>CM076594.1:3615000-3927500 GCA_038430175.1 Ficus hirta | reverse complement strand
AGGTAACTACTTTGGGGATTTGTCACCGAATTTGGACCTGCCCAGAAATATTGCCTTGTCTTTACTCATAATTTTGTCACGGGTTTTGTTTGCTGATGGCACTGTTAGCTAGTACTCTTTTGAAAGGCTGAAACCAACTTTGGTATTTTGCTCGTAAGATTACTTAAACTAGCGAAAAGTCTTCAACTTATATTCTAAATTTGACTCTATTGTACCCAATTACATCAGGATTTTCCGGCCAATTCAATCTCGTTTTCCCTTTCTAAATTGCCAGTACCTAATATCTTTACATTCTATTGCTTGAACTTTCTAAGATAGCATCGGAGACAAGTAAATTTGAGGACATCACCGATTCTTTTTTATTTATTAAAAAAATTCCTTCTAAAGAAAGATAGTTTATCATTGGCGGCATGACCCTTACAACATCTAGTTTTTCACACAAATATATATATATATATGTGTTATATGCTTTTGAAGCCCTGAGTTGCTAGCTATTGAAGGTGTAGAGTCAGTTTATCATCTATATCGGTGCGACTAATGGACTCACTCACTGATCATAATTGGAACAGAAGAACGTGAAAATATCACCGATCTAAGATAGGATATTTTTATCGACCTTATGTATAAATTTCTAATACATAAAAATAGAGTCTTATCAATAAAGTAATTTTTTTCATATCCTATTATAAAATTCTCTGTTCAAAAGCGAAAACTTCCGTCTTTTTAATTCAAGATCCAAAATCAGAAGGTAAAGACTAGGGTAGATTATGACTCTTATAATGTGGTGTAAAATTATGAGGACTATTTTTTCTTTCGATAAAAATATCTTTTATTATGTTTTTGATGAGAAGAGGACTGTAAAAATATCATGCATACATATTCATACTACGGGAGAAAATGATTTGTATACGTATTCTCGACATTTTGACATAACACATATTTTGATGTCACATCTCCTTCTCAAACAAATTAACAGAGAAATGTTTAGTTATTGGAATTACACGTTTATAACACTCACAATGCCAAAACTCCTTTCTCGAACACCAAAAAAGAGAGAAACACTAGTTATAGGAATTATCGCCAAAAGAATGTCTTCTTTGGCAGGAAAGATATGAAATAATCATAACATATACATGAAACAAGTACCAATCTAGACCATGCAAATTAGAAAAGATGTTAAAAAAAAAAAGAGAAAAAAAAGAAAAAGAAAGAAAGAAAGAACCGAAAGAAACCCATAAATCAAGGTTTCATGGATTTGACAAAAGCATCTTATCTCTTCATTATTAGCATCTTATTTGGTAGGTAATTAACAAAGAAAATTGATGATCTTTAAATGATAGCCATAACCAGGAATACTATTTACAGTACAATACGATATATATCACTGTAATTTAGTGCCAATTGATTGGACATGTTTATCTCTTGTTCTCTTACCCCTAGATTCGTCTCATTGGGAATATTATCAGACTCTAGTCCCCAAGTTCAGCAGAAACTGATATTTTTAGAGCTGATATTCAAGGAAATTTTTTTTTAATTTTATTTTTTTAACTTTTCACTTTCTGTTATATACATTAAGAAGAAATATTTACCATAAGGCTCTAGTTTGTTCAGTGTGTTTAGGAGAGCTAAGATTATATTGTTATACATAATTATCCATTTCAGCCTTATTGTAGACGACCAGCAATAGTAAAAAGAGCAAAGTAGTCATATATGTGTTGGAGCGAATTTCGTCCAATACCAAATGAATATTTCTGAACTAGAAAATAAGATCAAACGAACGAAATAATAAAAAATATTAAGTAATAACACAAGAAAACTCAAGAAAATCTTAAGAACAATATAGAGAAACGTCCGGTATAATTGCCTCAAGGTTTTATATTAAAAATTATATCTTATTTTTTTTTCCTCTTAAGTTGAGAGAATTTATAATACACTGGGAATAAAGGAGTTTAATTCTCTAATTAGTTTGAGAGTTTATTTTCTTTTTAATTACAATGAAATCCTTTACCTTTCGGTGATTTAATATATAATAATTCCTAACATTTAACGTTTTTAATATTAAATGTGGACGATTTAACTACCTTTGTAAACTCTTATTAATTGTCAACTGTTACTCTCTTGCAGACGCTTGAATTTCCTTCTCCGACCTTAGGCATGGTCTCATGTAAACTTCTATCTCATAGCTAGGTAGACGTATATTTAAGTAGATTCCTACCTCGTTGCTAGGTAGACTTTTACCTTATAATAGGTAGGCTCCTACCTTATAACTAGATAGACTCATACCTCATAGTTAGGTAGGCTCTTACCTTACAGTTAAGTAGGCTCATATCTTACAACTAGGTAGGCTCCTATCTCATAGCTAGATAGACTCTTATTTTACAGCTAGGTAGGCTCCTACCTTATAGCTAGGCAGGCTTCTACCATATAATTATGTAGACTTCTACCTAAGCACAGGCTTAGAAAGATTTTTACTTAAGCTCTTATATAAGTAGACTTCTACCTGGGTTTGGGTTTAGGTCCAACTCATTACTAATAACTTTAATATGATTATGAAAATATCACCCAATAATATGTATAAACGTTTAAAGAGATGGAAAATTAAAAAAGTGTAAAGTTCAGTGAAGATATATGAGAAATCTGAATCTTGAAACGTAAAATGGGCAAGTTATAAATTATTTTAGAGTTTAAAAAAAAATAGTGAGACAGCTGTGCCTCTATACTCGTACAAGCTGTCATCTTGTGGAGTATAATTATTATTGTAGACATGCATATCGACGTTCAGAAAATTTATTTCCAAAAAGTCCCTAAATGTTAAGTATATGGGGGTTTTCACATTTACATTTTCGATTGCTTTAGTTTTACTCATATTAAAGAAATGCTGATTTTAGAGTTAAAAGGAGGTTAGAGAAAAACATAAAGAGTCTATAGACAGCGAGATTTTTTCTCTTTGATGAAAAACATAAATCTTAGTTTCAAAGCATAGGGCGTATGCATGCAAGCAAGCTTACTTCAAGAGTTCGAGGTCTGCCCATTTGGATAGGTGATTTAGAAGAATGCCACTTTTAAAAATTAGAACTTAAATATACCATTTAAGTATAAAAATTAAGTCTAATTTTCATATCAAATATTTGCTAATTGTCGTTCTTAGTTATTTTCTTCTCAAGTTGAGTAGGAAGGTTCCAACTAACGCCAACACCAAGGAACACACTTCTATATTTTGTGTCTCATCCAACAAATAATCGATGAAACAGGCGTTTATCTCTGAAAATAATACTAAAAAAAAAAAAAAAAATCTCCAGAAAAGAAAAACCGAACTACCTGTGTTCCAAATTGAGACGAAAATAAAAATAAATACTAGTTCTCCCACATGGCCACTGTTATTATCATTGATTTTTAAACAAATGAAGGTAAAAAATTAGTATACGAGACCGTGAAATTCCGTGACATAGAAGGTTAAGTTTGACTTTGTGATTTTGCTAAAAAAAAAAAAAGTATGGTGATTCTCCAAATGGGGCTATTTTTATCGGTCTTAAGCAATTTTAAATTATGGTATAAAATCTCGGTTTATTAATGTTAAAGGGAGGACGAGGACGAGGACGAGGACGAGGACGGCCCTCGTCCTCTAAATAGAGGTTTTTTTTTCCTTAACAATTTGTATGATGTGACCTTTATTTTGGGATGTTTGCTTATAGGTTTCATTAATGGAGTAGTGCAAGCGGAGGGACATTGATCATTTTATTATTAAAACCATAAGCTTATTCTGTAATACGTGAGTTAAACAAATATACTTTCAAAACCATAAGCTTTCTTTCTCTCTGATTTTACAATTGTATTTTGATCATATCTAACTTTAATCCTAACTTTTAAATACAAACTCACACGACGATAAATTATCATTTTTTTTATTAATAGATACAATTAAGGTGACAATCTTTTAAACACCTATTAATAAAAGAATGTCAATTAACATATCATATAAATTGATGCTCAAAAATTAAGATTAGAATTGACGTCTTATTATTGAACTTCAATGCACGACCAGCTGCAAAATTATAAACATCCACTTCATAAAAAAGTAGAGTAATAGAACGGTTAGATTTGTGTACACAACAATTACCAAGGGAATTTTAATCCAATGAATAAAACTGGATTTAGCCAGTTCTTCGTCTGTACTATAGAGGCTCTTGCCACAAATTTTTCTTGTATAGCTACGGGAAAAATCTAAGAAAATGAAGGTACGGAGTTGAACAACAGAACTACGGAATTACAAGCAGATCAATAATGGCACACAAGCCTGCGAGGTAGACATGCATTCCTAGATACAAGAATGAATCAGGTTGAGAGACGGGCCGATCAGAAAGCGGTTATAAAGCAAGAGAAAAATCGACAATTCCGAACCGATTTTAGAACGAAAGCTAGTTCAATAATCAAAATGATGTATTTAATTAAAGCATCCAAAAATTTGAAATTAAGACAGCTGCGAACAAACAAAAATTTCTCACCACCAGAAAGCAGTTCAACTCCAAAATAAGAAAAGAAAAGGGAGTCCTTAACTAACACTATGCCAACAGCAGCAGAACATAGAGGGGAAACTTACTTATCAACTAAACAAGAGTTTTTAAAGGCGTAAAAATGGTACAGATTTAAGAATCTGCAATGGTTACTTCCACCTCCACACCAGGCTCAATTGTAATGGAAGTGATCTGCTTAACCACATCCGGGGAGCTGAAAAGGTCGATCACTCGCTTGTGGACGCGAAGCTCGAATCTATCCCATGTGTTGGTACCTACAACAAACCAAGAAGAACAAAAAGTTGAATTAATCTAAAGACACTGGTACAAAGCATGCACAACTTGCACACTCAACACTCAACAACTTCGATTTGCAAAACTAGAATTTAGCGCACTAAATGTGGTACTCGAGATTGAACATATAGATTCTTCAAGAAAAAACAACAACAACAACAATAATAATAAAAGTGGAATGAAGAGAAAAATATACCTTCACCGCAAGGAGACTTCCTGGTGGTGATGTGCAAAACCTTGGTGGGCATTCTCACAGGTCCCTTAACCCTTAGTCTTTTGTCCTTGGCACCTCTAACCAAGTCAGTGCAGACTGTCAAACATAAACCAACATATTCTTATCAATCAAACCAGAACCCTACAATCTAAGCAAAAAAACCCAGAAACCCACAACAATTTCTACTTAATAAAATTTAGAGATTTCATACTATAGACCTGGAACAAAAATATGTGTATCTATATATATATATGCATATATTTATGCCAAAGGGATGACAAGAGAATTACCTAAGGATCTATAAAGTTCACTATTTTATTATGCACCTTTAATTCCATCTCAAAAAATATGTAAAATTGAAAAAAACTATTGTAAGGCGATTCTGGATTCGGAGGAATTTAATCTGGCTTTCTTCTTATCAAAAAAAAAAAAAAAAAAAAAACCCTAGTTTGCACAATGAAAACGAGTGAAAAAGGGAATGAAATACCGAGTGAAAAAGGGACGGAATTGATAGGGAAAAAATAGAGTAAAAAGAAGAGACCTTTCTCGAGGTTCTTGACGTTCTTGGAAGAGAGAGTGATCCTGATCTTGTGGATCTGCTCCTGAGGCTCCTCCAGACCCGGCTTCGTAGGCTTCATCGCAGCGTACGCCATTGTTGAGTTTTCCGAACTTTTTTGGGACGGCGGCGGCGGAGGAGGAGGCGGGGATATGAGGGGGCTTAGGAGCAGCGGCGTCTGCTGAAGACTATCGTTTCGCTCGATTGGGAAGAGAAGAAGACACGCCCCTCTCTCTATTATCTTTTAAAGTTAGGGTTTTTGCCTGCTTCTCCTCTTCGAGTTGTGTGGTGGACTGGGTAGGGTTTCAATTGGGCCCAATTCGAGACTGGGTTTCGATCACAAACCCTCTAAATCAAGCCCATTTGATGGCCCAAACTCAGATGAACTCAAATTTTCTAGTGATAATTACAGGAATTTTTAGGGATCAAATTGTGAAAACAACCGCTCATATAAATTTATTTATATTTTTTTTCCTTTTACTTGGATTTCAACTCAAATTTTCTAGTGATAATTACACGAATTTTTAGGGATAAAATTGTGAAAACAACAAAAATATATTTATATTTTTTGCCTCGTACTTGAATTTTTGATCTTTAATATTTGTTTAATTGGAGCCAAAATAAATAAATAAATAAATAAATAAATAAATAAAGTAATTATAACTGGGATAATAATTTAAAGATGTCTTTTTAAAAAAAGCAATCTTATAGATCACTCAATTTTTAAGAATACTTTTGCTTCCAAACAAGAGTACTGTTTTGTTTTGTTTTTTTTTAATTTTGAAAAAACAGTAATATTTTTTTTTATAAATGAACAGTAATATTTTTATCATACATATATGGATATATATATATACCCCAAAAAAAAAAAAACTAGTTAAGAAACGACACACAGTAAACGACAACAAGATGTCTGAAACGACAGTAAAGTATAAAACAAAGAAAAAGTGTAAACAGCTTGAGAAATCAACCTACTGTAAACCCTGCTAATAGAAGGGATTTGGGTAGGAGCTCGAAAGAATAAACCATTTCACCACAAGAACGTGAAAGACAACGACAAAGAAATGGCAGCAAAATGTAAAACAAAACTAAAAGACCAGAAAATGTAAAACCAGACGAAAAACGACAATAAATAGGATCACATGGAAACCGAAAAGACTAGTGTTAAACAACGAGAAAGTGTAAATCGACCACAAAATATGAACGATAAAAAGTGAATAAACAAATAACAAGGCACCAAAATAAACCAACTACAACAAAGTGTAAATTCACGAGAACATGTAAACGAAAAAAAATGGAAAGAAAGGAAGAAAAACACAATAAAGCAGTATACAACACCAACAAAATCATTTCTATTGATAATAAACAAAAACAAAAACAAAAACAAAAACAGCGTGTAGACGACACCAAAACAACGGGAACGTAGATATGGCAATACAGTGAAAAAACCACCTAAGGTTAAAAACTTAAACAACAAAAGAAATGAAAAACGACACCAAAAGTGAACGAGGACATTGAAAGAACAAATGAAAAGCGACAAACCGTGAAAGTGTCACCGACAAGAATAAAAGACAACTGTGAAAGACGATTTCCTTAGACGGCAAAATGGAAAACGACAATAATTTATTAAAAAAAATAGAAAACGACGATAAGACGAGAAAGTGTAAATTGACAACGTTTTAAACGATAGAACAAAGGAACTCAAGGATGGCAAATACCAAGGACACATCAAACCAGATAAAGGACGACAAAATAAACGACAAAAACGTAAAAACGACACCAAAAATAATAAAACGACAATAAAAAATAAACCGAGGAAACTGAACCTACAAGAACGTACAAAGCGATGAGAAAGTGCAAATGTCAACGATATAAATCAGAGACAAAAAATTGTAAGTTGACGAGAAAGTTTAAACGACAAAAAATAGAAATAACAACTTAAAGCGATGAGAAAGTGCAAATGTCAACAATATAAATCAGAGACAAAATTGTAAGTAGACGAGAATGTTTAAACGACAAAAAAATAGAAATAACAACAAAGTGTAAACGACACCAAGATAAAAACGACAAACACGTGTAAGCGACACCAATAACTGAAAGCAACAAAAGCGTGAAACTAAGCCCCGTTTGAGGACACATTTGGAGACACTATTTTAGAGATTGAAAATTATTTGAGTTTTAGAAATATTTGTTTGGTGTAAATAAATTGTTTGGAGTGAAAAAATGTAAAAATTTAAAATGTATTCGGAAAAAAAATTAATAAAAAGGATCTTGTTTCGTTTATCTTGAAATTCTATATAATTTGAAAAAAAAAAAATTCTCATTTCAACTTAAAATGATAATAAAATAGTAAAATTTCAAAGTTTAAAGTTTATGAACTTTTAAAGTTTAAATTTTTTAAAAATATTTACAAGAGTGAATGGTAAAATTGAAGGAAAATGACAAAAAAAAAAACTTTTGGAAACATGATTTCCAAAGGCGTCCTCAAGCGGAGAGCCTAAAATGGGTATGAAAGTACCACTCACTTTCTATTTTCAAATTGAGAGGAAACAAGGAAAAAAAAAATCCAAATGACAGTCGTACAATGATTTGATTTGCCACAAAAGGTAATGTATGCCATCAGACAAAATGTGTCAAAACTACCATACCTGTCTAAAAAGTTCAAGAAAAACTAGGTTAATGCCGAATATTTATTCAGATAACACTCAAACAGGTTAGAAGGAAAGGTACTTGATAAGTCCTAATGTATTTCTAGATAACTGTTCGCATATACAAAAGGGACTGGGAACCATGAAAGGACCAAGATGGACACAGGTAGCACTGCAGATTGAAAGGCGAGAGCAAGCTCAATGGTGGCCACTGTCAACATCATGCTCCATTTCATCCGCATCCTCAAATCGCCGATCATTGATCTGCAGCTGCAATAGTTATGAAAAGGTGATCAAAACCACAAACAAAATACGTCGGAACAAGTCTAATAAAAAAGTGCAGTTCCTATAAGCACGCAAGATAAATACTGAATTTCAATCAAGGAAAAAAAAAAAAGATAAATAATGAAATGACATGATGCATTGCAAGCTTCAAACTTAACAAACGAAGACGTGCTACAGACATTCAACTATGGCATATTAGTGCGTGTTCACAAGAAACAACTTCCAGTCAATATACCAAACAAATGCTGACTAACATGATTATTTCAACCATTGTCAGATAAAATCTTCTAGCTCTTCTCCTTGAAAAGTTGACCACTAGAAGCGTACAACTTAAATGACAAAATCTTGATCTAAGCACTATACCACCTGGTAGATTATAGTAACATTTACGTCTTGAAAGAGTCACGTGTCTAAACTCGTAGTAAAAGATATAGCATAAGTGCAAAACAGAAGACCTAGAAAACCAATGTGACACATTCTGCATCGGAACACATCAAAGAAATTAAGAAGCAGCTTAGAATGCATTTCATCAGCGTACCTCAAGCACTGTACGTGCCAAGTCATGATCCCCATTAGACTGACCGATTGTGCTTGTTGGATTTTCAGACATAAACCAATTGGGATCTTCCACTTCTAGAAATACCAAATTCAAACAAAAAACGGCGTTCACCATAAGATAGTAATAACACAAACGGACATGACCAAATGGAAAACCAACAAGCCGATGGGTCATAAATGCATGATAGAACATGCCAGAAGGTGTTAAAGTTAGATGCTTTTTTTTCATACCTGTACCCTCTTCTTGCAATTGATCAACACTGGAAATCCAATTATGCTCTTCCTCTTCTTCTTAAAAAATGAAAAAAAAAAAAAAAAGCATCATAAATAGAGTGGCATTTCCCATAAAATATGTTCAAAAAACCTTCTTGCAACACAAAAATTTGTTCTAACCTTCAATAGGTTCTGGATTAAGCTCAGCACACTCGCAGAATATCTCAAACAAGTGGTCCACTGAAGAAAAATAAAAAAATAAAAAATATATGTGATACGTCACCTTAACAAGAGAAAGATACCGAAAAACCATATATAATCAAATGACAATATCACAACCAAATAGGCATATTAAAAACGAAAGAATACAGTAAATAGCATCATGACAATCTTTAAATTGTATCTATGATTGTGTGGCGTGTGTGTGTGCGTGTGAGAGAGAGAGAGAGAGAGAGAGAGAGACATTGGCTGGGGTCTGAAGGAACAAGCCTCATCTCCGTTATCTTGGATAAATCTAAGGTCCCATTACATTCTGAATCCGAGTCCTCAGACTCATCGACATTCTCATCATCTCCTGTTTCAATCTTTCCGGGGGGTTAAAAAAGAAAAGAAAAGAAAGAAAAAGTTAAAATTAAAAGAGAAAAGTCAACACAAAGTTAACAACAAATCAATCTTAAATGCATTTGCAGACTATATGCAGATACAGTTCTGTAATCAGATAAAACTGTAAACCAATACAAGCCTCGTACCTGAGTATATATACAAGGAGAAGGATAGGCTTCTGGATCCCTCGACACGGCGTGTAGCGCTAAAGACAAGAAATCCACTGCATACCCCTTTTCCCTGTCAGCATCGCTCAACCATACAACTTTCCTGCAAAATCCCATCCACAAATTCAACATAATTGCTCCAATTAAACAATAGTTGGTAGACCATTAAATAATACATCAAAAATTAGTGTTATTACTGTGTTCTTCATCAGATCAAACCACAAACAAACAAAAAAAAAAAAAGGAAAATAAAATAATGAATGCGAAGTCCCGAAAACTGTAATTTTCCGTCACTTTCTCGCAGCGAAGGAAACAGGGGAGAGAAAGAGAGAGAAGGGGGGGTTTACTTGGAGGAGATATAGAGAGTGCCAGCGGATTCGGGAGGTCGATTGGAGAGAACAATAGAGACGCCAGACTGAACGTGCATCAGCTCCTCCCCATTTTCGGCGTCGAGGACTGGTTCTCCGGCACCGTCTCCGACTCTCTCACGGTACACTCTGATCCCCACCGCCATTTTTGTTTTATTTTTCTACCACAAACGTTGATTTTTCGCGAGCTGCTTTCTGCTAATGCCAATTGTGCTTTTCTGATGGATACCAGTTTAGGGTTTTGTGGGGTTTTGATAAAGCGCCAAATTTCAATTACCAGTTTTTTTTCTTTTTTTTAAAAGATTAATGATACAAAAACAAAAAGGTTTTTTTTGTATTGGTGTATCCAAAATTTATTATAGAGTTATAATTTTCATCTTAAATTTTTAATTTTGATAATTTTCACCTTAAATTTATAAATTTATAACAATTTACACCCCATTAATAAATAATGTTAATTTTTTAATGAAAATTAATACTTCACTTGCATATAGATTGTTAATTAATAAAGATAAAAATGATTATTTATGTTATGAATTAATAACTCATGTATAAATCACATATCAATTTCTTTCAAAAGATTAATATTATTGTCAATTGGGTGTAAATTGCTACATATTTATAAGTTTAGGGTGCAAATTGTCTAAATTAAAAATTCATGGTGTAAATTACAACTCTACGATAAGTTTAAGGTGTATCAATGCAAAAAAGCCAAACAAAAATGATATGAAATAACATTATGGATAAGTTACACTTTTTCTCATGAACTTTAAGTCTTGTGACAAAATGCCCCCTAACTTCAATTTATAACATTATTTCCCCCTGAATTTTCAAAAAGTTTATGAATTTCCCATCTCAATTAAATTTTTGACGAAAAATGCACATAACACTCGTTGGAAGCATGAGTTGAGGGTGTTTAGTATAAGATTATGAAACGACACACATTAGTAGCACTCCAGACACCCATTACCCTTATTAAATGTGAAATTACAAAGTTATATATAAGAGAGAATTATGGGAAAAAAATGACAATCATTCCTCAATATATTATGCTTCCAATGAGTGTGATGTACATTTTATAGTCAAAAATTTAATTGATGAGGGAAATTCGTCAACTTTTCTAAAGTTTAGGGGGGAAAATATTACAACTTGAAGTTCAAGAGATATTTTGTAGCAAGACTAAATATAGGGGGAAAAGTGTAATTTGATCTAACATTTTTATAAAACTATTCAACAAAAACATTTTTATGAAACTGTATGGAATTTATTGGGCAAATTATTTATTTGATAGAAGTAAATAATAAATCATTTATCTAATAAATTTACTATTTACGATTATTCTCTCTAAATATTTTCTAAAAAAACTAGTAATTTGGGGGAAGGTGGTTAAGGGAAAACAAAAAGACCCCCCTTTTTTTTTTTTTTCCTCCTGAAAAGTTCTCAAAGATCAAAGTGTACATATTATTTTTATAAAGAGAGCTTTTCTTCAAATACATAAACTGTTGATTCTTTAGATGTTATAGAACTTCCTGGCAATTTATAATGCCAAATGACTTCTACTCTTGCCTAAAAAAATAGGTGCTTTCCTATCGTTAATAGAATTCAGCTGCGCAATAATAAGAGCGACTTATATAAATTCAGGCCACTCTAATTTAAAATGTGCACATTACTAGATATATAAGGCTGCTGCATATAATTGGTACAAATGTATTTTTTTTAGTCCTTCATTGTACTCTCACATTTCCTACTTGTAAACGCAAAAAGAAAAACGAAGCTAAAGATTCAACCATTTAGTTCAAACTTAAAATTTTGCTCTTGGGAAGGTCTTTTTGATAATACGAAATGCCAAGACCAATAAACATCTCAAGTCAAATACAAAATCATGGTTCCTGAAAGAGAAGACCAATACATCCCAACTTTTCATAAACCATAAAGCTCCACATTCTGAAATAAAAAGAAAAATGATCTCCATCCATTGTAGTAGTAATCCATGCTATCAAAAATCTGGCCGAGTAACCGTACCTAACCTAAGCAACGAGAGTGCTGGCGGTTGTTGATTCACTGCAAAACAAAATGGCCAAGTTGAAGTTCGCAACAAATTGGCCAAAAGAAATTCTAGAAAAAAACGACCTAGAAATAGACGATGGTCGAGTTATAGAGAGAGCCCCAACTCCACAAAGAATTCAACCAACATATCATTAATTCATCATATTATAAGGTGGTCAACCATGTATGTTATAGAATCGGTAGGCTCACATTCTTTTCACTTCCCTTTCTAAATCTGACTCCACTGGGGCTAACAATTGCAAACTTTCAATACAATAGCATAATAAGCAAAAACAACGAAATCTTTGTCTGGGTGTTTAAAACTACATGCGACATTAAGCAAGCTGTAGCCTATAATGTGCAACAATCCTGCGTCGAGCATCTAAAAGTGGTAGAATATTCAGACAAGCAAAGATACAAGAGTTAAACAAGCTTTACGTCAAGGAAAAAAAAAACCATAAACACACGCAAGTTTAAGTTGACAAAGGACGGAGCTTACTATTTCCACACTGGAGGAAGCTTCTTTGTTTTCTTGTAGTAGCGTGCAAGCCTGTGTATCCTACTCTCGACCAAAATCAATCGGAACTTGGAATCCTTATCCTTTCTGTTCCTCTCCAGATGCTTCCTTATCGAGACTGCCTTCTTGATGAGATGGTACAGATCCTCGGGAATTTCAGGAGCAAGACCTAACATAACCAAACCAAATCAAAACAAGGAAAAGCCATTAACCAAAGCCAAAGACTTTTCCATTACAAAAGCTACAACCGGCCCTAACACATCACCTATCAATAATCAGAACAAAACCAACAACTATAATCAACCACATTTTCAATCCAAACTGAAACCCCAAAAAAAAAAAACCCATCAAATTTCCTTCCCTAGTCTTGTCAAACATCTAATAAAAATCGTTCGGAGTCGAAATGGGTCCTAAAATTCCCACAATTAGACAACAAAAGATTAATAAATCAAGACCTATGTTCTTTTCTAATGTATTGAAATTCCAAATAGAACAAAACTTAATTTGACAATATATGTGTGTGTGTGTGTGTATACACATATATATATAAAACATACCGTGAGCCTTGAGGATACGAAGGATCTTGCTTCCGGTGACACTCTTGACCTGAGCAATACCGTGAGAGTCACGAAGAATCACACCGATCTGCGACGGCGTAAGACCCTTCTTTGCGAACTTGCAGATGTTCTCGTCCACCTTAAACCACAAAATGCTCATCGAATTAATCCAAAATTAACTAATGCAAATATAAGTAAACATCATTAAATACGCCATAATCAGCTTACATCTTGAGAAGAGATCTTGAGCCAACTCGGTGGAGTTCTCTTGTACGGCAGTGCTGAGGCCGATATACCCTTACTGAAAAAAAAAAAAAAAAAAAAGAAGCAGAAATTACATACTGATTGAGCTGTATATATAGTTATATGTAACTCTGTGTGTGTGTGTGTGTGTGTGTGTAAGCGCAGTTTGATGGGGGGTGAAGTTACCCGCGGCTGTGCATACGACCCATGGTGGCGGAGAAGGTGGAACGGCTTTCTGTGCTTCAAAGCTTTCCTCCGGGAGCGGCCAAGAAACAAACCCTAAGCCAGAACGAGATGAGTTTTTCTACTCTACAGAGGCTTTTGTATGCGACGCCTAATTATGATATTTATCCTTTCATTTTGCTTAATGGCGAAAATGTCCTCTTTCCCGGCATTTGGGCCGTGGGCTTACACGGGCTCCGGTCACTCTGTTTGGATAAAGTTGGATGAGGCCCAAATTTTAGGCCCGTTTATTACCTTTTGGGAGAGGGGAAGCATCTAAATGGACAAATTCAAAAATCATTACACTAACATGATATAAAAAATTAACACTATACTAAAATGATATAAAATTAAACTAAAATTTATATTAGTTGGTCAATAATGGAAAATTTGTATCATATTAGTCAAGAGATGAAAAAAATGTGGTTGTTTAGGTAATTTTCTCTTTGGAAAATTAGCTAATGAAACTTGCGGAAAAAAAAAGTTTTATTAACAAATTATTGAATATTGTTAAATTCAAAAACTAAGTATTATTGAATTTTCTTTTTGAAAATAAAAAAGAGATATTAAGTTTTTTTAAAATAATTTTTATGATGAGATATGTGGTTTTTATTCTTTTGAATGTTCTCATACATGTTTTCTTTTTGGAAAAAAAAAAAAAAGAGAGGTATTAGGAAAATAATACGTGTTTTTTAGTATTTAGAGCATTAGAGATACCAACTCTAATTTTAATTTTTTATTACAAACTTGCATGGTCGTAAGTTGTCATATTTTTATAAGAAGATAGTATCTTATTAATAAAAGAATGGAATTTATTTATCACATTCTAAAAGTTAAGATTTGAATTGGTGTAAAAAAAAAATGTAAGCTACCTAGCATAATTCTTTCTAATAAGTATCTCTTCCTTACATTTATCTTTTTCTTATGATAAGATCCAATTTAATTAACAAAAATATTAAATTTAATATTTGATTATTATTGCTTATTACTTAGTATCTAACCCCTTTTTTTTCATTAACCGTTACATATTTATAAATTTTCATTTAACCATTAATGTTTATAATTTTGACTGATTAAAATGCTAAAACTTTGCTTTTTATAAATATCAAAACTTAATGATAATTATAAAACACAGATATAATATTAAAAATAACATATCTATTGAAGCACAAATCGCAAATACATCATATTCTTTAGTAACAAATATAAGGGCCTATTTGAGGGAATATTTGGAAACGGAGTTTTCAAGGTTGGGTTAGAAATATATATTTAGAGAAGGACTTTTGAAAAGTTCTATAATATATAAATTAGTGAAAAAAATTAAAATATGTTTAGAAAAAAGTATGCAAAATAGATATTGTTTTGTTTGTCTCGTCGTTGTGAGCATTTTAACATAAAAATAATCTTATTTCGATTTAAAATGAGAAAGTTATTAATTTTTAAAAAAATATGAATTTTTTAAAAATAAAAAGAGAGAAAACAATATATAAACTTAGGGTTCGTTTGGTTCGTTAGTTTGAGTTGAGTTTTTGAAGTTGAAATAGTAAATTTTGTTGACTTTTCAGAAAAGACAAAAAAATTTTTGGGAAAAAGACAAAGACTTTTGAAGAAAAAGATAAAATTTGAGATAAAAAAATTGAGTTTGAAAGAGTGAACCAAACACACTCTTAGGAGTTTTGAACGAGACCGTAAAATATTGACCAAAAAACTTCTCTCAAACGAGACCGTAAAATATTGACCGAAAAACTTCTCTCAAACGGCACCGAAAGTTGATGTTGATAAATAAATTGGAAGAATGGAGATCGTTGAGATGACACACTTGTGGAAATATGCCCTTCTCGTACATCTCTTCTTCCCCAAGGATCAGCTTTGTGATTCTGACAAAGAGACTTTCTAGGAAGCCGCTGGCTAAACCCCACATGAAGGCCAACTGCAACAGAACAGGTCCCACGTTGGACCCCACAAAACGCCGACTTGGCAGCTCCACACCGGTTCCTTCAAGCAAGAAGATACCGCGCTGAGAATTTAGTTCTTTTAAAATTGCTTATTTTGTCTCATTTTATTATTATTATTATTATTTCTTGTGGGGTAGTTATTTTGTCTTATTAGTTATTACTTCTCCAAAATCTCACCACACCGGATTCTTATCTAAGAAAATAGGTTTCCCTCCTCTCCAATAGGCTACGTAGATTTCTCATCACAGCCACAACACAAAAGCGCAAAAAGCATGAAGAGAGCAACTAGAAGGGTCGTAAATATCATTTCACTACTTTTGTTGGTGTCATTGAGGATGGTGTATTCAGATAACTTGAGCCGCAATACTAGAGAGACGAATAGATCGGAAAAAATAAATGTTGGTGTGATTGTCGACTACGAGAGATGGGTAGGGAAGATGGGTTTGAGTTGCATTGAAATGGCTCTTCCTGAATTCTACGCCTCTCAAGGTCGTGACTACAACACAAGGCTGGTGGTTCACGCAAGAGACTCCAAGTCTGATGTAATCGGAGCGGCTTCTGCTGGTAAGGTTTTTTCTATCGCCGTTTCTACCTTTCCGCGGTATGAAATTTAGAAGCCGTTACTTTTCACTAGTTCTAGTATATTCTATACTTTTGTATTTTTTTTTTAAATTTATTTTTAATTTTCTTTTGCAATAATTTTGATTAGTTTGGTCTCTGCTCCTAATAGTAAAAGGTGGTTTTTCTAAGAAGTCAACGAAGAACTAGTCTCTGTAATTATCTTGCACGTTTAGGGGGAGTTTGGTGTGTAAGTTTGAGTTGAAATTTTTAAGTTTCAATAGTAAATTTTTTTGAATTTTCAGAAAAGACAAAAAACTTTTTAGGAAAAAGACAAAAACTTTTTAGGAAAAAGACAAAAACTTTTTAGGAAAAAGACAAAAAAAAGTTTAAAAATCTTAGTTTGGACTTATGGGCCAAACACCCCCTTAGATTCAAGGCCATTGGTCTATGCTCGTCCTAATATGCGGTTGTAGACACCACGTACCTGTCATATAGTACTACAGTAGTAATTATAGCTGACATTTATGTGGAAATATTTACCAGTTTAGATTTATTGTCTCAGTATTTTCACGTGTTTTGTAAACTGTTCTTCCAGTCTGTTTTTAATAACATTTTCAGACAGATGTAAAACTTTCAATTCTAGTTATAAATTGTGACACATCAGTCAATTGTTTGGTATTTTTCTTATTTATCTGTTTTTGTTGGCATGATTAAATTGTTAAATTTCGATGACATGATAAATAAATAATTTTAAAAAAAGGTTAAAAAAATGAAAAATAGAGACATTAAATCTAGACTCAATTTTATATTTGTTGTCGACGTGGTTTTTGTGAATGTCGTACCCTACTATCTACAAGTAAATATAAACTTGAACTAGCCTTAAAATGAAGGTGGATAATACAATTACTATTAATTGTGTGACCATAAGAATAAACTAATTAATGTAAGTTGAATTATAGCCCTGCGTTGAAGGTACATTCCAATTTTAAATGCGACATATTATCATCATGGCGAGTGGGGCTGGAAAACGACGTACCACATTTAATAGCCTCACTTGTTTCATCCATTAATAATACAACCCAACTAGCTAGCTGGTTAGCTGTATTGAGTCAATAAAAATTTGTTATTTATTTTCTCTCCTTCATTTCAGTTCTAATAATGAATGAAAACTCCACTTGAGGAAGCACCCCAACAGTTACATTTGAGAAAAAAAATATATATATATATATATATATATTTGAATGGAAATATTTAAATTTTTATCAATCAAAGACAAATCTAACTTTGTTTTAATAAATCTGGGATTAATTTCTTGTGTTAACAGCTCTAGATCTCATTAAAAATGTTCAAGTCCAAGCCATCATAGGGCCAGCTTTATCAACGCAGGCCAGCTTTGTGGTTGATCTAGGCGAAAAAGCTCGAGTCCCTATCATATCGTATTCGGCGTCAAGCTCTTCTCTTAACTTCCGGAGTTCGTATTTTTTCCAAGCGACCCAGAATCAAACGTTTCAAGTGAATGTCATAAGTTCAATTGTTCAAGCATTTGGATGGAAGCAAGTGGTCCCCGTTTACATAGACAATGCGTACGGAGAAGGTCTTATACCTTTTCTCATCGACGCCTTGCAAGACGTCGGTGCTCGTATTTCATACCGGAGTGTCCTTTCCCCATCGGCATCGGATGATCAAATTGGCAAAGAGCTTTACAAGTTGATGACAATGCAAACAAGGGTGTTTGTCGTTCACACCGATGTTTCTTTAGGGTGTCGGATTTTCATGCAGGCGAAAGAGATTGGAATGATGGAAAAAGGCTATGTTTGGATAGTGACAAATGTGATGGCCAACTATTTGAGTTCGTTTAATGCTGCGGTCGTCGAATCAATGCAAGGGGTGTTGGGCATAAAAACATATGTTCCGGACACAAAAGCGCTTAGAGAATTTAAAGCTCGATGGAAAAGGAAATTTCAACAAGAGAATTCAAAAGTCTATGATTTTGAGCTTAATGTGTACGGATCATGGGCTTATGATGCTGCAACGGCACTAGCCATTGCGGTTGAAGAGGTTTGGAATGATGGGAATTTTGGCTTCAAAAATACAAGTCATGTTTCAGGCAATTACTCAACAGATCTTGAAGCAATCGGGGTCTCTCAAAATGGTCCAAATCTGCGTAAATCCCTATCCGGCGTGCGATTCAATGGTTTGGCAGGGAATTTCAGTCTGGCTAATGGACGATTACAATCAACAACTTTTGAGATAATTAATGTTCAGAGTAGTATTGGAGAAAGAGGGATGGGATTTTGGACACCGCAAAGTGGGCTAGTGAAGAGTTTAACGGAAATAAACGCGGGAACAGGAAATTCCTCTAAGCCTAATTTAGGACAAATCATATGGCCAGGCGAATCTACATCTGTTCCGAAGGGATGGGAGACACCGACAAACAGGAAAAAGTTGAAAATCGGCGTGCCAAAGAAGGAAGGATTCGAAGAGTTTGTGGAGGTGAAACGTGATCCGGTCTCTAATGAAACAGTTGTCACAGGGTACTGCATAGATGTCTTTGAAGCCGTGATGAAAGAATTGCCTTATAGTGTTGATTATGAGTTCATTCCGTTCATGACGCCTGATGGCAAGAGCAGCGGCACTTACGATGACTTGGTTTATGAAGTGTTTCTTGGGGTATGACTAATCTTTATCCATTCTTGTTCTCTAATATAGCATGTTAGATGACCATATAATAGTATCCGATGAAAATATGACAGTTCAAATCGATGTCACGTTTTTGGTGTATCCTACTACAAAATTTATATAAAAATACCTATCACGTTTTCCCTTTTTTTTTTTTCCCCCCTAAGTTATTAAGTTAATTGTCAAATAAAGCAGAAGTGATTTCCTTGGCTGACATTTTTTTTTACTACATTGCAGAAGTTCGACGCTGTAGTCGGGGATACTACAATTAGAGCGAACAGGACGGCGTTTGTTGATTTCACATTGCCTTACACTGAATCTGGCGTCACAATGATCGTCCCGCTCAAAGACAAACAGAGAAAAAACAATGCTTGGGTTTTTCTAAAGCCTTTGACATGGGATCTCTGGATGACAAGTGCTTGTTTCTTCGTCTTCATTGGTTTTGTGGTTTGGGTTCTTGAACACCGAATTAACGATGATTTTAGGGGTCCTCCTTCGTATCAAATTGGCACGAGCTTCTGGTTCTCATTTTCAACCATGGTCTTTGCTCATCGTAAGTGTCTCTAATTCCATTTATTTATTTAATAAGAGTTAGTCTTCTAGTTATGAAATTTCGTCCTAAACTCAATCTTATATCAACTTATTCGATCAGTTCTAATCCCATGATAAGTAAACTACTATATTTTGATTCGTTTAATATTCCATATTTGGATTTAATGCTAACTATGCAGCCAATGGCTAAAATTTCAAACCAAACTTAACTGATTAAAGTCATCATACATATTTTTAACATATTTTTCCTTTTTTTTTTTGAAAATTTTTCCTTTTGAATTTAATTTGCAGGGGAAAAAGTTATTAGTAACTTGGCGAGATTTGTGGTAATCACATGGATGTTTGTGGTGCTGATTTTGACTCAAAGTTACACAGCTAGTTTAACATCACTCCTTACCGTCCAAAAGCTCCAGCCGACAGTTACCGATGTAAAGCAGCTCCTCAAGAACGGAGACAACGTTGGCTACCTCGACGGTTCTTTCGTTCGTGGAATACTGGAAGAACTAGGCTTTAATAATTCTCAACTCCAGATTTACAAATCCCCCGAACAGTGTGACGAACTATTTTCGAAGAAAAAGTTTAATGGTGGTATAGCCGCCGCCTTTGATGAATTCTCCTACAATAAGTTCCTCCTCACCAAATATTGCTCCAAGTATACCATGGTTGAACCAACCTTCAAAACCGCTGGATTTGGCTTCGTAAGTCCAATAAATGTCCTAAATTTTTTTAACCAAAGTTGGAAATCACTTTTTAAAAAATGACTAACATGAAAAGTTATAAGGAAATTTAGGAGTTAGTTTTAGTATAAGTACTAACATGAGATCTCTAGGACTAATACTAATAATTTGCGACTTGCGCAGGTTTTTCCAAGAGGCTCGCCTTTGGTAGCTGATGTTTCAAGGGCGATCTTAACCGTAACCGAGGAAAAGACCATGAAGAACATAGAAAACAAATGGTTCAGAAATCATACCAGCTGTCCAGATCCCAACACACAGGTTTCTTCCAACAGCCTCGGGCTCGAAAGCTTTTGGGGTCTTTTCCTCATTGTCGGCATTGCTTCTATCTCTTGTCTCTTAGCCTATGCCGCGATGTTTTTCTACGAGCAAAGGCAAGTCTTGTTGCCTTCCAACACTGATCAAGTCCTGCCAATATGGAGAAGAATTTGCGTAGTGTTGAGAATATTTGATAAAAAGGACTTGAGTTCACACACGTTTAGGAAGAGCATCTGCGAATCGTGCGATGGAAGAGCTATCGAGAGTGTTCGTGATGATCATCGCGATGTTGTTGAGAGCTCGCCAAACACAAACAGTCACCCTAGGATGTCGAGTTGTTCGAACCGCACGGATGATGATCAATTGGTCTTTGCTTTCTCTATAGAACAGCAAGAAACAGGCTTTAGTACCGAATATGAAACTTCTCCTGGCCAAACACCTTCTGCTCATGTTGAACTTATTAATCATCAGCAATTGAACTTAACCAATTAGAGAAATCTAGTCAATGAAAACTATTTTATGGGATTCAAGATATCATATCCTCCTGATCTACGTTTTGTTTTTCACTTGTTTCATATGATTCAATTATAATGTTCATAAGGTTCTTTCTTAAATAAAGTTTATACTCTTTTACTTTTAGTTAGGGCTCGTTTGGAACCACGGGGTGACTTGGAGTTTTGTAAATTAGAATTGAAATATGTGTTTGGTTAAAATATGAATTGAAAATAAATTATGATATAAAGAATAATGTAAAAATTTAATATATGTTTGGAAAAAAAAAATAGACAATATGGATTTTACTTCATATCTCCCATCGTTGTGAGTATTTAGACACAAAAATCATTTTATTTCGACTTAAAATAAGAAAGTTAGACTTTTGAAATTCGAATTTTATGAAAATAAATAAATAAATAAATAAAATAAAATGTAAATTTAAGAGTTTTGGAATTGAATAGGCAAAATTTTGTCGCTAAATGATCCATGAATTAGGTTTTGTTAATGTTCTTCCTCAAACTCTACACAGCAGATCTCAAAGAATCACACATAAAATCTGAAATTGAGTAGAATAAAGTCTTGAATAATATTCCTCAGAAGCAATACTTTACAGAACCATAAAATTCCCAAAGAAATCCCCAAAAAGATCTACCTAGGACAAATTTGACAACTTATTTCAATAGAGTAGCCAATTACAATTAGACACCTGGACACTTAGACGAACAACTTTTTTTTTTTTTTTTTTTTTGAATAACTTACCGTCCAAATAACTAGACTAACAAACTTAGCCGAATGACTGACTTTTCTAAGTTCTGTACAGCATACTGGTCTATAGAACATACTGGTCTATAGAACCAATATTAACATGTGTCATACCTTGTGTTAAGGTCTAAATCAACGGAATATGAGTGTCAAACACGAAAAATAAACAAATATTGGCAACCATCTAAATCTATAAACTTGGTCACACCTGTTAGAATAATAGATTAGAAAGACATTAAAAACTTATATAGTTTTTTTTTTTTTTTTAATGATATGAGTTTTTTGACTGTCATTTATTAAAGAAAAGTAAAAATATTTTGAAATTTCAAACATGAGAATTCTTATATCTCTCCTCTTTTTTTCAGCACAACTAATCCCAATGGAGTTATATAGTTGCTAATTTGCCAAACCATTCCACACCCGTGTAGGGGTGCCCAAAAAAAAAAAAAAAAAAAAGTCAAACCTTCCTACCATGTCCCATCATTTTTGTATCACGTCATTAAACCACCAAAATGTGGGTTCAAACTGCCCGCTGTGTCATATTTAATGAGTGGTCTCGATTTCGATTATTTTCCAAACTATCCTTTTGCAAAACCGACCCAACCATATGTTGTGCGTTACTTTGTTTTTGCATGTATATTGGAGCTTTCTTAAATATGAATAGTGTTTGATATTTGATGGTCTTTTTTAACTTAGAAAGTTAATTTAAACTAAACATATTAAAAACATAAACACAAAAGTACCTTTAAAAATAATATACTTCTAATACTTTCTAAAATTACATCATAAGATGCAATTAGATCCAAACCGTTCACAAATCGCCCATCATGCATAACGGACTGTCCTAATTTAGGTTTTTCCGAAATCATCATTTTGTAAATCCGAACTGCCTCACTCATAAATTGCCTAACTGCCTATGCTCTGATTCAACATACATAAAGGTTTTGCGCTGGACAATAAATGCATGTATACATCAACGTAGCATGAAACTTCAGCGGGCCTTGGAAGATCTAATTTTCTTGTTTCTTTGATAACAATATTCGTGCAAAAAGTAATTTTCAAACATTATTCCCATGGAAAATAACATTTCATTCCAACATTAATATCGGAATAGAATAATTATCCAATTTTATTGTTGAAATTTTCGGGTTGTTATCAAGGATTGGTAAAAGAAATCACGTCCTTCATACGCCTTCTATCAATCATGGTCACATTTTAATTAAATGAAAAAAAAAATAAGATTACAAGATAACCACTAAACTTTACGAGTCTCAAACTTGTTGTATCTCTCTATTATCTACTTCCCAAAATCAACCCCTTAAAGTAAATGTAATTACAGTTATTCTATCCTTATATCAACTCTACGTCAGGACGATAATTAAACTCCGTAACGACCGTGAGAAGCTAAATTTACTATGGGTAGCTTTCATAGGTTATTAATTAATATCCGGAAGGTACAGCGGAAGGTTCTGCGGCTAAGTTGTACAGTTGCGTCTATTAAGTACTACGCTCATTATACACGGATACAGGATATATATACATACATATATATATATGAATATATTTCTATAAACGCGGATGAAAAGGAGAAATTGTTTAGAGGGAATAAAGTTTAAGGATGGGGAGGTCCAGGAATCGGGTATTCTCTTTCTGGTGGACTGTTTACTTGATATGTGCAGGAGTCATAGGAATATTGATGTCGGAATTGGCCACAGCAGAGAACAGAACAGCGGTGAAGGTAAACGTGGGTGTGGTTGTGGACTATGATTGGTTGGTCGGAAGGATGGGGTTGAGCTGCATCAGAATGGCGCTCTCCGAATTCTACAAGTCTCGCAGTTATTTCAACACCAGGCTGGTTCTTCATCCCAGAGATTCCAAGTCCGATGTTGTTGAAGCTGCTTCTGCAGGTAATTACACTCTGATCTCTTTTATCAGTAACAGCTGTTATTTTAATTATTAGATTAATTTTTTAAAAATATGTCGTCCATTATAAACTTTTAATGTTAATATTCATGAATCAAATCATGGAAGAAAATTTAATCTAACGATAACAACTACATACAGATGACAAATAAGTCACACATCAAAAAGTCTTTATTCGTTGTTGAATAAAAATAAACAAACAAACGTAACGAAAAAAAGAGTTGAAAAGTCTTTGCAGATCGACTACCTCACCGTCCTAGTCTATTTCAACTTCGTCGTCATCTACAAGTTAGGCTCTTATTATTATTATTATTATTATTTGAATTTAAGGGAGATTAGAAATCTACACCTAAAAATGAAGTTAAATGTGAAATTACCGCTAGATTATACTTATAACTACGGTTCTTATAACTTGTTGATCCAAAAGAATCATGCCATATACTCACCGTTTTCTATGATGAACACTTCTTATTGTATTTTAGTTTTTGTCAAGTTTTTATCATCTTTTTGTTAAGATTTTTGCATCTTATAGCAAACTCACTATGACATGTTTTTCTTTACGCTTTTCATTATAAAAGAAAGGATTTGTGGGTAAACAACTTATTTATTTATTTAATTTTAACAAATGACTAAAGTTTTGTAAAATTAGGAATATGATTATTTTTAAAAAAAATATCAATCAGTCAATCAGAGATTGATTATGATGAATCAGTTTTGACTAATGTTCTTATGTATTTTTTATTGATTAATCATGATTAATCACTGATTAAGCTTCATTTTTAAAGTTTTTTTATTATTTATTTAAATCAGTGTTTAAAAATTATCTGTTTACTTATAGTGAGTATAGTGCACTGATTTAGAATGAAATTTTTTAGTTAAAATTGATTGACTTTTTAAAAAATAGTTATAGTTATTATTGATTTTTTTATAAAAAGACAAACATTGAAATGGAATTTTTGGATTTAGACATTGGAAACCCTTAATTTTTTGGTTTTAGGAAAATATACCGATTTGCTTTAGATTTATACGCCATAACGATAGCAATAGACAAATGACAAAACAAAATGTTTTAAGTAAGACAAATGACAGTTTTTTGTAGACAAAAAGATAAATGACAAAACAAATTAATGCTTTAAATAAGACAAATGACAGCTCATTCAAAAAAAAAAAAAAAAAAGGACGGACGACAAAAACAAAAGATTTTAAATAAGAGTGGTCCAAGTGCAAAGATGAATTTTGCCATCAAATACGACCAATACATAGAGGACCTTAGCATTCAAAAAGTCATAAAAATTAATAGCCATCCCCTTTCCCCATCAGTCACGCCATTACTTTCTCTACCACTTGAGGGTAGCATTTTTAAGTTGTAAATAATAGGCAAAAAAAAAAAAAAATTTGTAAACCAAAGTAGTTAAGCCCCCATTCACTTTTTTGATTTATTCTAAAAACCATATATAAATAAGTATGATTTTATATTCATATATACAAAAGCTCTCACTAACATATCAGTAAAATTGAATTTATATAGCCCATTTTGTTCAGTCCCCACTAACATATCAGCTCAATAGAAATTACAAAGCACATTATGTTTAAGTAGTCCAAGACCTCATTTAGAAATAAATTAAGACAAAAAAATAAAAAGAATATATACCCTAATTTAACCTCACTTCCACGGCAACATTTTCAAGGAATGAAAATCCATCAGAGGACAATTGTATTACATTAATGTTATTAATTTTTGTTGATCTTTTGTTTTCATTGATAGATTAGCCCCCACTGATCTAAATTCTTAGCTCCGTCCTTGGCCAATTCTTATATTTTTGTAGCTTTTTGTTGACTTGTTTAGTGTTTGAGATCATTTGAGGTTTTGCATGCTTATCCTATTTATAAGTTTTTCTTTTGTCCTTTTTTTTTCCCCCAAGTAATGGATCCAGTTATAGAACTCCAAAACGACAATAGTACTAGTTCTATCATCTATATCTCGGGTCTAGGTTTTTTTTTTTTTTTTTTTAAATAATTTCAATAAACCTCATATCATCTAGTTATTGTCCAATTGTTAAAACTTTTGATTAATATACGACGAATTTTAAAAAATATAAAGTTGTGAAGAAGCGGTTCCTCCCATTTGTATGCGTTGTTTAAGTGCACTTTGGCCTTGTAGACCTGCGTGAGTTGGGATATGAGAAAGGGAGTGAGCTATGGATCGAGTTTAGATGTTTAGAGTTCTTTTTTAATCTTTCTTCATAAACCAAAATTTTTTTTCTTTTATTATGATACATAATAACCAAAAAATAAGTTAAATTTTTTGCTCTTTTAACTTCATTTGATCAATATGTTCTTCGTCTCATAAAAACAGCTCTAGACCTCATAAAAAATGTACAAGCTCAAGCCATAATAGGGTCAATAACGTCAACGCAAGCAAACTTCATCGTCGATCTCGGTGAAAAAGCTCAAGTCCCGATCATATCATACTCAGCAGCATGCCCTTCTCTCAACATCCGAAGTTCCTATTTCTTCCGAGCCACCGAGAACGCAGCGTCACAAGTGAAGGCCATAAGCTCCATAGTCAAAGCCTTCGGATGGAAACAAGCCGTGCCCATCTACACAAACGACGCTTATGGCGAAGGACTAATTCCCTATTTGACCGACGCATTGCTTGAAGTCGACGCACACGTCCCTTATAGAAGCGTCATTTCGAATAGTGATCAAGTTGGCGAAGAGCTCCGCAAGTTGATGACCATGCAAACAAGAGTTTTCATTTTGCACACCAATGTTTCTCTAGGCACAGGGGTTTTTGCAGAGGCAAAGAAAATTGGAATGATGGGAAAAGGGTATGTTTGGATTGTGACAAATGGGATGACCAATTTGTTGAGTTCAATTGAGCCTTCGGTTCTCCGTTCGATGAATGGTGTGTTGGGAATAAGGACTTATGTTCCGGAGACAAAAGGGGTTAAAGATTTTAGAGAAAAATGGAAAAGGGAATTTAAAGATGAATTGAATGTGTTCGGATTATGGGCTTATGATGCGGCTAAGGCGTTAGCCATCGCCGTTGAAGAGGTTGCGAAAAGCGGGAAGTTTGGATTCAAAAGGGCAAACGTCGAGGGAAATTACTCAACTGACCTTGATACATTTGGGGTCTCTTACAATGGTCAAGAACTTCGTAATGCACTGTCAAATGTGGCATTTAAGGGCCTTGCTGGAGACTTTAAGATGGTTAAAGGGCAATTACGATCTTCCACTTATGAGATCATCAACATTGTTAATAATAGTAACAATGGATCGGAAATAAAGGGGGTCGGGTTTTGGACGCCAAGAAACGGACTAGCAAGGAATTTGAGTTCACCACAAATCGTTAGCAAGGACTATAGTACTTCCAAGAATAATTTAGGTCCCATTCTATGGCCAGGAGAATCCAATCGCCAAACCGAAAATGCTCCAAAGGGATGGGAGATTCCGATAAAAGGACAGAAACTGAAAGTGGGTGTCCCGGTGAGGGGTGGTTTCAAAGAGTTTGTTGATGTCAAATTTCTTCATAATAACCGCACTAATGTCACCGGGTATTGCATCGACATTTTCAAGGCCGTAATGAAAGCGTTACCATATACAGTTGACTATGAGTTCATCCCTTTCGTCAATTCCAGTCACCAAAGTAATGGCACCTATGATGATATGGTTTATCAAGTCTATCTTAAGGTATGTTATGTATGAGGACTCTACTGATCTTTTTCCTTTCGAGAAATGAATACCGCGAACTCATGAATGCGATTGTTTTACAGAACTTTGATGCTGTGGTGGGAGATACGACGATCAGAGCTAACAGATCCTTGTATGTTGATTTCACATTGCCGTACACAGAATCTGGTGTGTCGATGATCGTGCCGGTCAAGGACAAAGGAAACAAGAATGCTTGGGTGTTTTTGAAGCCTTTGACATGGGATCTCTGGATGACAAGTGCTTGTTTCTTCATCTTCATTGGTTTCGTCGTTTGGGTTCTCGAACATCGCATAAATGAGGACTTTCGGGGGCCTCCGTTGCACCAAATCGGCACTAGCTGCTGGTTCTCTTTCTCGACTCTGGTCTTTGCACATAGTAAGTTCCTTTCACGATCTTCTGACTAAAAGAAGGAGAATTGCATGGTAGGACATGAAAAAACATCCTAATTGATAGGATACAAGATTTAACCGTAAATCACATCAAAATAACTTTAGATTAAAAAAATTATAACGATTTAAAAAAAAAATTTGACGACAACTAGATATTTCAGAATTGTGCATGCTACATATTGTTTTTTTCATTATTATTTATTTTTAATAAGCTGTCGTAAAATTCTCTATTAAAAATAATAAGCATTATAAAGGATCTCAGAATTAAGATATGACCGGTTAAAAACTACTGCATCATTCATGATACATGGAACTATTCAAAAAAGTTCTGTAGGATCGCTCTTGATATTAACAAATTTTCCTATGGTCTTTATAGGGGAGAGAGTTCTTAGCAACTTGACAAGGCTTGTGATATGCATATGGGTGTTTGTGGTGCTAATCTTGACTCAGAGTTACACTGCCAGTCTGACATCACTCTTAACAGTCCAACAACTCCAGCCAACCGTTACCAACGTTAGCCAGCTGATCAAGAACGGAGATAATGTCGGTTACTTAGAAGCTTCTTTTGTCTATGGAATCCTCAAAAGTCTAGGCTTTAATGACTCTCAGATCAAGGTTTATAAGTCGATACAAGAACTACACGACGCATTCTCAAACTCCACGAGCGCACATGATGGTATCGCCGCTGCATTCGATGAGAATCCTTACATAAATCTCTTTCTCAGAAAACACTGCTCCGAGTACTGCATGATTGAGCCGACATTTAAAACTGACGGTTTTGGCTTCGTAAGCTCCTCTAACTTACAAATAACCACTAGTTCTTGACCTTCTTTCTCGTATATGTCCATGTCATATAATTTGTGCTAAAATATATTCACAGGTATTTCCTAGAGGCTCTCCTCTTGTTCCAGATGTTTCGAGGGCGATATTACAAGTGATCGAAGGCACGAAACTTAAGGACATAGAGAGCAAATGGTTTGGACCAGAAAAAGGGTGTCCAGACCCCAATGCACAAGTCTCTTCAAACAGTCTTGGTCTTGAAAGCTTTTGGGGGCTTTTCCTCATTGCTGGTGTTTCATCATTCTTTGCTTTGGCGATACATGCTGTTACATTCTTTCATGGACAAAGAGACGTGATCACGAGCTCTACTCCAGCCGAAGCCTCAACGTGGGACAGAATTCGCGTGATTTGCAAAGTGTTTGATCAAAAGGACTTGAGTTCACACACCTTTGGAAAGAGTACAACTGATCAAGTGCCTCAGGGACAAGGAAATGGCGGTGTTCATAGTATTGTTCCTCTTGAGGTAATTGCAGATACTAGTAGTCAGCCAATTAGTCCTTCCAGTCATTACTCGAACCACACGGAGTTTAACTTCGTCGTGTTCTCCTCGGAGCAAGATCAATCGTCTCCTGAACATCATGGGAATCTGGATCAAGCTCCTCCTGCTACTCCACTTTCTGATGTTCAAAACCAAGAGGCAAGAGATACCAACAGCAGCTGAATAGTTCAAAGTGAAAACTTTAATTGATATAGGGAGCAGAAAGTTTTTCATTCATAACTTTTCCTGTAGTCTTTGATGTACATGAATCAAGTCTGTGGTCTAATCAAATTAACATGAACTAGTTGAACCCAATGCTTTACCTTTGACTTGGCAACCGTCTAGATTGGTTTTGATGTAGTTTTTAGAATAAGTGATGCGAAGTTGCGTTTTAGGTAAAAACTATCCTTGTAGTTTTTAGTCAGAGAAAAAAAAAAAAAAACCAGCCCATAGTGTGAATTAATAACCAACTCATCGTTTCACATAATCTAGATATAAAGAAACAGTCGAAATACAATATATTGATCATATCATTGTAGTAACTGAAATCTTTTTTAGATTTAAAAAAAAAAAAAAACCAATTTGATTATCAGGCTTGACCTGATGACTTCCACCACATCAAGGTGACACTCTTCTACTGAGTTATATCCCTTCCCTTGTCCCCCATTGAGAAATAGAACTAACTAATTCTAAGGTAGAGGGTCGAGAAAACTCAACGTCACTATTCTTGAACAACTTGGAGTCGAGCCTTCTTTTCGCACTATTACAGATACGAAAATAATAGAAAGATTAGATTTTTTATTTTTTGAAGGATTAGGTCCTACCTTAATCTAAATCCAATTAGGGGAGAATTAACATGAATGCCTTCAATTATCAGTGAATGCGGTGGTTTACAATAAAGGATTACTGTGACCGCATTTAAAATGTGAAAGCTTGCTCTTACCAATCAGTACTCAATTTAGTCTTATTGGTTGGTTGGTTGATTGGTTTTTTTTTTTTTTTTTTTAATCTTATCATAAAATTCATTAATAATATAGTAGCAAAGGTTAGGGCCTTCAGTTGCTGCACAGCGTGGTGACCTAGAGGTAATGGATTCCGGGTATCCCGTCCATATCGATTTTGCTGGGCTTTGTAATGGCCCGACTCTCACTTTGGCTCCAGAATAATGCAAAGGCAGTGCTGAAAGTTTGGGGTAGACAGAAAGCAAAGCACTGCCATGTGGTGGGTAGTAAATAGACTAGTCAATTTCTACTACACAATTGCAATAGCAATTGCAAAAGAAAGTCCCTCTCTAGTAATCACAGATCGGGAAATCGCCATAAATGGATAGAGAAAAACGAACTGTCATTATTTTCTTCACCAACTCAGATTTCCCTTAATTCCTCGCAGCAACACTTGCACCTATCATTTCACCCCAACTCTTTTTTTTCTTTTTTTTTTTTGGGTAAATCCAGCTGGTCAGTGACTCCATCAAACAACTATACGTAATTGCTCTCTTATTACAACCCGGATGGACCATTTTTTGAAAGACAAAAATAATCATGATAATAATAACAATAGCGACTTTGTTGAATGATCTAACTTTCACGCTACATAATTCCATTTGGCTGCATCTTCGTTCTTAGTAAAATGAAAGGGACTGCAATAAATAAATATATATATATATATGTCGCTTTTGGAAAAAAATTTTGGGTTCGAGAATAGTGAAGAAAATCATGGAATTAAGCTTGATTTGGAATGAATATTTGAGTCTATTAGGAATTTATTGGTGGATTTAGTTCAAATGAGTGAGTGTGTGTGTGTGTCAGAAACAGCTTTCATAAGTTGCAGGAGTTTATTGATGAAGCATCATTTTAGCTCAAGTTGTTTCGTGAGTTGGATTATTCCTTTCCAATTCCCATTATTACCTATCCACGCTTTATGTCGGTAACGGTTCATTCAGTGTTGTAGAAGAAAAGCAGGGGGAGTTTCGTGAATGAGTTTGAGTTGAAATTTTTAAGTTTCAATGGTAAATTTTTTTGAATTTTCAAAAAAGACAAAAAACTTTTTGGAAAAAAGACAAAAACTTTTTGAGAAAAAGACAAAAATTACGTTCTTGGACAGTTTTGTAAACAAATCGACCTATATATATTGAAGAGGTTATACGTTCAATTCCGTCTTATCTTTTAAAAAACAAAAAATGGAAGCATTTAAGTTGTACAAAAGTGCAGCCTATAGGTCCTATAGAATGTTGGATTTAAGCCTCCAAGCAGATCAGGGGACTTTGTAAATCTCTTATGAGATCAAGATGTAATATTATTTTTGCTTTAAAAAAAAAAATCATGAGAAAAATGGTGGCGTAGCTAAATAAACTAGTTTGAGAGAAACAATCAATTCATACATGGTATATGGATCCCACAAAGTGGTTTCTCAGTCTTATTGTTGGGGGACTAATATGAATTCAAGAATTTGTCGAGAAAAACGAATAACTTTACCATCCTACTGAATGAGCGATGGTATGATTAAGATGTATTATTGTTTCCTTAACTGCTGCTAAACAAAGCATCATAAGCTTTGTTGATTCCCACTTAAGAGATGACAAATATTAAGCACCATAATCAAGGTTTTGTCATACCAGATCAATGCATTACTTGAATGGGAAGGTCCAGCAAAAAAAAGATGCCAAAAGAATTTGTGTAAAAAGCAATCAAAAGGTCTCAGCTTATAGGGCCAATCCCAATCACACATAAAGCCACCCACCCTTTCCTCTGTATGGAAAAACAAGTGATATGAGTATTTCAATTTCCCTAATTATGGTTGGGGCCTCAAGGGAAAAAAAAAAAATTAAAATTAAAAAGAGAAAAAAAAAATCCTTGCCATGATTAAGCTTGTTTCCATGATTGTCTGAATAGTATCTGCTAATCATCGTTGTGCTTCTTTACGGGAGGTAAATCATGAGTGTCACCATTTGATTAGCCTGAAACTCATTGACCTTCATTATGGTGTACTGAAATCCAGTTGGAAAAGGAGTTTTCTTTTACAATTTTTTTTTTTTCACTTTCCAAATGAAAAGTGTCCTTTTTTGTTAATTTTAATTTTCTGAAAGTGTGGGCACAACATTCTCCTATTCATAGTTGGGCCCATTTGGCATCATTCACAACTTTATACTCCTAGACCACCTCTTTTTTTTTTTTTTTTTTTTTTAAGCTCCTTTATATTGGTCCTATATATTTTATGCATGGTGCCCATCAGCCTTGTAACTTTTTATTCATCTGCTTAAAAAAAAAAAAAAAGAAAAAAAAAAGATGCTCTTCGTTTTGATGTTGACCCTTTTTTAAGAGAGCCTCGCCCTCTTTAACTAATGCCCACATAGACTCAAAAGGGGAAAAAGGATTAAAGTGACAAAGAAGACGTCCAAGGGAAGGATTCTCTTTATGCATGCATCTATATTGTCATGTCTAATTTTCTCGCTAGTCTTCAAGATTACTTGTAAAGTTGAACACTACATGCATTTAGTCTAATCATATATTAGCATTTTGAGGAATTCTATAATACGGTAAAGTATTTTTACCCCATTGATAGTGTAAAAAATTTTTGACCATCCGATCATCTTTGGACGATCAAGATTAAAAAGATACACTAAAAAAACATACAACTTAATATACCTGATTTCATTCTACAAAACATTTCAAAAAATAAAAATAAAAATAAAAAACTCAAAACTCCCCATCGGAGAAGAAGGATTCCAATGGAAAGAGAGGCGTCGGCAAGTCGCCCCCTCCCACAACTTTCGGTGATATCCCCCCCCCCCCCCCAAAACGACGTTTAGGGGTTCGGTGACCCAAATCCCCCCACACGATGCGGATCTGGCTCGTAGGGGTCACACTTGTCGTCGCCACGGGGAGTGTTGGGTCGCTGTCGGGGATGGGAGACAGATCCGACCAAGACCATCGGAGTTCCCCCTAAGGCCATCGAAGTTGGCTTTTTTTTTCTCTCTCTTTTTTTTGACATGGAAATTTGATTGTATGTGGGATGGTTTATTTTAGCATGGTGTACCTTATCAATCTACCCGTTCCCATCTGTTGGATCTTATCCCATTGATGGAGGCAAAATTTGTTACCCTATTGTAGAATTCCCCTTAGCATTTTAACTATATTTTTAGAGCTATTTTAATCCTCAAATTTGAAGATCAAATCCCATTTTGATTCCTCAATTTCAACATGTTCTGACTTATAATCCAAGTATCTCATATATTAAATTGTTCTAAATTAGTCCTTTTGTCCCTTCGATTATGAAAGTATTGACCAAAGAAAAAAACATTTGAGCTCCATGTATGTGATTTTTTAGGCATTAGTTATGCAGTTTTAAATGTTAAGGAACAACAATTAAGAAGGAACTTGGGAATTTTGTAATCAAGACTTTAATGATTGGAGGGAGAAAGTGACCACTGATTTGACCAAGTGGAAATGAACAAATATTTATACTGGGATGTTTCAAAATTATGAACCAAAACGAGATTTGTTCTATAGTTCGGAGACTATAAACGTAGTTAGCCTCATTTTTCAACAAAATCATATGAATCGCTAAATTGTGCTTGTCACATTTAAGAGGGAAAAAAGAATACACCAGCTTAGAGAGGATGACAACAATACTGATCAGTGCACTAAACAAGAGCCAAAAAGAAATGTCATATTATAATATTATGCAGCCTTTTCACTTCTTTTAGTGGCCCCTAAGCACGAAGTCTAAAAATACATTAGATGCTACAAAAGAATGCATTGAAAAAGAGACTCATGGCATTGTGTGAGCAGAAGATGCCTTGTCTATCACCATGGGGAATTAGAAAAGCTATATTTATATAAAGGCTAATATATATATATACACACACACACACACACACACATGCAAGAGAATCAATCTTCCAAAGCACTAGAAGAATAGAATTAGGGGAATGGAGTAATGGAGTAAAAAAGGCTGAAGCAATGGAAAGGAGCAGTGCTGACTAGAAATTCAGGTTTGGAATAACTACACAAAAATCATAATTCATTACTTTTTTTATCTATTATGAAGAATCACTACATACTCAAATAATAAGGGAATAAACTTTATGTATAAACATCAATTGTGATATATACCCGATGATAAAAATAAACAATATCATACCATTTTTTTTTAAACTATCGATTGAAACTAAGTTTGTGTTTGGTTCGTTTATTAGAGATGAAATTTTTAAGTTAAAATTTATTGACTTTATAAAAATTAATTATAAATTTTGTTGACTTTCAAAAAAAAAAATAAAAACTGAGATAAAAAAATATAATTTAATTGAAATTAAAGTTAAATGTCAAACAAAGCCTAACATATACAAATCCTTCGGCAAGCCTAACACCGTACCCCAACTAATCCAATAGGGAAAAAATTTGGCTACCAAGATCTATGGTTTGTTTGGTGAAACGATTTGAGTTGAAATTTTTAAATTTTAATAGTAAATTTTTTTGAATTTTCAGAAAAGATAAAAACTTTTTTGAGAAAAAGAAAAAAAAAGTTGACTTAAATAATTTGAGTTGTTATGTCAAACAAACTATTTGTGTTTAGAAAATAACAAATCATATATATATATATATATATATAATATATGCTGTCACAGACTAGCTTTTCAGCTAATCTTGGTAACATTGCTGAGTCCATCAGAAGACGAATTGAAAAGGTTAAAATATGGGCTTCCCTAGCAACGCATATGGTGGACTACAACTAGGTAGATTGTGAAACCCAAGATATTCTAATCTCAAAAGAGTCAATTTTTTTTTTTTTTTTTTTTTTCAATCTTAAAGCCACTGTCTTTGTAAAAGAATCTAGGCTTCTTTCTAGTCTGAATGTTTGTTAGGTTTAAAAAGTAGGGGTCATGGTGAAATTTGTTTTTATTCCTTGAAGACAAACTTGCATCTATTTTTTTTTTCCCCCTAAACTCTCTCTCTCTCTCTCATAAAAATGACACTACTACACAATTCTTTTTTATATTTAAAAAATAATTATAGAATTCTTATAAATATTAACGTACAAAAATTATAAATACTCTCTCTATTCTATTGTGGTCCAGGTTTTGCCTACGGTCTCGCCACTGTGGGGTTGCTTTCACCCAGTTATAAGCAAAGAAACAAAGTTACATTACTATCATTCCTGTTTCCGTGTGAGATTATTCACACACTTCAAATTTCAAAAGAGGACAAGTTATGACAGGTCCCTTTATGGAAGGTACTGGGAAAAACAAATGAACTTCTATCTTTGTTTTGTGTCCTTAGATTCTTAAAGGACTCGGCCTCCGTTTGATAAATTAGTTGAAAATAAAATTTTTAAATTGAAGTTTGTTGATTTTTTAAAAATAATTATAAATTTTTTTGAGTTAAAAAAAAAGATAAAAATTGATATTAAAAAATACAGTTTAGTTTGAGTTAAACTTGAATACCAAACAGAGCATCAATCTCAATAATTTCACAAACTTGTGTCCAGATAGTCAACTATTTTAAGATATTAGAAGATCATGAAGTTGTAGAACTGTTTTGTAGAATGCCAATCTTTCCAAGTGCCAAAATTTTGTCGCTTCTTTATTTGTGTTTAATTACTTACCTCATACGTAGGATGTCATGCAAATGGATCGGAGTCGGTCCAAATCCATCAGAATATGCAAAAGTCAAGTTTTATGCTATGATAAATAGGTCATTATATATAAAAACATTATAACAGTTTAATAATTTGAGAATATGAACAAATTCAACTTTTAACGAATAAAAACTATATACATATACGAGATAGTTGTAATTTTAATTAGTCAAAAAGTCAGAAGATTCTACTAGGAAGTAGCAAACTCAAAATCTCATCTCAACAATGGTGCCTTGCCACTAAATACGAAAGAGCCTTTTTTTTCATGCTTTATTGTGGAAGTTGCCCCTAAAAATTAATTTATTTCATAGTTTTGTCAGATATTATTAGGGGGATTTTCGTGTAAAGTACATAACCTGGATAAGTAGGCTAGAATCTAACGCCAACCCATCTAAGTTCTTGGTACTATAAAAGATTGGATTGTTTAACTTATGCAATAAATAGCTTCTGGGGTGAAGCATTTCAAGAGGAGTGGTTCCTCCTCAAGACCCAATGTAAGGCAGATATAATACCGAAAATGATTACGGAAATACTCTACTTGGTCAAGACTAAACACATAAATTTACGTGAAATTTAGATAGAATTAACTAGACAATGAAGAGATTATTGGTGCCCTTCATTCTTTATCCTCATCGTTGTTTTATAAATCTCGTGACTCACTAAATCAAAGATAAATAACATGATACAACTCTATCTAAATGATAAAATTTTCATTAAAGTATATAATTACACATCTAATGCCGCACAATCTATTAACTAGTTAGATATCCTAAAGAAGGATTAGGGAGTGTAGTATCCGAGTGCCTTTATAGGAGAAGCAGGAAAACAACCCTCTGTTTGGATGAGAGGTCTAGTTTTAAAAATTGAAAAATTTTTATAAAAAAACGTTTACCTTTACTTTTTCCATCATTCTCTCGTTAAAAAAAAAAAAAAAACAATCTCATTTTCAAATTTATTTTGTATAGTATTATTTTAGAAAAAGAAAAATAATCTTTTTAAAATATTCTCATAATGCACAATTCCCAGCATCATTTATTCTTATTCCAAATAATTTTTTATTTTCAAGAAGAAATCTTTTAATACATTCAAACACTATTTTTTTTTTTCTTAAAATGAAAAGATTTTCTCATTTAAAATTTTTTAAAAAATTCTTTTTAAAAAATGGACATCCAATCTAAATAGATATTCTCGCATTAATATTGAAGTTTCCCTGCTAGTTTTGGCCCACTTTTTTTAAATTAAAAAAAGCAGAATTCAAATTGCGTAGCTTGATTTGTTCGGAGTCTAGGGGTAGTGATCTTTGGTCCTGCTCTTTTGTTTGTGTCTCCTTTTCTTTTCTTGTTATTGTTTCTTTCATGTGTCCTGTTGTTGTTTGTTCGTTCTCGCCGACTGCTCGTTTTTTTTCTCGTTTCAATGAAAATCATATAATTGAGATTAAGCTGAAAAAAGGAGTCTCAAAAAAAAAAAAAAAAAAAAAACAGAAAAGAATTGGAAGCAAATAATGACCAGTAGTCACTACTTGGCTCTGTCATCTTCCTTCTATTCGTAACAAAGACAAGTTTATACCAGGAGGTACACTTTCAAAATCTGGGCAAATATTCATGCACATATGATTCGTTTTCTTTTCATTTTTTTTTTTAACTTAAATATTGAAGATAGATATATCTTTCACTAGGTTATCATTAGATATGCAATAACGTATCTTTTTGTTTTTATTTTTTATTCATACAACTAAAAACACAGATGTATCACAGAAAATATAACGATCACTAAAAATTACTTATGTGAATATCAAAAAACTGATCATGAAAAAGAGTAAATACTTTGAATGACTTATAAGTGATATGAATTATTTTTTAATTAATAATTATTTAAAAATTATAATTTAGTGAGTTTCACTCATATATCTATTAAATTCTTTTCTTTTGAAAATCGTTATAATCAGCCCTGCTCGTTGAATATATGTGTGTCTTCAAAAAAAAAAAAAAAGAATAATAATGAAATTATAAAAAGCGTCATGAATAGCCAAGCAATACATCACTTTTCTATGTGTGCAAAAGTACATGTTGATCACCCCCAAAATTTTGTTTTTGTCTCTTTTCTTTAACCCCCACCCAACAAAAAGAAAAAAAAAAAATATTTTTTTTTAATTGCTGGGGAAAAAAAAAAAAGCAATTCCATTATGCGTGAATTCTAACATAAGTTCACATATTAAAATACCAAGGTGACGCATCAGTTAAAATTCCTATAATGTGATAGTTTTTAATTGTTTGAAAAACAATAGCAGATCACATTCACCACCGTAGCTATTCAGGAAAAAAAAAAACGGAGTTAAAATTTTTAATTAGAGTTAATTGATTTTAAAAAAATTAATTATAATTTTTATTAATTTTTTTAAAAAAAGATAATTTAATAAAAATTAAACTAAAATATTAAATAAATCATAAGTTGATGAGTAGATTTTCTTACACTTATTTAAAAAGATTAATATTACGAATGTTTTCTGAATTATGTATTAAATTTATCAAAATCATTCAACATGTCCTGTCATACTTGTAAAACCATTTAATCAGTCCCTTATGTGAACTTCTGCATATCTATTTGATTGAAATATTGTGTGGCATATCATTAAAGTTTTTTTTTTTTTTTTCCCTTTAAAAAGAGATTTCTGAAATAGAAACAAAAATATTAGGAAAAGGAATAAACAAAGATTCAAAATGAGCCAAAGAAATAGAGACGGGGCGGTTAGAATGGGGACAACAGAGAAGAGTCAGTGGGGAGGGTGTCATAACTCATAAGACTCTGACACATCGCAACCCAAAACACAAAGACTCTCTGCCTACCCTTTTTTTTTTTTTTTAAAGTTAAAAAAAATTAAAAAACAACCAAATATTTCTCTGACAATTAAACGGAACCCAGTTCAATAACTATTCATTTCTCTTGTTTGAATTTTGACCAATCATATTACGCTCTTGACCAATCAGCTTCAGAGAGTGCACCGTGATATTGCACGCACCGGATTATCACACTTTTGAATTCAAACTGCTTCGTTCTATCATATGCCTCGCTCGTACCGCAATGACCACCTGTACGCAACCGCGTGGCAGACCTAATGCTAGTATGCTACAACCTTTGGGTCCCACTTTTTTTTAATTTAAATTATCTGTTCGTATATTTTTTGAAACCATGGAGCCCACCCTTTTTTTTTCCTTTTTAAATCATAAAATATGTTATTACAATTATCTTACCATTAATTTGTCAGTTAGAGATAAAGTTACGTTTGATTCGTTTATTAAAGATTAAAATTTTAAATTAGAATTGATTGAATTTTTGAATATTAATTATAAATTTTATTGATTTTTAAGAAAAAAATAAAAAATAAAATAAAAAAATATAGTTTAATTAGAATTAAATTATAATATCAAATAAAATCTAAGTTGGAGTTAGTTAATATTTTAAAAACTAATTATAAATTTTATTGATTTTTAAAAAAAAAAAATAAAAACTGAGATAAAAAAGTATAATATAATTAAAAATTAACTTAAATACTAAATAAATCCTTAATAAACACATGATACAATAACTGTTTTTTTAGTGAGAATATTTCTCTAATCATAATAGTTTATTGTCTGAAAAAAGAGTCTAAAAGATCAAAACAACAAAATTTAGTTCCTCAAAAAAATGTAATAAGCTAAATACATCTAAAAATAAAAGCTCCAAACTTAAAATAAAAGTACCGGGAATTTTTTTTTACGATGATACTTTTATGACATGACTTTTTATTATGTATTATGGACAAAAATTGTTTTTAATACAATAAAATTTTTAATAATTTGATATATAAGTATTTGTATTTTAAATTATGATATGTGATAATAATAAATCAGATTGTTTAAAAATTAATCTATCGACTATAAAAAATAATTCTTATAAATAATACGAAATAAAATATTCTACAATAATTTTTTTTAATGCAACGTTTCGTATATTAAGGCTCTTCCAAGGAAAAAAAAATTCAATGTCGACATGGAAGAATTTATCAATAATATAAATTTAAATCATCAACTGGTTTTTTATATTCTATTTTTTAGGGATAAAATATACTCCAAAATTTTGAATGTTAGTTGCGATGTTTATGAAGGTGGTACCCTTCTCGAGATAATTGTCGGTTTTCTAAAATTTCATATTCATATTTTCATATTAAAAGAAGATACAGTAGATATAAGGGATGAGGAGAAGCCTTACACTTTACCAAAACAAAAAAAATAAAATAAAATAAAATTATGGTCATTAATTATATCATAAAGACACGGGTCAAAGTTCAATTGACCATTTCAAAATATTGAGAAGATTTTTACTTTATTTGATATTTTAATTTAACTTCAATTAAATTATATTTTTTTATATTAATTTTTATATTTTTTTAAAAAATAAATAAAAATTATAATTAATTTTTTTAAAAATTAATAAATTTTAATTTAAAAATTTCATATTTAATCGATAAATCAAACAAAAATACAAGTTTTAATTTGAGATTAAAAAAAGCATATTTTTATTTGTATAGGCCATTGTGGAAGCAATAAGCAGCACCCAAAAAAAAAAAAAAATCATTAAGACGCTTCACTTGAGAGGGATAAGACTTCATACACTCATAAATCTATATGCACTCATGATTTGCTTCGAGATTTTCAATTTTTTTCAAAATTTATTTAATAATTGTTTGTATTCAATGGTCAAAATTTTGGCAAATTTTATTGAGTGCATCTAAAATTTGTTTGTTTGTCAAATTGTTTGGATATTTTTATAGCTATTTTTCAAGATTATTTAACTCCTCGACATTTTTATTTCCCATACAAAGCATGTCCTCCTCCAAGCTTCTTTTTGTACACATGGGAATGTGGGAGCAACTCTCTCTCTCCTTTTTCTCTCTCTACTAATCTTTTGTGGGAGTATCTCTGTACCTCAGTTTTTTTCTATTTTAATTTTTTAATTTTCTATTTTTTTGGGGAACTTTTTTTCTTCTCGGGTTGCTCAAAGAAGTAAAAATAAAAAATAAAAGCATCAGCCTATCGAATCCATGTAACCAACCTGTAATAGACCCCATTACTCATCAATGAATGGTCCATTGATCCAACGGCCCAGGTTCCATCTTTCCTCTGATTTTCACCTCCTTTGGTAAAATCATTTTCAAAAAAAAAAAAAAAAATGTAAAATCATTTTCCATCCCACTAACTCTGTCACACACACACACAAACAGTAGAGAAAAAGAGCAGGTTTAAAGAGATTTCTCCGTCTCTTCCTCACCATTTAGAGTTCTACCGTTTTGAGCCAAAAAAAAAAAAAAAAAAAACCAGAGATGGGTTTTTCACCATTTCTCTTCCTCTTTCTAATCTTCATCGCAGACCCATTTCCAAAGTGGGTCTGCGGAAACTCAGAGCTTGGAGCTTTAATGGACATCAAAGCCAGTTTGGACCCAGAAAGCTTGTACCTTTCTTCATGGACCGTTAATGGCGACCCCTGCGACGGCTCCTTCGAAGGCGTGGCATGCAACGGGATGGGACACGTGGCGAACATCTCTCTGCAAGGGAAGGGTCTGTCGGGAAAGCTCTCTCCGGCCATTGCTGGGCTTAAGCACTTGACTGGGCTTTACCTTCACTACAACTCCTTGTATGGAGAGATTCCCAGACAGATTTCAAACTTGACTGATCTCAGTGACTTGTACTTGAATGTCAATAATCTCACTGGAGAGATTCCTCCTGAGATTGGAAACATGCCCAACTTGCAAGGTTAGTTTAGTACATAAAATGGTATAATCTCTTTGTGAAGTGAAAAGTTTCACACTTTGTGTTGCTGTTGTCGTACTTTTTTCTTCTTTTCTTCTCACTTTATTTCTTTGAGAGTCCTTCTCTTGCTTATTTGTTCTCGTGTGTTTTAGCTTACTTTTGAGTTTTTCTTCAAGTTTTTCAAGTTTTTGTTGTTGAGTTCCAACTATAGATTTGAACTTTTTTCAAAGAAATCTAGTTGGACTATTTAGAATTTAAAAAAAAAAAAAAAAATCTCGAAACCAACAAATAGAGCTATTTGACCCACGTAAAGTTCCCTTCTCTTTCTTCTTTGTTCTTGTGTGTTTAAGCTTAGCTTTTGAGCTAAAGATTTGAACTTTTTTTTTTTTTCAAAAGAAATCTAGTTTGACTATTTAGAGTTTTTTTGTCTTAATTGTCAAACCAACAAATAGAGCTATTTGATAAGTTTGGATCTTTGTCTGAACAATAAAATGCCTGAAGTTAAAGCTTCAGTTTTTTTTTTTTTTTTCTCTTTGCAATGAGCTTTTTTTTTAATAAATTTTTTTTGTAATAATCTTTTTTGTACGTTTCTGGGTTTGCCTTATGGGGTTATGAGTGTATGGTTCAAAAATGGGAAAAGTGCTAATATTTGGTTTTGTTTGCATTTGCTGAACAGTTTTGCAGCTTTGTTATAATCAGCTGATCGGAAGCATACCTACTCAGCTTGGGTCTCTAAAGAAGCTCACTGTACTTGCTTTGCAATCTAATCAACTAACTGGGGCAATCCCAGCAAGTTTAGGTAATTTAGAAATGCTAATGAGGGTAGATTTGAGTTTCAATAACCTCTTTGGTTCCATTCCTACTAAACTTGCTGATGCCCCGTTGCTCGAAATTCTCGACATTCGAAACAACTCTCTCTCCGGCAATGTACCCCTTGGTAATGCCAGTTTTCAAACTCTCTTACTTGCTCTTGTTGTGTTTATCCGAAAGATTCGTTATTGATGGTTTCATTTTTCTGTGCTTGATGAAGCTTTGAAGAAACTTAATGAGGGATTTGCGTACCAGAACAACCTCGGATTGTGCGGTGTCGGGTTTGCATCCTTGAACCCTTGCAATTTTTCGGTTCATGGTGATCCTACCAGGCCTGAGCCCTATGCATCAGGTGCGAATGGTGCTGCGTCGACGAGAAACATTCCAGAGACGGCGAATGTTCAGTTGCCTTGTAGTCAAACTGGGTGTGCAAATGCGTTGAAGTCCCATCAGGCTTCTGTTGTTGCTGGCACTATAGCAGTGGCTATTGCATTGCTGGCAATCGGGATCTTTTCCTTCACGCAGTATCGCCGTCGGAAGCAGAAGCTCAGGGCTTCATTTGATGTCTCCGACGCCCGTCTTAGTACTGACCAGGCTAAGGGGGTCACCAGGAAAAATGGCTCTCCTCTAATCAGCCTCGAGTATTCCAATGGTTGGGACCCGTTGGCTGATGGAAGGAATTTAAGTGCATTTTCCCAAGAAGTGTTCCACAGCTTTCGGTTCAATTTGGAAGAGATTGAGACCGCCACTCACTACTTCTCGGAGCTGAATTTGTTGGGCAAGAGCAACTTTTCTGCGACTTACAAAGGAATACTGAGAGATGGATCTGTTGTTGCCATAAAGGGCATTGGTAAGTCGTGCTGTAAGTCGGATGAAGCCGAGTTCTTGAAGGGGTTGAACATTTTGACCTCATTGAGACATGAAAATCTGGTGAGGCTTAGAGGATTTTGTTGCTCAAGGGGCCGTGGAGAGTGCTATCTTGTCTACGATTTTGTTCCGAACGGGAACTTGTTGCAGTATCTCGATGTGAAGGATGGTGATGGCCAAGTCCTTGAATGGTCCACTAGAGTTTCAATTGTCAAGGGCATTGCTAAAGGTGAGTTCTTTAATCCTTTTTGTATGCTTTTGAATTGCTTTACACTATTGAAATATATTGAAACTGCAATGTAGATGAGTAAAAATTGATACTTGAATTGGATTGCTTTAAAAAATAGTTGTTTTTTGGTCACTCTAATCACAAGTTTTCACTCATAATGAAGTTTGTTCATGTTTCCCTTTCAGGTGTTGCATATCTACACGCATACAAGCCAAACAAACCCGCTCTTGTTCACCAAAACATCTCAGCCGAAAAGGTTCTCATCGACCAGCGGTTCAACCCGCTGCTCTCAGATTCCGGCCTGCACAAGCTCCTCACCAACGACGTTGTCTTCTCAGCGCTCAAGTCCACTGCCGCCATGGGCTACTTGGCTCCAGAGTACACCACCACCGGGCGGTTCACCGAGAAAAGCGACGTCTATGCATTTGGGGTGCTTGTTTTCCAAATCCTCTCAGGGAAACGGAGAGTCACAAGCCCAGGTCGTATCGGCGCAGAGTCTGGCAGATTCCACGACTTCATTGATCTGAACCTCCACGGCCGGTTCTTCGAATACGAAGCTGCAAAACTCGCAAAGATAGCTTTGCTCTGTACTCATGAATGTCCTCTCGAGAGGCCGTCGATGGAGTCGGTTGTTCAGGAGTTGAGTAACTTCAGCAGCTGCCTCACCTGAAAAATTCTCGTTTGGAAATGGAACAAAGATGAAGAAATATCATCACTAACTGCTCACTTGGATAAATGCTATATTTCTAGGACGGAATTTGCATTTTAGTGTTTGGATCAAAAGTCCTTATCCTTGAGGACTCAAATATTAGCTTTGGTTGTGGAAATGGATTTATTTTGTTGGGGGATTTTCTCTTGTATTCACCGTGTATTTATTGTGAAACTTGGTTTGTAGAAAGGTGAAATTTTTCCTCCACGAATGAAAACTTCTAACCTTCTAATTACTGGTTTTTTTTTTTTTTTTTTTGGGCTGAAAAAAGAGAACAAGTACGTACTTGGGGTGGTCTGCTTGATTAAACAAAGTACAAAAATGGTCCATTGAATGGTCAAAAAAATTGAAAGAGTAAAAAATGGTCCATTGGTCTTTCTGAAGAGGGTAAAAAATAAAAAATAAAAAATAAAAAAAGTGGATTTTGTAAAAATTTTGAATGGAGCTTAGGGTTATTGAAATTATTGTGCTATGTCATATTAATGACATTTCCGAAGATCATGATAAATGTTCAGTAGATTATACAAATTATCGTCTCCTTCTGTGGCAATTGGTGATTCAAATTTTGTCTCCTGATTTCCCAAATGTGTTAGCGTGAAAAGAAGGTTTTGTTTCTTATTTAAGTTTAATTTTAATTAAACTGTATTTTTTTATTTTAGTTTTTATCTTTTTTTTTTTAAATCAATAGAATTTATAATCAGTTTTTAAAAATTTAACCAATTTTAATTTAAAATTTTCATTTCTAACTAGCGAATTAAACGCAAGTGAAGTATTTCATTCATTTTCCTTTACAAAAATATTTTATGTAGGGTTAATCTTATTTTAAGTTATAAATTATAAGTTAAATCCCATTTTGATTTTTATACTTATAAAATGTTTAGAATGATTTTTTTTTTTGAGGTAAATGTTTAGAATGATTTTGTATCTACTAATAATTTGGCTCAGTTTAGTCTTTTTGTGTTTCTTATCTTACTCTGAAAATGTTCATGAAAAAAATATTTGAGGTATGAGTACTATATGAGATTTAGGGGGTTAGTTTTGTAATTTACGTGCTAGAGCACGACTTTTAAGTAGTTCATGTTTTCACAATTTTGAAGAAACAAAATATAGAAAGCCAAATTGGATGAATGAAACTAATTTATGACTACTTGGAAATCAAAAACTCATTTTGAAACATTTTAAAAGTCAAGACAAAATATAATTTGGTTAGAGAATAAATATAAAATTAACACTTTTACGTATTATACTAAAAAAAAAAAAAAAAAAAGCTTGAATCACTCTTTTATTATGTTCTCCTTTGCCAGATGTCCACATTTATCCCAAAAAAATTACAAGTCTGCCATTGATATTTTAAAAGCAAAAAATAGAGAGGTAAACTACACAGATCTGGTTTGTCATTAAACTTTACTTTTTTTGGGTAAATGAGAAAAAACTTGGCGCAAAAAAAAAAAAAAAAAAAAAAAAAAAAAAAAAAAGAACACACACACACACATAAATGAAGGACAAGAGAGTGACTAAAGAATTTTTCTTTCTGAAATCCTTGATGAAGATATTTTTGTTCTTTGAGACATTTTAATAATTGTCCGATTAATTGTATGACCTTTATTAGAGGATGTTTGGATGGATAATCTAAATCTTAAAATTATAATTTAATTTTTATCTTTTTTCTTCAGTTTTATCATTCATACAGTTTTGTAACTTAAATTTTAAAAATCTATAATTTTGTATAGACAAGTCTAAATGAGATTTTTTTTTAATTGCATAAAATTTTGAGACGAACGAAACAAGCTTCATATTGAAATTTTTTTCTGAGCACATTTTAAGTTTTTATATTTTTTAACTCAAGTAATTCAAACGCCTCGATAAACATATAATTAACTCAAATTTAAGTTTTATAATTTAAACCTTAACACCAAACGCATGTTAAGTTTAGCTCTAGAACTAGAAGTATATTACTCATGTACACATTTTTTTAAAAACAATTTCTTTTCTACTTTTCTAGTGAAATAGCTTTTTTTTTTTTTTGGGGTGGGGGGAGCCTGAAGCCTCATTTAAATTGTTTTTCTACGCAAATCAAATCTTTCAAAGATGCCAAGCCAAAAAAAAAAAAAGACAAACAAACAGAGAAAGATCGGAGTAAGATGGCTTAGTGGTCAATTCCATCTCTGTCTTCAATTTAATCAAAAATTCCATCTCTATCTTCAATATTCAAATGATGATTTTTGTATCCTTAAAGCAAGTGTCATGCATCACATCCACTATACAACTCAGGCACTAAAAAAAGATTGACTATTTGGAGTCATTATAAACGTACAACAAAAGTTATTAATATAACAGCTAAAAGATAAATAAACAGGAAAAAAAAATGATGCTGCCAGAAAACTTCCAAAAAAAAAAAAAAAAAAAGATGAAAAGAGTCTTATTAGATGAAATTATTAAATTCCCAGCAATTTCACGGCATATATTTGTACTGATGAGTGATGATCAAAGGCAAATCACGTTTAAAGAAATGATTTTTTAAAATGAAGTTTAAAAATGATTTTGAACTTATTTTTGTCGTCAAACCTCAAAGAATTATTGACAGAAGTAAGTTTGTTTGTTTGTTTGTTTGTTTTTTTTTGTTTTTGTTTTTACACGAATGGAAGTTTTGCAAGAATTAATGTTAACAAATTCTAAAAAAAAAAAAAAAAAAGGTTAACAAATTCCTTGATTGTCGATACTTACTTTTCTAACATTAGTTATGATTTCAATTATTCTTTACCGGATGGTTAAAATTATGGTGAAAGAAAAAAATAGTAATGAAGATGACAGGTCTCCTAGCGAAAAATGGAATATTTATCGTGGAACGACAAACAACGGGCCTTTTATTAAACTGAAACGACATGTAGTATTTGTTATCGCAAACAACATGTCTTTCTTGTTGACAAAACTGTGTCGTTCTGACAGTTTGTGTGTCGTTTTACAGAAAATGATATGTCCTTATGCTAATAAAGTAACTTACAACTAACAACTAAACCAAATTTAAAAAAAAAAAAAAAAAGCCAAATTTAAAAACATAGTAATGAATTATGACTTTTTTTAATTAAAAAAAAAGAAAAGAAAAGTTTGAATTTTATTAAGCCAAATCGAAAATCATGACCCTTTTTAAAAATAGTAAAATAAACAAAATCTTAATTAGCATTTCCATAAAATAACCTGATTAAATTTCCTCTGAAAACAGAAGAAAAAGAAACTATAATTAACAAAGAAAATCATTAGAATAATACGTACGATATCAGTGATTCTTAACCTCAAATCTATCGTCTGAAAATTACTCAAATAGATAAAAAGAACACTATGATCAGTCTAGCTCCATAAGTTTTTCTTCCTAACGTATATTTTCAATATTTTTAATTTTATTCAATACAATTACGATAGGTTTCTATCCTGAAAATGAAGGTAAATTCATCAACTTTAAAAGAATGAGAATTCGGAATCATTACAAACGTGCAACCAAAGTTTGAAAAATAACAGGAAAAAGAAGAAAAGAAAAGCAAAAAACAAAAAGGGAAAATGATGCTGCCTCCTGCCATAGACAATTCCTATACAAGCATTACTATGGAAAGAAAAAGGAAAGATCTTTATCGTATTGATTAAAATATCCAAATCCCAGCATTATCATGACTTATATTTGTATTTATAATCATTGTCAAAGAGTAAAATCAAAGAAAAAGACTTTTGAAGCTAATTACATTTGGAAGTTTTTATAACAAATGATCAAAATCTTCATCAATATCATTTCCTTCGGAGAACTATTAATAAATTTTTCGAGGTTACCATTAGTTTTTCTTAATTTGGAGCAAACTTTTGTTCTTATTATAGGCCGGTACAAGCTACTTATACTTGACGTCTTTCCAAGTAACCAAAAAAAAAAAAAAAAAACAAATAAATAAGAGAGAGCTTCAATGGAATGGGATAAGTTTGTTGAAGATGAACACAAGCTAATACAGAGACAAAATAAAGTCAATTTATATAACAAAGGTTCGCTATTATGTCATGTTAACGCTATGATTATAGGCCTTCTAATTGCTGATTATAATGTCGATACATGCTTGTTTGTTTCTTTGGATTCTTCCCTAGTACTTACCTAGCTATATCCCTCTTTCTGGCAGTAACTAACACACCTTTTGTAATGCTACCTACCTCCCACATGACAAATTATAACCATTATATATATATATATATATTTTTTCCTGTCTTACATAAATTTTTTACATAAATTTCCATTCAATTTTACATATTTTTTACATATATATATATATATATATATATATTTCTTGTCTTAATCAGTTGGATCAGTGAGTCAGATCTTTATCAGACTGTGTCAGTTTTATATAATTTTTTTTGTTGCAATAGGATTTTGATGAGATATAACATTTAAAAACGTATAATAGAGAGGCCCTACTTTAGGAAGTTATGTAACAAAATACTCCAAAAACATTTTCCTATCCTAGTGTTTTCTTATATAGAGGTAATCTTTGGTTACTTTCTTTCCTTCTGTCCTTTTTTTTAAAAAAAAATTTAAATAACTACAAAGCCAATGAATTGACGTCAAGTTTATCATTACTAAAGTAAAATACTGCCTCATTTATCCTATAAATCATATATAATTTTCGGAGTAAGACTTCAATACATCTTTTTTTTTTTGAAGATTGATGTTCTTCTAATATTTTTCAACTCTTAGATAAGACTATTTCCGGAGAATTTTGCAACTTTATCAAGTGATAAGTATAACTTTATCTTATTCAGATTGTTGATTCATAGCCTTCGTTGACTGAAAAATAAAATTCATAGGATTTCTTCAGATATATATATATATACACATTATTAATTATTATTCCGGTTTACTCATGTTATGTTATGTTGGAGACATATTATGATATGTTGATTGACCTCACACCAGAAGGACCGTAAAAAATTGTATATGTACATATATACCTCTCCAAATATTAGGGGATATATATATATATACACCGAAGAATTTTACCGCAATTCTGATGATTTTTCTAATGACTCTTCCCACAAACTATAATTTCCCTTGGTTACATCGGATGCTTTTTTTTTTTTTTTTTTTTTTTTTTGAGGCCAACAGGCACGATCCCCTGGACCCTGGTCTGAAGCATGGAAATTTCCACTCCCTGAAGCCCAATCAAAATGACGGATAAATATTGTCCCATGTATCTATAGATCTACACAATATATAGTATATAGAAAGGAGAATAATTTTTACTGTTTTCATCCGAAACGTGCGTTTTGGATGAAACTTGCGTTCTGGGGTTTTTTTGACTGCTGTGCAGCTGACACATGAGGAGGGGAGGGGAGGAGGGGAGGGGAGAGAGAGAGAGAGAGTTAGAGAGGTGAGTAGGAGGGAGAGGGAGAGGGAGGGAGAGGGAGTATGAAGTGAGAGACAGAGAGAAGAGAAAAAAATAAATAAAAGATTTTTATTTTTCTTAGTATCAATATTTAGTTTATATATATATATATATTTTTAAAAAATATATTTTAAAACATTTTAGTCCTTTTTTTTATTGGTCTATTTTTAACATTTTAGTCCTTTGATCTTTTCATTCTTTTTCATGTCTTCTTTTTTCATCTTAGGTATTTTATTGGTTTTTTTTTTGTCCACTTTTTACTTATATATTTTTTCTTATTTATATAAAATTTCTCAAATAGGTCTAATCATGTACATCGCACATATTTTTAAACTAGGATATAAGAAAGGAGAATGTTCTTTCATGTTCACCGATGAAAAATTTTGTATTTGCTTTTTGGTCCTTTGGTTTTTTTTTGGACCATTTTTTTAGTCCTTTATTTTTTCTTTTCGGACCAAATTTTTTTCATTTGGTCCTTTTTTTACTTCTGTATTTATTTTTTGATCCTCCGTTTTCTTCTGGATATTTTTTTTTTCATTTTAATCCTTTTTTCATTTTTTTTGGACCCAACCTTTTTTTTTTCATTTTAGTCATTTTTCGTGTTGATAATTTCTTTCATTTTAATCTTTTTATATTTTTTGTTTATTTTTTCGTGCCTTTTTCTTTAGGTCTTTTATGTATATCTTTTTTACTTATGATTTTAATTTTTTTCTATTTAGATAAATTTTTTCAAATTTGTCTGACATGTACATAGCACATGCTTTACACTAGCATATAAAGAGTAAAGATATGGCAAATTGTAAGGATTTTGTTAAAAAATATCAATTTATTGAAAGTTTTTGTTTGAACTGCTCGTGTCTTGATTTCAAAGTTGAAAATGAACTTTTCTCTTTGCTAAATAAGTTGAAAAATACATTTATATGGCTTTTTTTTTTTTAAAGTTTTTTAAGACCGTTTTTGTGACTAAAAAGAGAATTTCTTCAAACAGAAGCTAGATTTTAAAAAAAAAAAAAGTATTAAAACATTGTGCAGTGAAATTAATTAGCTGTCTAATATTGCCTCCAAATAGCAAAACATAGACCCGTTGTTGGCGAAGTTATATACACATAAATACAGTTCTCGCGTATATATTGCAAAATAAATGCATGGCTGTCCTTGTCTCTTTGACGATTCTACTCGAAATTAATTATTAATGAATCCCGTCATTAATTTGTAAAAGCTAGCCAACTTGACTTGATTTTTTCTTATTAAATTTAGTTATACTTATTTATTTATTTATTTTATAAAGCTGATCATCAGTGATCCAGTGGGTCATAATTCTATAATACGTGGTATTAATATTGAGGCTGATTAGCACTGTTTGGATACGTCAGAAAAATGAATATGTTTGGTTTAAATAAATGGTTACTGGATTGCAAGAACATGCAAGAAAATATTTTAAATAAGGTGGGAACGTGAAAGCTGAGAAGGTGATGAGAAATTGATGGAAAAAGTCTAGTTGTTGGGAACGTGAAAGCTGAGAAGGTGATGAGAAATTAATGGAAAAAGTCAAGTTGTTGGCTTAGAGATTCTGTTTGGGTGATGAGAAACTAATGGAAATAGGCAAGTTGTTGGCGTAGAGATTCTGTTTGGCGGGCACACGACAGCATGTCTACATGGGATGTTGATGGCGTAATCGTCCCCCTGCCTATTCATAAGGGAACGAGACGCGCGAGAACGAGAACCAGTAGATTCTTTTACCAGACCAGAGAAGTCCCTTTTCGGGTCACCGGGTTGACCTATCGGTACCTAAATCTCGAATTACCACTCCATTGAGATCCTCAAGCATATCACCATCGGGCTCCAATTTACTGGCCTGAGCAACACTTCCTCGACCACGAGAAGATCCTTCTCAGGATGGCCGGCCCAGGCTGCCCTTGCCACACCATCCTGTATCGGCTGATAACCGTACTGTGGCAGGGTATCCCACATCCACTATTCTACACCACCTAACACCTGACTTCCGACACCTGTCACTGTACCTGTTGTAGTCCCTGCTCCGGCGTCACCCTCCACCACCTGACCAAACTGACACAGTATTGGTCGCCTGCGCCAGTACTGATGGCCTGTACTTGTGTCCCCCCATCATCTAAATGGTAGGGGCATGTGGCATCCGTCTAGTGGAGGTCAAGTATCCATACACTCGAAGCATGTCTACCTGCCGGGACTACTCGGAATACAACCCATCAGGGTCACCTGATAGCACCCGAACCCGTAGAAAACGCCTATAAATAGAGGAGTGCCTCATTCATTCAGGTATGGTCTAATTTGCCTTGCTTAAACTCTGTCTCTTCGCTTGCTCATCAATGTCCCTTACTGACTTAAATATCGAAATGCCCTCAGTAGATACCCCATTGGTATCCCCCTTACTCTGAGGTGTTCTTTTGTAGATGACTAGACCGAGCACGACGGTACAAGATGGATCACATCGGGTAATCTCATCTGCTGTTATGTTAAAGATTTTTGGTATCAACATGAGACAACACTATTCCTGCAGTTTGAGTTATATACGAACACATATATAGTACATATATACATTTGTGTGTGTATATATATATTTATATACGCGCACACGTATGTATATTTTTTTGTTTATTGTTGTGTGTATAAATATAGTCATATAGTGAAGATTTTCGTATGTGCACGTGTGATTGTGCATATATGCGCTGGCTAATTAAAGCTGAATATCTGGATATGTTTTCGTGCTTCAGTTTTTGTTCCTTTTATTTGCAAACTGAAATAGGAGTTGGGTAGCATGTAAAAAAGAAAAGAACAAAAAAAAAAAAAAAAAAGAGGGGGGTTTTTTTGGGGGGGGGGGGGGGGGGGGGGGGTTGTGTGTTCTATAAAGCCTAATATCACCAGTGGCGGAGTGAAGAATATATATATATATATATATATATATTTTTTAGGGATATGGGTTATATCAAATTTACATCATTATAAATAGCTTATCTTCTATGATTTATTTCTATCTTTGTATTTTTCGTCCAAATAATAAACTTAATTTAGAATAGAGTTTAATCCTATTTCTCAAGTTTAGTGTCCAAAAAATTGTGAATCTAGATAGTATTATAGTTAATTTTCGGTTTAGTTGAGATTTTAAAGTTAAAATAAGATTTTAACTTTAATGTCAAAACTTAAGGTAAACCGTAAAACTGAACTGTAAAAAAAAAAAAAATTAAATTTTGAAATTAGAATTCTAATATCAGTGGGAGAAATAATAATAAAAAAAATCTTTTGATATGCTAGATATACTTATGACCTTTTTTTTTCAAGCATATATATATATATATATATATATATATATATATATATATACTTATGACCTATTTGGTTTATACTAAATTTGAATTTTTATAAGAGAGAATAGTACGATATGAAAAGGTATAAATTATGCATTCAAACCTATTATCTAATAAAGTTTGATGTAATTCTTTTAAATCATCCACACGATCTTTTTTTCCAAAAAAAAAAAAAAAAAAATCTACACATTCTTTTTCAATTTTTCACTGAAGAAAATTAGTACAAGCGTAATTAAAGCCATCAATGTAATAGTGTATCAAATCAGCACGTGGTTCATTTACACATAAATATATCACTTTGATATATGTACATTTCATGATATATATTTCTCAAGAGACTTGGGGCCTACATTATCTCATATGTTACATCAAAACTCACTCATCAGTAGTACTAATTTATAACTAGTACTCCGATTGTTTTGCAGCAATTTAAAATCTTCTAATTCCACGCCAACCAAATTCTGATCAGCAAGAATATTAAGGACTCAATAAACCATAATAATTAATATAATAAATTAATAATTAAAATTAATAATTCTAACTTCTAAGCTTCAATGATCTCTCTGCCATGAGGAAATGGTGATCTGACCCTAAACACATGCTCTTCACCTGTGCATTTATCCACCTTCACGATCCAATTATGTGATCTTCTCTTCCCATTAATCACTACTGATTTTGCATTATTATTGTTATTAATATTATTATTATTGGCTGAAATTCTTGTCACCAATAAACCTTCTCCAATTGGCAACAACTGAGTCCTCGATCCCACGACATTCCACCCCCACGACGCTCTCCGAAAGGCGTTGTATCCGATGAAAACGGCGCCGTTGCGCTTCTTCTTCTCGGCGGCGGCGTGGGCCATTTGGACGGCCCTGAGAATTCCCTCGTGGTTCTCGAGATTGCAGTCGACGAGCACGAAATCCGCCTCCCTGTAGTGCGTCAGAAGCAGGTTTTGGGCGTCGCCGATCACGAACTCCACATGGCAAACGCCGAGGCCGAGGATCAGCTCTTCCGACCGGTCTAGCTCCTCGTTCCCTCGGAGAATGCAGACCACTCGGCCTCCGGTTCGATGGGCCGAGGCCACTAGGGTTAGGGCGGTGGCATCGGCCGCTCCCCCGCACGCCACCACCATCAGCTGTGTGTTGCTGCCGGCGGCTAGCGCCGATATGAACTCCACTTCGTCTGGCTCATTCGGTTTGTGCCCCTAAACAAATCAAAGAAAGAACTTAGTTAGAAACATGCACAGTTTTAAACCGTCAAATCATATTATTAATACGTAGTAGAATCAAACAGTCTGTAAACAACTAACTAAGGATATTTAGATTGACTAGATAAAAATACTCACCATTTTCAAGGTTTTGAGGTAGGCCTTTGTTGCATTCTCGGCAGACCAAAAACCGGCCATGTTTTCTTGATGTATATAATGTGTATATATATAGATATAGATATTGTATATGTGATGTATGTTTTTCTGGTTTGCTTCTTTCACAGTTTGCTGGTTTTGATGAAGGGTTAGGCCAGAGAGAAAGCTATATTTATAGGTAGGAGCATTTGAAAAAGGTGATGGAGATTGGTTATGGACTACACCACGCTGTCACGATCCAACTTGACCATGTTAAAAATAATACATATATATATATATGTATGTATGTGTGTGTGTGTGTGTGTATATATATATATAATATGAATGTGTATAAAACATATCAACTAGGATATGATCAAAATTTAATTTGTTTTAAATAATTAAATTATGTATAAATTGGATCTCCAAAATAACATTTCCACGAAGGAAATCTTGGGCCGGGAGCTTCTAGGAGCCTAGCTTTTGTTATTATCTTAATATTAATAATGCTAAAAATATCAATCAACAGTTTCGTTAGCACGATATAATGGAGGCTCCACACGATTACGTAGAAGATTAATAATTCACCAAATTAGCTGTGCTTGTCCAATAATCGTAGAAGATTAATAATTCACCAAATTAGCTGTGCTTGTCCAATATATTAAGGACAACATCGTATTATTCAGTCATTTTTGTGTTTTATAGTATTTTCAAAGGACAAACTAAACAGGGCCGCATGTTAGTTGAGGAGCACCCAACAAACCAGTATATATCGTTAATAATTAGTAATTACAAAATGGAAAATTAATTTATGATATTAAAACGTTCAGATATACATATTGTTGACTTCACTATCAAGCAAAAATTTAAAAAATAAAAATAAAAAAAGAGTTTAAAAATCTAAAAAGAGATATAAGATAACCTTACAAAATATTCTTAGAAGGACTAGTTTTCTTTTCTATTTTTTTTTTCCCCGAGGGAACTTATAAAATATTATTAACCACCATGTATGTAGTGCAGCATGATCACCTTCCGTACGTTCTTAGCACAAAGATCGGATCATTATATGTATAAACATTCAATATATATTTATATATATAACGTATTGGCGTCGTACTTTATTAATTTGAAAGATAACCTTTCAGGTTTTGAAACCTAAAATTTGTTGAGATAGTTCAATGGGGTTGAAATCTAAACTCATAAAAACTAGGAAATTAATAAATCAACAGAAAATTTCGGATTGATTAGTCGCGTTATACTTCTTTATCAAGTAAGCTAGCAGTCATTTTCTATATTGTTGTTATAATTAAGAACATGTTTTCTTAAGATGTCTTTGGAAATTTGAAGTACAATGAAAATAGCTGGCTACATGTACTTATGAGAGGTCTTATCTTTGCCCCCTAAAAGATTATCAGAGATCTAGATCCGATCAAGCTGCTTCCTCCCAAGTAATAACACAAAATATACAAAACGACATGATTTATAAATTCTTCTGTCTCGTTGTCTCTCTCTCTCTCTCTGGCATTATATGTTGCCCCATTTTGTCAATTATTTCTTAGATCAAATAAGGCAACTTGGTCGAACCTACTAAATATTGCACTAATTTCGTGTGTCTTTTCTATTATTATTATTATTATTATTATTATTATTATTATTATTATTATTATTTTCAAATGCCTATTTTCTATTGGATGCGTTTCACTTCCGCGAAACACACAATAAATTTGGGAGAGAGTGAATGAAATTGAAGGGAGAGAAAAAATTTATGAGAAATGGGGAATGTACGTTAACATTATTTAACAAGAAGTGGTCCAAAGATTTTGTTGGTCGGATGGGGTTTTTTTTTTTAATTTTTATTTATTTATTTTTAATGCATTGGTGCAATGATATATGTGTATATATAGCATGGTTCAAATTTATCCTTTTGTGCTAAATTACAGTACCTTTATGCGGTACCATACCGAGACATTTATGGTACTAAGTTCCAAAATAGAAAATCTCTCGAGCCATGATGCATGCACGGACTATAGTTATGTGTGTTTATATATATGTGTATATATATTTATTATAAGGTATATTGGTGCACGGAGGAATTTTAAGCTTTTATGCACTATTCGAGTACATGTGATGGTCATGACTAGCAAATAGAGTACATGCATGTGACCTCTATAATATATGTACACACACTCATGACACAGTATATAGAGAGTAGAAGAATTTGCGTATTAAAAGCCTAAATAGTACGTGCAAATAGAATTTTTAATTAAAATTGCCCATATTTTCATGGGAGAACAGGTGGCTAACTTAAATTATCGATATTCCTCCGATATCCCTGATTTATACTCCTAAAGCGAAATAGGTGCAAGAAAAGAGTAATAGATCAGACCAACTTACAAAAACGAAATGGTTTCTATATAATCAATCATCCATATATTATCAAATAAATCATTTTCATCTTGATAAATTTGCCAAGGGCTATAGTCTGCGTTTCTTTGGTTACACTGAAAATTTTCAAATTAATTAGGGCTAGAAATCTGTTTGAAACTACTTCATTAAGGGCATGCAGGCTTTCTTTTTCTTTATACCGCGCGTGTAAATAAATAAATAAATATATATATATATATATATATATATAGCCTAGACTTCTGGCTACAAGATATACACACATTGCATACATGAATCATTACCTGTTGTGACAAATTTTTTTCGTTTTTTGTTTGAGACTGACTTGATATCTTGATAAGTATATTGTAGTCTCAAACAAATAAAATTATCATCTATATATTAGCTATATATGCAGAAACGAAATTTTGAATCCAATGTATCTGAATTATTTTCCTTCACATCGATCAATATTCATGCATGAACATCTTCCGTAAGCAGCTGAGATTTAATCAAGGGACCGGGATATAGGCCAAATAGGGACAGAATTGGCGCATTCTAAATACAAATTTGAACACACACACACACACACATATATATATAGTCAATGGAGGAAGTGATCCGCCTATAATTTCTACATGGCAATATGTGTAGTCCTACTTGACCTTTTTTTTTCTTTTTCTTTTTTCTTTTTTAATAAACGGTATACAGCTTATGCCTGTTGTTTATTAAAGAAAAAATGATTCGGTTCCGTTTGCGAGAAATATTAAATATGAAAACATTTGAATACAAATATTTTGGACAGAAACATTTAACTCTATAGAAAAACATTCAAATTAACAAAAATGCGTTGCCCATAACATTTAGAATTTTGCTTAAAATTGTTGCAAATGACAATATTTTGCAACATTTCATACCATTCTAAATGGGTGTTTGAGAAGTTCATAAATGAAAACGTTTCAAATTTTCATTTCAAATAATGGAAAATGATTCCATTTCAAATAATGGAAAAGTGTTAATATTGTGAAAAGTCAATAATCCATAGAGGCAAAGAAAATTAGTGGATGACTCAATGTAGAGATTTCTCGTTTATAAAGAGTTTTTCTATTATCTGATTATATTTTTTGTGAACTGGATCTCTTTCTTCACACTAAAATACACTTATATTTATAGAGAGAGAAATATCATTAGAAGTTCAATCCTAATTTCAATTAAGCTATGAGATTATGACAACAACTATAATAATAACTGTTAATGCAATTGTAGACAGCTTGTTCCGTTGCTCCAATTTTGAAGCACTGTATCGTCCCCATGACTGTCCGTTTTTACCTGAGAAAACGGAGTAAGTGGGCACCACAGGCAAGAGAAGGCCCATGAATGGACCTCACAAGTGACAATGACGTTCAAGTATGGGAGAAATGGCCGGTGGGATGCGAGTATGTTTGAATAAGAATTCTTAGTTTCCGATCCGAACCTAAAATTTTCATATCAATTTTTGTCCTTTAATAAAAATTATAATTAATTCTTAAAAAATCAACCAACTAATTCAATTTGAAAATTCTATTTCAAATCGGTGTATAGATACACACACTTAAATTTGAAAATTAAAAGTTAAAAGTGTTTTTAAATTTTTTTTTAATTAGTGAGAGTTGTAAAATATCTCATATCATAAATAAAAATTAGTAAAAAATGAAAAGTAAAAAAAAAAGGAGAGAGAAAGAAAAGCAACAAATGAAGAAACTTTTAGAATGAAAGTTTTTTTTTTTTTTTGGGCTTGAAAAACTATTAAAATGTAAGTTGTCGAGAATCCAGCAATAATACAGAAAAGGACGACAATTAGAAAATCACATTGAGTGGAAATTAAACAACGACCGTCGAAAAACGACAATTAGCGAGAAAAAATAGTATTGGCTGCATGTCATAAACAACCGAGAACTACCTATAAAACGACACCGAAAAAAAATTAAAAGCATGAAGAGATAATAACTACAAAATACGATATTACTAATAAGCGACATTACTAGGAAAACGACAATATCTACTGAAAACGACATGAGACAATGTTAACCTTCAAAACGACATGATTTGTAGAATTACGTTAATTTCAAAAACATCCAGTCAAATAACGACGTGACAAAGAATCCCATCAACTCTATGAAAGCGACGATAATCTCAACAAACCAAAATTAACCTTAAAATGCGACGTTTATTGGAAAACAGCAATATCATCCGAAAAAGACACTGACTAAAAGCAAAAACCCAATGTCAACCTCCAAAACGACAACGACCAAAAAATTGTACCAATTATATGAAGACGACAAATATCTTAATACGACATTGACATTAAAATTAGAACGACGATATTCTCATAAGACGACATTGAATACAAAACAATGTCAACCATGAGCGCGATATCGACCAGTTAATGAAAACGACAACAATCGCAATTGCATGAACCGTTAAAAGGACATTTTTAGGAAACGACAATATCCTAAGAAAACGACACCATTAAAAAACAATTTGAACCTAAAAAACGATAGACCAAAAGTAAGCGTGCATTATCCATTTTTCATAGTTTTGGGGATTCAAATATGTCTTATTGTTCTTTATCTAATATTATGTTGACAACTTGTTCAATTGCTCAAGTATTTTTAGTATTTAGTACTTATTATATAGTAAAATTTTAAATTTAGATGATATGACTTTATAGTATTATACAAATAATCATGAAGACAATAAATTCAGAACAATAGATATGAATTCTAGTTTTGATAAGTACTGTTGATTCACCATATTGCATTCCATGTGGAGTCCATTGGAGCAAACTTATTACGAGAAGCAGAAAGACTTCAACGCAAAGAAACTTACACTTTATCAAGAAAGCAAAAATGGAAAACTAACGTTACCACTAAAAACGACGCTTACTAGGAAAACTACAATATCAACTGCAAACGACATTAAAATCATGCCAACCTTCAAAACGACATGATTTGTATGATTACTATAATTTCAAAAACATAACTAGTAAAAAAACGATGTGACAAAGAACCACATCAACTCCACGAAAGCGACAATAATCTCAACAAACCAACATTAACCTTAAAAAGCGACGTTTATTGGAAAACAGCAACTGTCAACCTCCAAAACGACAACGACCGAAAAATTGTACCAACTGTATGAAGACGACAATTATCTCAATACGACATTAAAAATTATAAATGACAATAAACTCATAAAACGACATAGAACACAAAACAATGTCAACCATGAACGCGATGTCGACGGGTTGATGAAAACGACAACAATCGCAATTACATCAACCTTTAAAAGAACTATTATAGGAAACGAAATATCCTAAGAAACAACCACGATTAAAAAACATTGTGAACCTCAAAAACGATAGACGAAAAGAGTGCGCAGTTTCCATACTGTTTAGAAAAGTAAGTGTGCATTGTCTATATTTTATAGTTTTGCGGAGTCAGATCTTTTGTTTTATTTTTATCCAATTGGTTGTTTCTCTAATATTATGTTGACAATTCATTTGATTGCTCAAGTATCTTCTAACATTTAGTATTTATTATGTAATAAAATTTTTAAATTTAGATGACATGACTTCATAATATAGTGTGAACAATCAATAAGACAAGAAATTCATGACAATGGATATGAATTTTAGTTTTGGTAAGTAATGTTGATACAACATATTGTATTCCATGTGGAGTTCATTAGAGCAAACTTATTACGAGTAGGGTCTTTTTGTATTGGTACACCCTAAACATATCGTAAAGTTACAATTTCTACCTTAAATTTTTAATTTTAACAATTTGCACCCTGAACTAATAAATATGTAACAAATTGTATCTAATTGATAATAATATTAATCTTTTGGAGGAAATTGATATGTAATTTATACATGGATTGTTAATTCATGACATAAATAATCATTTTTATCTTTGTTCATTAATAATCTAAATGCAAGTGAAATATTAATTTTCATTAAAAATCAACATTGTTTTATCAATGGGGTGCAAATTGTCATAGATTTATAAGTTTACGATGTAAATTGTCAAAATTAAAAATTTAAGGTGTAAATTGTAATTTTATAATAAGTTTAGGGTGCACCAATACAAAAAAGTCTTACGAGAAGCAGAAAGACTTCAACAAAGAAATTTACACTTTATCAAGAAAAAAAAAATAAGGAAAACTAACGTTTCCTTTATTTGACTTGATGCCATAAACACTTCTATGAACAAGAGGAAGCGTTCTTTATAGAACTTAAACGACAACAAAATCTAAGAGATGTAAAGAACAGTCATGTTTAGAAAAATAATTTTAAAAAATATATTTTTTATAAAAATTTTTTGAGAGGAAACGTGAATTAAAACAAATTTTAAGCCAAAAAATTGATCGCGTTACTATTTTTATTTTGTTGTTACGTAAACTTTACAATCTAATTTAATAACTTTAAGAAATCCAAAAATTAAGATTTTTTGGGTAAAAAAATAAGATTTTAAATAGCTGTGCAATTGATTTTTGGTTTATTTGGGGGATTTTAAGTTTGAAATTATGTATATTTAGAAGTCCAAAAAAATCTTAAGACATTATTAAATTGTTTTTTAAAAGTCAAAGTAAATTTTGTAATTACAAATCTTCAAGGAGCAAACTAAGAGAAATTTAATAAACAATCTTGTAGTTGGGTGTTAATAATTAATGGAACCATTCCATCATATTTTTTTTTTTGGGCGAAGACTTCATTCCGGAGACAAAACGAGCTATCCCTTTCATGTTAGCCTAGGCCAACCATAGGACCATGCAAGAGACCGCCCAGAGATGGATACTCGATCTTAGAGGATTCACATGCAAGAGACCCCCCCCCCCCCCCCCCGGTCACCGACCTTCTACCGTCGCCCCCGCCCCTCACCTCCAGCGACCTTCAGGTACCCATCGGCCTCGGATCTACGACCCCCCCCCCCTCCTTACCCATTGGAAATCACCTTCTCCAAGGCGACCGACCCCCCTGCCCCCCAAACCACCATGAAATCGCCCCCCATAGCCCCCCTGGCAATATTTCCAGACGACGACCACCCACCGCTCCGGACCGACGATCCCCCCCCCCAACTTGCGACCACAAAATTGCCAGAGATGACAAAATCGCTCCCATCCTCTGTGCGACCTCCCGGTCCCCACCGACCCCCCTCCCTGGCGTCCTTCCTCTGTCCCTAGCGACCTTCCACCCCAGCAGCCACGTTTAGGCCCTCATCGGCGGCCCTCTTACAAATTTTACTCTTTTTTTGTTAATTTTTAATTACTGCGGTAAAGTCCTTTTTATATACCCTATCGATAGAGCTCATTTTTAAACCATTATGATATAATCAAACGGCCGAAATGTTAGTTTTGTATGATAATTATCATAAACTTTACTTTACAGTAGTATTTGACTAATAAAATTAAAAAATAATTTTAAAAAAGTCCAACCTTTTTCCCCGACGCAGGCGACTTCCCCGCCCGCCCCCCCCCCCCCCCCCCCCCCCCCCGCGTCGGCGTCGACCCAGTCCCTCCCCCGCCCCTCCCCCGACTCCTGCGACGGACCCTGCTCCCCCCGACGCAGACCAGTCCAGTCCCCCCTCCCCCCCGACCAGCCCAGGCACACCCCCACCCCCCGGACGCCAGCGACGCTCCTCCCTAACGAGATCTGACCCCCTTCCCCCCAAATGCGGACCAGCCCATTCACTCCTTCCCGACCCCTGTGACGGAAACCTCCCCGCCCCCCCCCCCCCCCTCCCACCAACCTTCCACCACCAGTGGATTTTTTTTAAATTATTTTTTTATTTTTTAAAATATTAGTCAAATACTATTATAAAGTAAAATATATGATAATTATCATACACAAATAATATCTTAGCCGTTCGATTATATCTGAACGATTTAAAAATGAGCTCTATCGATAGAGTATATAAAAATAGCTTTACCACAGTTTTATCCTAAAAGATTAATAAAAGAGGTTAATTTTTTTTTCCTATGATCCAATAGATCAGTGTTTATTTTAGTTATCTTATACTCTTAATATCTTATCCATTAGATTGAATTTCAACGGTCTTAGATAAAATTCTATCGGTAATATATATAAAAAAGATTTTATCACAGATTCTTCCATTATTATTATTATTTATTTTATTTATTTTTCCAACAGCGCAAGTTGTTTCTCTTTCTACATCGACGTGGCATTAGCAAGATCTAGTGCGTTTTTTTCGTTGCTTTATTTAACATTAAGATTTAATTCTAACTAAATTATAATTTTTTATCTTAATTTTTATTTTCTTCTAAATAATTAATAAAATTTACAACTAATTTTGAAAAGGTTAACTAACTCCAACCAACTTTGCAAAACGGATTTCATTCCGCTACAATTCCCCGATTGGCAAGCAACTGAACACACATAGAAAGTAGAGAGAGAAAGAGTGTAGAGAGAGAGAGAGAGAGAGAGAGATGGGGAACTCGTGCTGTTTCCTCTGCGCGTGCGTGGACCAGGCGAGCGTAGGGGTGGTCGAGAGATGGGGCCGCTTCTTGAGGCTGGCGGAGCCGGGCCTCAATTTCTTCAACCCTTTCGCCGGAGAATGCCTCGTCGCCGTTCTCTCCACCAGGATCTCCTCCCTCGACGTCAAAATCGAGACCAAAACCAAGGTCTCTCCCCTAACTTTTCTCATTTTATGCCTGTTTGATTGCCAAGAAAACCATACATGAAAATGAAAGAAAAATTCAATTTTTTAGGGCTTTTAATCAGAATAAGAGGTTAATGCGATCTTTAACTTTTTTTTTTTTTTTCAGGATAACGTCTTTGTGCAATTATTATGCTCAATTCAGTACCGTGTTCTTAGACAAAATGCCGATGATGCGTATTACGAGTTGCAGAACCCTAGAGAGCAAATTCAAGCTTATGTCTTTGATGGTAATTCGGTATTTCTCAGATATTTAGAATTGGAATTCGGGTTTGTTCATTTTCAGTTATGTAGTTTTTTATTTTTTTTTTTAGTGGCTCGAGCTATTGTCCCCAGGATGACCTTGGATGAGCTATTCGAACAGAAGGGTGAAGTTGCCAAATCTGTTTTGGAGGAACTTGAGAAGGTAATCTTAGTTTCGCCTTAGTTGTTGTTTTTATTAAGAATTTGATGAATTGTGTTGAAAATTGAAGCTCCTGGTTGTTATCATACTCTGTTTTGTATAATGCCCTCCTTTAATACTAGGAATTTGCCAGAACGACAACCTTAAAAATTGAAATTAGAAAAACAACCTTATTTCAAGTTAACGCTGGAACGACCTATTAAAAAACTGGTTGTTCTAGTGAATGTGTCATTTTACTAATTGACTCATATTTGATTGAGAAAAATATAGTAATTTAACGGAATTGATGAAGAACTAATGGTTAAAAACCATGTAGGGTATTTTTTTTCGTGCCCTGCCGAAGAATTATCGTAATATTTTTTTTTTCCTGATAAATCATGATTTGGTCTCGTAAAAAAGGTATATACTTTGAGTGAATAAACTTATGAAATTAATCATTTGCGAATATACTTATATGAAATTAATCATTTATTTGTATTAGAAATGTACTTGGCTACTTGTTTAAGATACATTGCTGTCAAGTGGAATGAGTGTGAAGTGTGAATTCATATGGTTGTCATTATCAGCTTCATTCTTAGTTAACTAAGTTATTGATTAATTTAAAAGTGTTTTCTATGTGCCCTTCTTCTTTCCATGTTTCAATATATTTTGCGTGCTTTGTGTTCTCTATAGATTTAATATTGTTATGTAATTGGTGGTCAGGTTATGGTGGCATATGGATATAACATAGAACACATACTAATGGTTGACATCATACCCGATTCTCATGTGCGGACGGCGATGAACGAGATCAATGCAGGTCATTATTTTCATCTCTCATACTGGGGCCTTTTACCCAGACATAGTTTCTCATTACCATTGGATGGAAACATAAAAGTTTGAGAATCAGTAAATTGCAGGATTAGCACCTTTAATGTTGGTTGCCCCAGATATTTTTAAGGGAAAATAGCAAGCTGATACTTGCACACACTCGCACACTGAAGATTTGTGTATGCATGCATCTGTGTGGAAATTATGTCGAAACTAACCGTTTAAAGTAGTTCCCCTTGATCCCCGTGAGCGACTGAGAACAGGAGCGAGAGTTTTAAGCTTATCTGGTAGAGTTTCCATGTTGATGAAAAGTTTCTCATATTTCACAGCTCAAAGGCTCCAACTTGCGAGTGTATACAAAGGAGAAGCAGAGAAGATTCTTCAAATCAAACGAGCAGAAGCCGACGCTGAATCCAAGTACTTAGGAGGCCTTGGTGTTGCTAGGCAGAGGCAGGCAATCACTGATGGATTGAGAGAGAACATCTTGAACTTCTCTCACAAGGTAGAAGGCACCTCAGCCAAGGAGGTGATGGATCTCATCATGGTCACTCAGTACTTTGACACCATTAAAGACCTCGGCAACTCCTCAAAGAACACGACTGTTTTCATACCACATGGTCCTGGTCACGTTAGGGACATCGGAGAGCAGTTACGCAATGGACTCATGGAGGCGAGCAGCGCTAATATTTAAAATGCTTGGTATTTATTTACTTTTGCAGCTTCTATGACACAATAGGGTTCATATAGAGGATTATAGTTGGGCAAATTTGGTGTTGTATTCGACTAAAGGATGGCTTGAGAACCATGTGGAAATGTGAATATCTTGTTACAGGGGAATTTTTCTTTGTAGGTCATATGTAGTGAGTGACTACACGTTTTAATAAATGGCTGAATAGTGTTCAAATTTGCATGGATTAAGAATGTATATTTGCATGTTTCCTTTCACTTTTATTTATTTATTTATTTATTTAACAAAAAAACAACAATGCTAGTTCACATCCATTCGTTACTGAGTTTACCACCATTAGCGGTAACAAAGTGACGATCATTTCATGACTCTCTCTCTTCCATCAGTGAGAAATGAGGATACCATTGATCCCCTTTCTGTTTAGGGGATCATTTGGGATTCTAAAATTGTTTTTTTCTTTAGAAAGTAAATCAATGTCACTGTTCATATATCCAAGTTTTCCTTAAAAATTCAAATTTTAAAAATACATAATTATATATTTGAAGTCGGAATGAGATATATATAATTTTAAATTATATAGAATTTTTAGAGGAATGAAATTAGATTCAATTTGTTTTCCGAACGCATTTTAAGTTTTTATACTTTTTTATTATAAACTGTTTTTTTTTTCCCCAACTAAATGCACATTTTCAAAAGAAATAATTACACAAAATGTTCATTTTTAAATTCCCGTTTTAAAATATGTTCATTTTTAAAGTCCCGTTTTAAATATATATCTATTTTTTAATAATTATATATAATACCATTTTTACCCTTTTATTATAATTGACATCATTTTATTTTTATACAGATTTTTTATTTTCCTTTTCTTGTTTTTTTTTTATTTTAATGATGAGTATTTTTTGTTGAAAAATGTAAATTACCTTTAATAAATAAAAATTAGTTATAAACATCAAAGTAATTATAATAAATATAAAATATTTAATATAAAGATGATGATTCATACTAAATAATTAACACAACATAAATTATTAACGATAAAGATTGATAGATATTCATATTTTTTATATTAAAAAACCAATGAATTTTTTATGAAAAAACCTAGTTGTTTATGTAATCCATTATAAATCAAAGTGTTGTCATTTATGTCTTAACCAAACAAATTGAAGAATAACACAATAAATGAAATCAAATTCTTTAAAAAAAAAACTATTATTTATATAAATTAGTAGAAATGAAATTGAATATATCTTTATAATAAAGATAGATTCATTATATGAAATATTTTTTTGAGATTTTTTTTCTTTATTTAGCTTTTTCTCATTAATGTGAAATCTGATGTTAAGAAAATATTTATTTTTTTGGTTCATTATGAATATTTACACACTCTTTATAATAAATCAAAAAAAAATTCAAATTTTCTTTTCTATCAATTCTTTTTACAATTTTATTAAATCAACTTTAACCGTATTTGATAAACATCTTAGATTCTTTTTTTTTTTTTTTGGTTTCGTTTTTCATAATTTCTCTATTATTAATTCTCCATTCTTTATGAAAGGGAAAATTGTCTTCATAATTACTCTTTTAGAGGTTTATATAAATAAAAAGAAAAATAAACATATTTCAAATCAATATATCTAATTTGAACATCTATTTAAATCACGTTTTTCAAAACTCAACTCCAATCCAATTGTCTCCACGAACAGGCCCTAAGGGTCTGTTCGCTCGTTGTGGATACGGACTCGTAGCTTGTTGGACCAAAGTCCAGCCCTTTCAGCCCAAATAAAACCCTCGCTTTCTAAATCTACGTCCTCAACAAAATGCCCTGTTATCTTTTGCAACGACCTCAATCAAATGACATAACATATATATTAAGAAATAGATACACAAAGGTCAAAACTCCAAAAGATGGAAAAGGCACTACTACCCAACCAACACTTGCTCTGTCGCAAAAGAGATAATATGACAAAGTGAGGCAAAAGTCCTTTTCTACATTCTGTTGTGCTCTCTATGAAACCACAAGTTGGGCATCTAAAGATACTCTACATAGAATCGAAGTTTTATATATATATATATATATATATATATATGTATATATAGGGACCTTAGATTGCATGCTGGTGAATTCGCAGGCACATAACGTAGGAAGGAACACTGCGTTATGTGGGGGCACTCTTTTTATGTTTAAAGACAATAGTAGATGTCTTACAATTATTATTTAGCCTTGCTTTTGTGGTTAAAGCTGTATGGTAGGTCACATTACTATGCTTGGCATGTGTAGACTCTGGACCTTACTTACAAGAGAGAGAGAGAGAGAGAAAGAGAGAAATAGATGAGAGAGAAACAGAGAGAGCTATATATCTAATTTTAAAAAAGGAAATAATGCCCTTTGTGGAAATTAGCCCCACTAAGCAAGCTAGAAAGCATACCTAATGAGTCTTGCACAAGTCAAATTTGTAAAAGACATCCGTCTTCTATAATAGTGTTACCGTTAAACGTGGATCTATAGAAGAAGAGGGGGAAAAAAAATGTGAAAAATAATAATAATAATAATAATAATAATAATAATAATAGTAATAATAACTTGAGAATGGAGTAGAATATTATGTTTAGTTGGCTAAATTGGAGTAGTACAGAAAGTCATGATTGAGGATGAGGAATATAAGGGAGAGTATAATTAGGTTTTGTAATCATAATGTATCATGACCATTTAGATGAGATAAGGGGGGAGTTTTTGAGAGGATATTTTGTTATCTTTGTATGTGGGAATTATTTATTTTTAACATCAAACTTAATGACAAAAACAATAAACAGCCAAGGCCAACTTTGTGACGTTTAATGGAAAGCACACCCAAGATGGAGATGGATTTGACTCCATCTTTGACACAAAGGTCATTTATGCATAGGATTTGTAATAATTTTGTATTTGGTGGTTGTATTTTTTTTTTTTTTTTTGGCAGCCTGTAAATCGAATCCATTGCACTGTATCCTCCTCCTCATCATAATTTTTACAAGTCAAAGGAATTTGAAATCAAATTGTTAAATCTATTCTCTGATCGTGAAATATTTCATTCTTTTTCTTTTCATATTATAATTCTAAAAAACTTTTTATTTTTGGTAAAGAAAATGAAGGTACAAGAAGAGGGATTTTTTTTTTCTTTATTTCTTTTAAAAAATACGGTATGCATGTTTTTTTTTTTTTTTAAATAAAGAAGATTATAGGGATAGATGATAGAATATTCAAATAACCTCAGAGAAGGAGAGATCGAGCGTGATATATGAATTACTCTAAAAATAGATTGTCTATATGCTCTGACCACCATGGCGATGACAATTCAAATCTAAGACCTCCGGTTGTGTAAGTAAGTGCTTTACCACTCCGCTGGTTATTCAGTGGTATGGATAAACATGTTTGATAAACCAATTACATTGTTGTGTGTGTGTGTGTGTGGAACTGTGGATGAGAGAGATATATGTCTACATCGATATGATACAGTAACATAATTTGTCAACTTTTTTTTAAAATTTTTTTGGGTTAATGAAAAAAATTTTATCATCACCTTTTTTTTGCTAACTTAAATCTGTTAGAGGAGGGGCCACTAACGTAAAGTTCTCCAATTAAGCAAGAGGTTGGTGGGAAAAAAAATTGCTGGGGAGGGGTTGGGATGACTTTTTCAACAAAGTTCATAGGGAAAGGGCCAATATGCACCTGAAAAAAGAAGAATAACATGTGATGTTAATAGTATATTGTCACCCAGCTAGCAAATATACATACCCAGAAATCCCAATGCAGTGACTAGATTGCAAATTAATCTTTTTAATAATGCATTTCAGATGGGGCTCCTATATTGTGCTGTGACCAGAAAAGTGAAGTTATTTTTTTGTGACAGAAAACTTTTCTACTAAAAATGACAAATGCTTGGATTTGCAGCAACTGATGCAAATATATATATGCATATATAATAAATATTGTATGTAATTTTTTTTCCCTACCTTTTTCTAAAAAATGATTGCATTAACACCAGTTGCATTGGAACTGGGATTCAAGCCTTATAATATAATATAGCACAATTTTAATTTAAAGCAAAACCAAGAAGTTGTAGTAGGTTAAACACCTAGGAAATTAGCAAGACTTGAGAAGATGAAGTTCTACTCAAATTTGACTTTTACCATTTTCTCTTATTATGTGTCAAATATAGTGCCAAACGAAAATAAAATTTTAAAAAAAAATACAACCTAAATAATGTGTTAAATGAATTCCTTGATATCAAAATTAACGGACCACACTACTTTAGGTTCAAAGGTCATGATTGTATAGCAGTAACTTTGACAATAAAATTGATTTGCAAACTCCCATCCCCAACCAAACATCAATAAAAATGCAACCTAAATAACTTGCTCTATTATTTTACCAAGAAATGTTAATCACTTCAGAATTTTCTGTTAAACCTTAACTAACAAAAACTTTAGCCTCAATTACAACTATCAACCTATAGCCTAAATGACTGCCTAGATTGGACTTCAAGAAGTATATAGAGATTAGTTTTTTTTTTTTTTTTTTTCCTATTATGTTTTTCTTTAAAGGGAAAAAAAAAAAAGAAATATTTTTGGAAATTATGAAAATGATCAACATATAAAGAAATTCCAACCCAATTATTGCCATCTCGGCTATATTACGATATGAATCATTTCAATGATTAAAGGTGAATTTTCTATCAGCTTTTGCAAGGTAAAATTCTCAATTTATAATGAGTAAATTGTAACAAAAAGAGCAAAAAAAAAAAAAAAAAAAAATCATTTTTTCCTCATAATGGGAAACAGTTTGAAAATGAATAAATAAATAAAGACATAAGGAAGGACAATGGTAGCAATGAATGCTAGCAATTCATTTCAAAATCATGCTCTCAAAACCAATACATAGAAATGGGATTCATAATAATACATAAAACAACCAAACCAAGAGGAGCATGGTATTAAGTGGGAAGAAAAGCAAATCATGGGGTAACATTGAAAGTGTCAAGATTCTTGTAGAAAAGAGAGTCTTGTCCTGTACTAATCATTATACCTACCTTTCTCTTTAACTAAAACATGAGTGAGTTTGAACAATGAAGCCATACTATACAAGTTTTTTTTTTTTTTTTTTTAAATCCCTTTCCTTTCAAGTTGGTAAGCAGTCAGTATAGGCTGGCCCTGCCGACAGGATCCTCTATGTCTCCACCCAATTCAGTAGCAAAAGGCAAAAAAAAAAAAATGAAAGGTAAAACTAGAACCAACTTTCAAATACAAATCCTGATTTATTTTCATGTTTTTAAAAAATTATTTTTTCTTTTTTTCAAATTTCACATACCCTCTTTGATATTTTTCAGTCTACTATTATAGATGAGACTACAGAAGGTGGGTAAATCTAACTTTATTCTTTTTTAAAGGGATCTTACGATAAGCGGATATGATTGGAATTAGGTTATTGAAAACTCTATAACATCACTTTTAGAGGTGTAACAACACCAAGTATGATAGTATTTACCAAACTTTGGAGCTTTTCTCTTTGCCACTAAATGGATTTAAAATGATGACTCAAAGTCTCAGCTTATTTTCCTGGAAAACTTTAGAAATCCAGGATTCTGCAAAGGAAAATAAGATATTCAAAGAGTTATAGGCTTACACTTAAGGAATGCGTCACGTTAAGAACTTTTTTCAAGCCTGCATGACAAGTTCCAATCCTGAAGAGAAGGAAGAGATTGCATTAGATCAACAGTGGTGTGATTTTTTTTTTTTTTTTTTTTCCCCCCTTGCTTCGAGCACTTGTTACATCAATTTCCAAAAGAACTTTTGAACCACCAACCACTAGAACCACCAACCTGTTACAATTAGTCAACAATACTCGCCGAAATGTACATGCAGAATCAGCTCAAATCCGTTGCAATATCCTTTTCAGCCATCTTATGTGCCTCCTCAAGCCGACAAGCCTTCTTGCTTCGGCTGTGCTCAAGACTTTTTCAGCAATCATAGTAAAGGCTAATTGATAAACTCCGCAAAATTTCAATTTTCGACATTAGAAATGTAAGAGAATTCGTAGAAGGGGGTCCAGTTTTGAGAGCAAAATACTATTATAAAAAATTGGAATGTTTTAGATGACAAGTTACCAACGATGATGGGACATAATCCAAGGGAACCATATTAGAAAAACAAAGAGAGTGATGGGAAGGAAGGTCCCCACACCTCACTTTCTGTTGACCGTGACAACCCAAAAAAATGAGACGTACATCCTCTCCTCATGGTGGGGCTGTCAAATTTTCGGTAACAGACACACCAGGAGCTATGCCGAATTAAATCAGCAAGCAATGCTTCTTCAGCTACAAAGATTCTTTATCGAGTTCTTCCGAGGTTGACCCATGTTGTGACTCGAAGTCCAGTTTGCCATCCACCAACCAGTTCAAGCAAACCCTCTGCAACAGAAAAGGGAGTTCCAAAAAATTCAAACCAATGTCACTTTTGTGTCCCTTTGCAACTTCTATTCTCAAAGGAACTAAACAGATTCTACATCCAACCAAAAACATATCTTTTGTTCCGTTCCATTCCAAACACACGGTTTCGCCACGTGCTTGTGTTTCCATCACCAGTCAATGCTCAACATAGAGTTAAGCATTGTGCTTAGTAGTACAGTCAATCTTCAACTAGCAGGTTATTGTCTTGTAACAAGGAATCATAAATTTTATATATATATATATATATATATATCTCTATCCTAGGACAGTCTCACCCATTTTCTGTTTGATAATGAAAGAAACCTTTGGCTGATTTTCTGTTGTTGAGTTTAACACAATCTTAATTGAAATCCAATTCCGCTTTTCGTTTTCCTCTTTTTGAGCAACACCTCTTAACTGAGAGGGGGCTAGGCTCATGCAGCAAAAGATTTTTTTTTTTTGTTTTTTTGGGAGATAATTATAGGCCATGCAAGTGGAAAATTTAGTCATAGTTGCATATCATTGTACTTCTGTCAGCACCAGTTTGCATGTTGCAAACATGCACGTCCAGTTTTCAATTCTAGCTAATTCTTAGACCTTCAGATACTGTGACATAGCTGAACTACCTAAATTTCAAATTTTTTGCAACATGAAAATCCACTTATTATTTCTATTTTTTTAAGGTTATAGGGATCCTATTTATTTTTTGAGAAATGAAAACACTCACGGGTTTAAAACCTGGGAGTTTCTACCTAAATCCCTTCCCTCCAGCCAGTTGAGCCAGCCCCTGCGGGGATAATCCACTTGTGTTCAAACACATAGCAAGGAAGCAAAACTTGGATGTGTGTCACCCAAGAATTGACTATGTTTGTCTATTTGGTTTATACTTCACTGCTCGTGAGCTCGTTTCCCATGTCTAACCTCAATCATGTCCAACAGAAAAGTTTACACAATCTCAATTGTCCACGTAGCAGGGCCAGAGTTAAAAACATATAATAGACTTCCCATTTTGTCTAAAAGTAAAGAAAAGAAAGGAGCACATAGATGTTCCATGATGGGAATTTCCAACTAAAGCAGCCACACTTTTTGTCTCGGTTAAGTGAAACTTGAATTATGAAATAATCAAAATACAACTCCTCAAGAATTATTTTTTTTTTTTAAATGAACAGCAGTAAAAGTTTGGATTGGCTAAGCGCTCATGTAACCAAAAATGGTAAAAATTTGTCTTTGTTTTAGAAGGATAGAAGTTGACATGTGAATAACACAGAAAATTTACAGTGATTTTTACCTTAATGAGTAGCATATTGAGTGAAAAATAATGTTCACAGCTCATTAATGATGGTAAGTGCAACCTTCATTGTCACTATATCAGCTCCACAAGTTACTTTTTTTTTTTTTTTTTTTTCATATAAATGGTGGAAGGAACTAAAATCCATCGCTCACATTTATTAAAAGACAAAAACAGAAATAAAGAAATTCAGAATCCAGCCTCAATGGCACACAAAAAATATATATATATATATATGATGCACTCAATCGAAATTGGTGTCATCTTAAATAAGCTCCATAAGTTACTTTAGATTTTCTTTTGGTGTCTTTCATGTTTCCTCCCTTTTACCACCTTTCTATAAGTTGGGCAAACTGACATGTATTTGAGCATGTTAAATCTCAAAATTTGCTTTGAGGTGACTAAGTTACCAGTACTTGGTACCCAGACCAATCTCAGTATCATTAGTCCCATGTATTGTCACAGAAAAATTATAATAACAATAATGAAAATAATAATTCTACCAGAAAACCATAGGGACCAAACTTTTCAGAGCCAAGTAGTATCTAGTTTTTTTCTTTTTTCTTTTTCCCCAGTTACAATACAGTAAACTGAAAAATTATGATACAGAGGAAGGTAAAAAGCAGACTAAAATCTACAAAACAAACATGAAGGGCAGTATTGAAAATAGCAAAGTTCACTAATACAAAACAAAAGCGAGTTAGTGATTGATATTAACAGGGGAAAAAAATAAATAAAGCATTAAGATAGGCTTCAAACCAGATACCTACAAATTCAAACATGAAGTAGTTCATATTAACTTCTCAAATTACTCTTAACAAAGTGTCACAACTCCAACAGCTTATGTTTTTTTGACTATTTAAGGTTCATGACAGTCCACAAAAATGCCCTCTAAAAACCCAAGAAATGATTTATAGTCATTTCTGAGCAGAAAATTAATGAATTCATTGAACCATGCAGCAAGCCTGGTTTAGTAAGTAATACATTGTTCAATTCCTTCACAAGTCATTCGCCAAACCACAATTTTTCCTCAATTTCTAACTATACGTAAAAAAAAAATTAAAAAAAAAAAAAAAAAAGAGAAATGAAGTGGGACAAAAAAAAAAAAAAATCAACAAAAATCCTAAAAGTTACAGAAAATCGACATGAGTTTAAAAGAAAACATTACATTGAGTGTGCATCAGCAAAGACCTCATTGAGCATGTCATCCTGATCAACGCCCGCACCGGCGAAAAGCTCTGCGTCTCTCTCTTCTTCGGTGGAGAAATCGCGTCTTTCAAGCTTGGCATGAGCCGCCACAAATATCATCTTCTGAGCTCTCTCTAGGCCAACCCTCGAGTGTCTATGGACACAAATCCATTTCATGAAAGACCAATTGCACTTAAACCCGCACGAGGTTGATTGAAGGAAGATAAGCCTAATGGCAACCTTTCCCAACGCCTTAAACTCGCTAAGACAAGTCTCCCACACAAGTCTACTGCTCTGGGGGTTGGCGATTTTCATCTTTCCGGTCACTGGGTCTCTCTGTTTGACCTGTACTGCTTGAGCATAAAGAGGGTCTAGCCCTTCCGATCTCCATTTCATTAGCTCCATTAGCGCGATATGAGCTTCTTCTCTACTGACCAACCTTGTTATGAGCTTATCAACATCCTTTTCTTGTTCATGAGTCAAGCACTTGAATGGTGGGAGGTACTTCCCACTAGTGTCCCTAATCAAGTTAAGAGGGTCTAGTATAAACGCAGCAGCCATTGCCGGGTGGTACATTTTTCGGAACCGATTTTGGACTATTTTCTCAACGGGCTCTTCCGCTATACTGCATTTAGCACACCATTCCTTAATTTTGCTTCTCAAGTCCTCCCAAAGAGGCAAGCATTGCCCGACTAACGGCCTCTCAGCCTCAATCTCCTGAGCCATTCCTCTGATCATCTTCACAAGCGAATAAACCGCCTCCAATTCGTTCCAAAAACTCTCGCTCTGAACCATACTCGCGACGTCCCTCGCGACCGGATCCTCCACGAAAATCGCCTTACACGAATCATCCAAAACAACCATCTGGAACACCCGGGAGCAGCTCAGCAAGTCCTCCAGCATGGCGAAAACCGGAGCAAAGTTCGTCGTCGTGTCGCACTTGATCGAAGGAGCTCGGAGCAATCCAGTACTACTACAGCACTCGAGCTCCTGCATCTTATACTTCTGAAAAACATTCCTAACCTGAGACTCCGAGTTGACGAAATTCGCAACCTTTAGGCAATTCTCGGTGACGATTCTGAACAGCGGAAACTCCTTGTTGAAGTCCTTGATCAAGCTGATAAACCCCTGAAGCTGACACGAGAGATTCACCATCCAGTGATTCTGAATCTCCAGATTCTTCAAAGCCTTGGCTTTATACTTGTCTGCAACTATCCCAACACAGCGTTGAACAGAACTAGTACTACCGCCATTTCCACATATTCCCACAACAGAATCCCACAAAATCTCTTCAGCATACTTGGAAGAAACCGGTCCACCGGTGAAAACAGCTTTCTGGAAAACGCTCGTCCGGTTAGGAAGATTAACGGTGAACTTCACCAGATTCTCTTCCCCGCAAGAGAACCAGAAGCTTCTGCTCTTCCACCCACTGGAGGCGACCTGGAAGAACATGGCGTCCTCGATTCTCGCCTCCGACTCGGCCTTGGCCTCGTCGAACTTGGCGTCGAGCCGGGCACCGGCGAATTCACGGCGGGAAACGGCCGGCAAGCCGACATGGTTGAGGAAGGCCCGGAACTTGGGGTTTTCGAGGCTGGAGAGCGAGACCGAACCGCAGGACTCGTAGAACCACTCGGCGAGCAGCTCGATCGCCGAGTCAATCTGCTCCTTGCTCAGAACCGGCCCCGGAGAAGACTTCGGACTCTTCAGCTTCTTCACGCTGTTCTCCAGCATCGCCAGCGCGCCCAAATCCTCTTTCCCGCCGGACAACACCAGGTGGTGGTTATGGCTATGGCTATGGCTATGGTTATGGTTGTGGTGGTGGGGGTATAATCCGGCGTGACTCACCCCACCACCGCCGCCTCCGTACGACTCGATCATGGCGAGAGAATGAACCTCCAAAGCAGTCGTCGTCGCCGGAGGAGAACCCATGCAAATTTGCGAGGTGGGGCGTTTCCGGTGGTTGTGGGACGACGGCGAAGGTAGCGACGAGAGCGGGAGCGGGGAGAGGGAGTTGGAGCTGTTGTTGTTGGTGGTTCTGAGGACGGAGCCGATGTTGGGACACGTGCCGCGCTTGAGATGCTCGGTGGCGGTTCGAGAAGGGTTGGAGGCGGAGAAGACGGCATCGCAGAGGGAGCACTTGAGCTTGACGGCCTTGGGGTGGTTGGTGCTCGGGTTGCGGATGAGAATGGGCTCCAGGTGCGCCCAGTACCAGGCGCCTTTCCCCTTTATTGCCTTAGTCCGAACGGTGACCAGGCCTTCGTAGCGCTTGTTCAACGCCTTCACCGCCACGTCGTCCGCCGACGGGAAGGCGTCGGCGGGGCCGGAATTAGCTGAAGCCATGGAAGCTTAAAAGAGAGAGGAGAACAAAGAGTAGTAATTATGGGTTTTTGAATTATCAAGTTGCATTATGGGGTTGAGCTTCTGTTCGTTATTTTAGCGGGAGATGGATGTCGCCGGCGCCGGAGACGGCGAAGTTTTGGTGTTTGGATTTTGCGGGAGTTTTTGTGAGCATGCTCCGAAAGAGGCGATCTTGATCGGAGAAATTTTGTCTGAGAGTTAAAGAGAGAGTGTGGGTGTATTGGGGGTGTGTGTGAGATGTTCGTTAAATTGTCTGGCTCAACTGCATGTCGAAGGTAAAGAGGAATTTAGAGAGAGAAAGTTAACAAACAGAAAAAAAAAAAAAAAAAAAGGAGAAAATTACATACACAGAGAGTGAGAGAAAGGAGAGGTAGAAACTTTGAAAGAGGGAAGTTTGTTTGTTTGTTTTTTTTTTTGGCAATTGAATTTTTTAAATAATACTTCAAAAATATATAAAAAAATGGTAATATTAGGACGATTTAAAGTTATGAAGATATTATATTGCCAAACTTTATATAGCAAAAAAGAAAAATATTAAAACAGTTTTTTTTTTTAAGTTTATTAGCAAAATAGTTTTAAATATAAAAAAAACATTTTATAGGTTGTTTAGGTCTAAGGCTATGTTTGGTTCACAAGTTCATTTTGAATTAAATTGTACTTTTTTCATCATGTTTTTTGTCTTTTCTGAAAAAGTCAACAAAAATTATTATTCAAACTTAAAAATCTCAACTCAACTCAACTCAAACTCAACTTATACATCAAGCACCCCCTAATTTTGGACTCAAAAAATATACATCAGTTTTTATCTTTTTTTTATTTTTTAAAAATTTAATAAAAAATTTTAACTAAAATTTAAAAAATTAACTAATTATAATATAAAAATTCATTCCAAACTGATGAATCAAATGCAAGCTTAGCTATTTTATGCTTGTTTTTCTTGGTTGCTAGAATTTCATGATTGTTCCCTTCAAAGGAAAAAATAATTATTTATGATTGTTTTCGTAGTTGCATGATGAAACCTTTTTTTTTTTTTTAAATCAAAAAAAGGTTCTAACCAAAAGGGGAAAAAGAACCATTCTTATATATATATATATATATATATATATATATATATATATATATATATATATATTTTAACTTTTTGCTGAAACAAATCAATGAAAAATAAATGTTCCGAAAATGGCCTTTAAAAAAACACATACACACAAAACCAAAAAATTTAGAATATGAAATTTAAGAGAGTTCTAAATTAGATTCAAAAATTATTTTATACATGAGAACAGTTCTCAATTATAAGATGTTCGTCAAATGCTATTTAAAATATATATATATATATATCAATTTTTGTTAAATTATCATATTTTTCCTAGCTAATGTAAATTTATATAATTTTTAAAATTATACTCAATTGTGAGAAGCAAAAAAAATTATATCAATTGATTAGGTTTTTGATATCTTATCACATATATTTCTTAGAAATTAGGATATAATATGAATTTAAAAATTATCTACAATAGGAAATGGCTACTTTTCCTATTAACAGGGAATGTTCCAAGGGTTCATTAATCTAAATGATGATGAATGTGGTCTTTCTCACACTTAATTGTAGTCTAAAAATTATAACAATAACATTAAAAAAAAAAAGCATATGAATGTCATTAAAATACTAATTTTGTCCTCATTAAGAGTTTAAGACTTAAAATGGGTTTTATTTTATTTTATTTGTTGCTTTCTTTAGCTATATATCAATTAAGGGGTACTAGTGGGGTAGAGTTAGACTCACAGATTGAATTTGTTTGTTATCGATAATAGTACAAATTCATCTAAACAATTAGTACAAATTCAATAACAAACTAATTCAATTTGTGAGTCTAATATTGATAATAATGTATTTAACACTGGTAGTATTCCTAAGTATTTTTCATCTATATGGACACGTCGATTTTAAATTAAGGTATAAAATTAATATGGTAAAACCAGAATTTAGGAAGTGCCAACAAAATTTTTGTACAAAAGAGCCGATGTCATTTTTTGTGTTTTGTTTGTTCTCTTTTGGTCCATAAGGCCGTTTACCGTGAATTTGAAAAGAGAACAAAACCATAGGCAAGACTTTTATATTTCTTAGTTACTTTAAACATATAGATCAAGCACTAAAAAGACATGATTTAGAAGTTTAGCACAAAATGTTATTCAATTGGTATAATTGCAAAAAATAATAAATAGTCAGCTTAGTTTTATTGAAGGCAATACACAGTTTAGTTTTATTGAAAAACTCGAATTTTGTCCCTTTCAAAAAAAAAAAAAGAAAGAAAGAAAGAATTTTGTGCCTATAAGTTAATAAATTCAGTTGATATTCTAAGTAATAACTAATTTAAAAAAAAATTAAATGTCACAATTTTAAAGAGAGAAGGAATAATGCAAAGGATATAAGAACTAGCAATCCATTTACCTTCAAAAAAACAAAAAAGAGCTACAGTTTTTTTTTTTTTTTTCCATTTTTTGGAATTCATTTTCTGATTGAAAGAGAGAGAGAGAGAGAGAGGTTTTTTATGGCGTAAAAAAAAAAAACCAAAAAAGCCCAAATCTCCGTTTTTTCCCCCCTAATTTCAAAGGAAAAAAATAGAGGGGAGATTTTCGAGGTAGTTTTTGAGAACCCAATGAAGAGTGAATTGCTCTGCATCTTATAAGATAAAAACATGTGAAATTAGTGTTTGATTATGTCAACCACAATAATCAATTTTTTGTTCTTTTCTTTTTTTTTTTGTTTTAATTTAATTGATTAATTAGTTTTTTAAGTGACTTCATTTGTTTTGGAGACGACAGAGTGAACCATGAAGAGAGGGTGTGTGTGTATGCATATTTCTCACTCAAAGGACATACATACACCTAATGACGGATCCATAAATTTTTTTAGTGGGGACACATATACAGAGAAAATTTTTAAAATTAATAACTTTATATGATAAAAAATTTAATATATTTTATTCTAACAAATTTTTTTTCATGTTTATTACCATATAATTACTATTACATATTGTTTTTATATTTTGAAAATATTATGAAATTTATTCTTGAACTTTATCTCAAATATTGTCATAAATAGAAGTTTATAACTTATGATTTGCTGTATATTGTTTGCAATTTTCTGATTTAAAATTAAATTTCACTTTAATTTATTCTACACCATCATTTTTCCTTTTAAAGATAATTTTTTTTACTAATAAATAAAAAAAAACACGTACAAATATTCAAGTTGTTAATAATTTTAAAATCAATAAATTTTTTAAAACGAAATAAAAGTTTAAAAAAGTAGAAAGAAAAGTAGATAAAGAAATTAGGAGGAAAAAGAATAATCAAATGTTGATGATGAAATTAAAATATAGAAATAAGTTGAGCGTTATAAGGCAAATTTGAGGGGATGGGGGGAGGAAACTTTTGAGTGATGACACATTTGAGAAAAAAAAAACTTTTGAATAGGGATAAATTACAAAATTTTAAGAAAATATGAAGATAAAATTAAGAATTCAAAAAATTGAGAGGGGCACGTACCCCCATAGCCCTTACATAGATCCGTCCCTACATACACCAATTTAAATGTGGGGCGTCCATTTATATCTTAGCAATCCATAAATGAAATTCATAAGATGAGGAAATGTCATCATGATAGGCATTTTTTTAATTTACTCTAATCACTCCGGATGTCTGTTGTCTACCATCATCATGATTAAGGGGTAAATTTGCACAAAACTCATTATTTTCTAATCACGTGGCTCTAACCGATTGAATAAATGTATTATTACTGTCATTAATATAGTCATAAGGACGTATGCATATAGTTTTGGCAAGTGTGAATTAAATATATATATATGTGTGTATAAATATATGTATATATGTATGCATGCATGCATGCATATATTCATGCATATATGTAATAGTTTTTACTATATTCACTGCTCAGGTGAAATGAACTATCAAACCTCATGAAACAATTTTTCATATAAACATATGGGTTGCTTAGATGAATTATTTCGCATGCAACGTTTTTTTTTTCCTTCTTTTTCTTTACAAGCCATGACGTTCTTTGCACCAAAGAAGTAGATCTTAGAATTCCTCTATGATAGTAGGGTTTTTTTTTTTTTTTTTTACTGTAGAAATGAGAAAATTTAAATTTTACATTTTATAATGAAATCAGTTGTAAATTTATCATTATATTATATATACAATCATTTCTACGGTGGTTTTTTTTCCCCTCTATTTTGTAGTTTTAACTTAAGATTGTAAAAAAATGTATTGTCCATTTAAATCTCGAATTTATAAGTGATGAGCAATGTTCACGCTTCTTTTTTTTTTTTTTTTTTCCCCAGCTGAACTCACGCATATTTTAATTTAGTTGTAGTTATTTACTTATTTTATGTCTTGTTTAGACTCCGTTTGGAGACGCACTTAGAAACCATGTTTCTAAAAGTTTTTTTGATATTTTCCTTTAATTTTACTATTTATTTTTTCAAATATTTTTAAAAAATTCAAACTTTAAAAGTCCATAACTTTATTATTTTAAGTCGAAATGAGATGCATTTTTTTTTTCAAATTGCATAGAATTTCGAGATGAATGAAATAATATCTATATTACTAATTTTTTTCCAAACACATTTTAAGTTTTTACACTTTTTCTCTCCAAACAGTTTATTTTTACCAAACGCACATTTACAAAACTCAAATCATCTCCAACTTTCAAAATACCATCTCTAAATGTGTCCCAAACAGGGCCTTAATGTGTGGTTTTTCTTTTATCATATTTATAGCTTCTAAAAATCTGGACAAATATATATATATATATATCGACATTAATAACGGAAGTGAAAGACATTTTGTAATAATCAAGAAAAAAAGTGCACGAAAAAATCCTCACTATTCTTAGTCATACTAAATAGTTTCGTTATTAAAAGGAAAAAGCTTCCTTGGTTTGTTCAGCATAATGGTAATTATTTGTTACATCTACAATTGCAATATTTATTTTAGTTGAATTAAAACACTATCATATCAAAAAGGAAAAATAAAAAAAAAATTCAAATCCTAGAAAAACAATATAGACCCATACACATATGTGTGTGTGTGTTGGGGAATTGGTGACAATCTTGCTTATTATAGAAGCTAAAAATTGAAAAAGAGTTTAGCACCCACCAAAAAGAAAGAAAGAAAGAAAGAAAAAAAAAAGGACAGAGAACAAGAAAAAGAGATAAAGTTTTATTTTTTTAAAATTGATCAGATTGATATAGTTAGCCTCCAATATACTTTTTTTTTAAATTTATTTAAATCAGTTATAAGCCCATGAATAATAAGAACACTGAACACATAATCTATCATGTAACGTAGTAATTTAAAAACTTTACAAATCATAACCAAACACTGGTTCATAAAATGGACTTTTAAATAATAAAAACGACTTAAACAGAGTCCATGGAATAAGCAAAAAACATGCTTTTTAATTGCACATGTGATCCGTGGAGGGCTCAATTCAAATGTTCCAACTGTGGCAGATCATTGGCAATATTGGAACTTGGAAAAAATCTAAGGAGTAACATTCTCTGTTGATATTAAATTTTTTTTACGGTTTAAATTTATTTTCCAAACCTACAAACTTTTGGACCATAAGTAATTTATACATACATATATGTATATATAATTTAGAATAAAGATTTGATTTTTATGTCTTGTGATGGAATAAAATGTGAAGTTATTATTGAACTGTAGTAACTGTATCTACAATCACAAGTAGTCATTTAAACTTAAAAAAAATAAAAAAATAAAAAATAAAAAATAAAAAAGATGAGTCCATTTGATTGTGCTTTATGCTGATAGAAAAGTCACTTTTCTTTTTTTTTTTTTTTTTGGTTGAAAGTCATATTTGGTCGGGATTGAATGAGGTTACTTTGTATCATTAATTTAGTTTATATATTTTGTAGTCTTCTTTAACATCGGTCTGAATATTTTATTCACTAATCAAGTTCAAAAAAATTATTGTGATCAATAATTACCTTTAAAAAAGAATATTTTATTCACTAATTAAGTTGAAACAAATTATTGTATTCAATAATTACCTTTTAAAAATATATATTTTATTCAATAATGAAGAACAACGTTCCAAAAGCTAAAGGATTTTGTCACTTATTACCAATAATTAGAAAAACTTGGCTAGAGATCATTGTGGTGTGTGTTAATAATCAATTACGCCACATTCCATGGTAAAACTGCATACATCTAATTAACTAATTATCAGGTGTCTGTTACGACTCTTAATTTAATTAGTTAGCTCCTTATAATTAGGAGATCAAATAATAATTAACTAGTGAAGGAATTACTAATGAAACAAGTGTATCTTCTCCATTATGAAATGGAAAACGAGATGGCTGGCATGATTAGGCAAAGATAAGCTCTTGTTTTATTTGTTCACGAACGATGTTTTATCGTTTGGTCCCTAATTATAAACTTAAGAGTTATCAACACTTTAGTCTTTGAACTTCTTAAAATTAACGAAGGGCTTCTGAAATTTAATCGAGTAAGAAACAGCTCTTTTCTTGTTTTTTTTTTTTTTTGTTTTGTTTTTCAAATGAGTAAGAAAAGTTCTGATAACCCTATGATAAACAAAAGCTCATGATTTTTACAATTCACTATTTGAACCATGATATTGATGAAAATAAGAGGAGGAGGAGAAAAAAAAAAAAAAAACTTTATTATCTTCATCATATTGAAGGTGGAATTATAAGGCAGTATCTTTAACAACTACAAATTAACCGACACCTCCCTAATATTGACATATTAGGTGAAGATTTTTGGCAAAGTTTACACTTAAACAAATTGACTTTTTTATTATTTTTATTTTTTATGTGGTGTCATTGGGCTGTCCTTTTCTTGATACTAGTAGGGATTTATTAAAGTATAATATTATGATGAATTTACCAAAATAAAGTAAAAATGGACAATGTATGATAGAGATAGAAGTGGTCGAGATTTGATACCAAAACAGACACACATGTAACTTGTACATGTGTGGATGAAATAAAAAGTCAATAAAGTATCCTTTCTATTTGGTTGATAGATGATGGGCTTTTCACCTAAAGGCTAAAGCATATGGCTGCTGTCTAACCTTAGACTTTACATTATATAAGGTCTAAAGTCTATTTCACCGGGGAAAAACCACAACTATTAAAATAGTCTATTTTTATATCCGACACTCCAATAAAACAATACTTGTAAATTTTATTAATACGTTATTTTAACAATCAGTTGATCGTAATATAATATTTTTTAGTGATACTCGTTATTTGCATTAATAATTCTAAATAATAACATACAAGATTCTAAAAAACAGAAAGTTACAGATAATTCAATTAGTAAATACATAATTTTAAATAAAATATTATAATGGTCGGATTTAAGATATTTCTTGAAAATAAATATATAACAAAGACAGTTTTTTTAGGGGGTGAAAAGTGAATGAAATAAAATCACAAGGCATTTGAATTTCAAGGACTGGGATACAGGGACCCAATAAACTTTGTGTTCTCATTATGGTGGCAGAGATTCCAAGTTCCTTTTCTTTTGTCTCTAATGATGTGAATTTTCCTTTTGTGGGAAAAAAAAAAAACAGCAGAAATGTTGTTGGCTAATCAAATTCACAAACTACAAAATCATCTTAATCTGGTTATATTAACTAGTTCATAGCATTTTTACATATAAGTTAAGGTTCTTGCAAATTTTAAGGAAATTCACAAACTATAAATTTCACAAATCTGATCATAAAATGTGATTCCACCAACTAAAATAAAAATCCATAATGTAACAATTCCCTTATTTTTAAGGTCAAATGCAACATTAAAAATATATATTATGGGGTAAAGAAAGTGAAATAATAATAATAATAATAATAATAATAATAAAGAACTAAAAATGGTCAACATAACTCATATGACCTATCACCGATGTAGTGGCGGAGGTATGCCGTACGTGTTAATAAGGGGGAGTGGCTTTTTTTTTTTTTTTTTTTTCCGTTCTTTTCAAAGAATAAGGCAGTAATAAAGCCCTTTTTATTTACCCTAGCAGTAGAGTTCATTTTTAAATCATTAAGATGTAATCAAACAGTTTAGATGTTGCTTGTACATGATAGTTATAATACACATTACCTTATACTAGTATAGACTAAAAAAATTAAAAGAGAATATATAAAAAATAAATTAAAAAAACTAAAACACCCCTGACGGCGGCCTAGTCCTCCCCCCCCCCCCCCCGCCGACGCCCGCGACCCCCCCTCCCCTGACATCGATGAAGCCCCGCCACCCCCCATGCCAGATCTGCTCCCCACGACACCGACGACCCAATCCTCTACCCCGGCGACCCATCCCCCCCCCCCCCCCCCGGATGCAGATGAAGCCCTGCCCCCTCCCCCCGCCCGGTGTCTAGCTTCTTCCGGCAAGCTGCCCCCTAGATCCGGTCCCTCTGCAACTCGCCCCTCCCCCCTGGCGACAATCTTCCCCCTGCAAGCCGCCCCCAATATTCGATCCCTCTGTAACTCGACCCCTCGCCCAGTGACCTTCTCCAATCCTTATGCAACTCAGGTCCCCGACCGGCAACCTTCATGCCCCCTTCTAACTCGACGACGAGCCCCTCCTCCCAAGGCCTGTGACCTAACCCCCCTTCCCTGGACGACAGGCCCCTCCGTCCCTCCTTCCCAACCCCAGCAACGGAAACCTCCTCCCCCCCCCCCCCCCCTCAACCTTCTATCGGTGAAGGCGGATTTTTTTAATTTTTAATTTCTCAGTCAAATATTATTGTAAATTAAAGTGATAATTACCATACACAAATAACATCTCAGTCATTTAATTACATTTAAAACGGTATAAGAATAAGTTATATCGATAGGGTATATAAAAAGGACTCTATCATAGATTCTCCCTTTTTAAAATAGCTTTTTTTTTTTCTTCTTTCAAAATAGCTTTAAAATTTATAAGATTTTTTCATTTTGTCCACACTCAAAATCAATTATTTATTAGGAAAAAAAAAAGAGCATTGTTCATATTTGAAAAAGAACAAACTCACAAAAACTAAAAAAGGACATTTCTCTCCCCTTTTGTTCATTCAAAATTCTCATAAACTAGAGTTTCCTTTTGTATGGGACTTCCATTGCCGCCGCCGCCGCTATGGCTAGCGAAGGTGATTGGCGGTTCGGTGATCTCAGTGGGGATGGAATTAGAGGGTCCTAATTAGGAGTTTCTTGACCAGATCTAACCCGGCGAGCTTTCGGCGGTTTGGGATCCGGCGGGCCTGGTGATCTGATGGTTAGTGCAGTGATCTCCTACCTCCAATCGAGCTTATTGTTTTCCTATGAGTTGTGGTGTGTGGCGGAGTAATTGTTTCATATTGGGTGAGAATTTAGCGGGCGATCTTATTTTATATTCATGTTTTGTTTTTGTGTTTTAGTTTTAATTTTATAATAAAGGAGGTAGTTCCCCCACCTCTGGTTTATTTTTGTGCGTGGATTCTATTTGAGTTATTTTTCAGTAGTATATGTCTATGGGTTCCGTTAGTATCAGGGTTATACGGAGTTTGTTGCAGTCTATGTGCTGCGAGTGACTGTCTCTCGATTGATCAGAATATTCCATCGATTATGGATGTTTTTTTAAAAAGAGCTTTGTAATACTCAATCATAGGATTGTCAAGAAATTTAAAGAATTTTCCTATCACTGGGACTCGGCTTATTTTCTCCTCACTGAGCTTCATCAGATTTCACTTATAGAATCAATCTTAGTCGAGGTTTATGTTTCTTATATCACATGATTGTTTCATCTCTGATATTGGTATTTGTAACAAATTTTAATTTAAATGATAATTTTCCTTTCCAAAAAAAAAAAAATCAGTTGTTTATTATCAGTCTCCTCTAAAAATTTTACTCTTTTAGTCTAAAAATTCTTTAGTCATGTACAAAAGGATGAATAACTTTTTGAAAAAAATTAGTATATATCTCCACTATACTAAAAGGTTCGGTTGGTCAATGAGTCTATAAGTGTTTAATTTTATTTCCCTTCAAGTAGTGGCTACTAGGATATAATTCATATGTCTTCTTATTTGTGTCTTCATTTATATATTTTCAATAATAATATGACATATAGGTAGCTAACGTAATCTTTTTATTGATTTGATAAGATATTATAATTAAATATACATATTTAATTGACGTGTCATGATATTATTGAAGGAATATGAAGATGACATGAATAAATGAATATAGGAGTTGTATCCGGCTACTAGCTACCCAAGTTTCGAAGGCCAAATCTTAATTAAAGCAAAACAAAAGGCCAATTCAACACAAGAAAATAGTTACATAAAATACATTGAAAAAAAAAAATTTATGATAGGAAATGTATTTTTGTTCAACTGGTAGCCGCTAGATAATATTTTTATTTTAATTAGTAGATTAAGTTTAATAGTCTGATTTTGCAAGTGTTTTTTTTGTAATTATTTTGGAGTCCCACGACACATAACTACTTCTAATCATAGATTAAATAATTGAAAAATTAATTTAATGATTAAAATTACAGTACCTATTGATATATCAAAAAGACATTTCCTACCCTAAAGTTTTGCCATAAATTAAACTTTAAGCTACCAAAGCTCAACTCATGCTCTTATAACATTTGTTCCATATTTATTGAAAAGGTGTACGGATGTAAGAGCTAGAGTAGACATGGACACACAAAAAAAAAAAAAAAAAAACAAAAGTTGTGTTGTGAGTAAAAGAATCTGAGAGTGGTTCCAATATTTTCAGGTTTTCGACCTCACAAATAAAAACTCATTTCCCTAAATATAATAAAAAGATATATTTTTTATACTAATTTCTCTCAATCAGCTATTGAGATCTATCCAAACTATCATCAAATTATACTTCAATAGCAAGTTCCCAACTTAGTGCTTTGCAAGGAAAGAGCTTCGAAGAATGAAAGCAAGCTAGTCAATGGGACAAATACAATTATCAAAGTGTATTCAGGATCAGCGGGAGAATTTATTTTTAAAAGGTGATATCAAGTAAAGTTGAGTCGTCACCTTGCTGTTTGGCCGTGGTAAGCCTTATAATGCAAAAAGCGAAAAGCCGCAATTTTATTTATTTATTCCTGTTGGTGGAAAATAAAAAAATAAAAAAAAGAAAGTAATAAAAAGCTGCAAGTTGGTTGTTAGTAGTGCAAGGAGTCGGCTGGACCAACATACTTGAGAGTAGAAGGATTTATGTATTTTATACCGTTATATTTATATGACTTAACGGTTCAAAATTATGCGAGACATAATCTACAATAATATTACATAATATAATATTATATTAAAAAAATATAAAAATTTGAATTTCTTCATTTTTAATTTTAAAGAAAATTCAAAATTATTTTGCAGTACTCATATAAAATTTTCATATATTTTTTTAATGTTAAAAAGTTGACATAAATTCTATATTAAATTATAAACAAAAAATTCATTAAATTACATCTAAAATCACATAATTTTTCCACTTTTTTTTTCATAAAGATAATTATTCGTATTTATTTAGTTTATAAGTGATATAATAATTTTATGGGAATATTAAATGGTATTGTGACACAACCGCTATCCTCATACATCTCTTTCTCTCTTAAAAAGTCGAGAGTGGGTTGATACAATTTGGTGTACATCTATATTATAATTATTATTGATTAAATTTACAAATTTATACACGTGTTTCAAATGTGCCCTTTTTTTTATTTTTATTTTTTTATTTCTTTAGCGTGTATGGTGGATTCCATTCCAACATTGGAATCAGCTTTATAATAATTGAAATATCTTTCACTCTACGTTATCGACTAAATTTTTTTTTCCCTGCATTAAAAAAGAATTTCTTTTAAAAAAATACCATAGTACCTGCCTTTTTTTTTTGTTACTAAAAAAAAAAAAGGTACCAGCTTTTTTGTTTGCGAATTGAAAATTTTGAAAAATATACATAATAGTTTTTTTAATAAGATGGCAACGAAGGGAATGTCTTTATTGTTGTAAAAACATCCTAATACTTCATGACAATTAGCCAATGCTAGTGCAAATGACCAAATTGTGGCTTATCTTTACTAATGTCTTTGCCAAATACTTACGTTTCTTGCTTATAATCAATTTGCATATTTCAAGCACCAAAAAAAAAAAAAAAAAAGGGCAAGAGTATTCAAAACATGCAAAATTTTTCTTTTTTTAGTAACTATATTCAACTAAATAAAATATACAAACATCAATATAAATGACCTCATAGTCACCACGGTAAAAAATCCTCAATTGAGACAAAATCCATAAATAAAAATATAAAATATAAGAAAGTTTAGGGAGAATGATGTAGACCAAAACCCAATAAAAGAAAGCTGTCTTGGTATACTAACAATCAAAAACATATAAGGTTCGTTTTCACAAAATTATCTACAATCGATAAAATCGTCTGATCTAATAAGAGTCAGTAATTTAAAATACTAAGGTTAATCATTACACCGTAAAAAAATAAATTTAGCGATAATACCCCACCACTGAAAAACAACTCAAACAAATAAAATATGAACAATACTTCCATAAAAGAAAAATATATGTATATATAGGAACATTACTTTTCTAAATTAAGAGAGAGAGAGGGAGAAAGAGATAGAGAGAGATTTTTTTTTCCCATGAATCAAGAGGCACTGGCATTCATACAACGGGCCTAACTTCATTTAGTTGGGCCTAAGTCTTGGACCGATAGATAGGCCCATTTAATTTGGGTTTTCCCGAAAAGAGATCCTTTTGGGTCAACAAAAAGGCCCATTGAGGTGACAAGTGATATCGGCCCATCAAATCCCGCCAAAAGTGGCACGTGTTCTTTCGTGGCAAACAATGAGAAGGGTTTAATAGTCAGAGGACTAGGGTTTTAGCGGAAGCTCTTCGTTTGAACCTCAACTTCTCCGAATCAAAACTTTACCTGTAGAAGAATGGGTTTTTGGGGTCGGTTTTCGGTTCCATTTCTTGCATTTGATTTTCTTAGCATCCAAACAGACAATCTTCTATCAGTATTTTCCATTTCCTGTCCTGAGTTTCTTTTAGCTACGGAAATGATCATTTTGCTTACTTTAGATTTTGTGTTTTCTTGGCTAATTCCGCAGGAATCGAAGTGAAACCTGGGAAACCGTACCCTTATCACTCCGATAATGTTCCGGGACGGCTTCACGTAACTCAGGTCTGTTCCTAGTAATTTACGCGGATGTTAATTTGAATGTCGTTCGTTTTACGATTTAGATTTTGCCTGCTCTATTTATGTGCTTATTTTATTTGTTTTCCTGACTCATTTCCATTACTTGGTTCATCTGAAATGCCGTTTTTTGTTTTAGCAATGAGGATAATTAGGTTTTGGATTTTGCGTAGTTTTTATTTTCTGGATTATTTATTAAATACTTGCGTGTGTGTTTGTGTGCATAAAGGAAAGAGGATAAGGAATCACCAGAAAGCAGAAACAAGAAAGAAAACAAAAGAAAAAAAAAAAAAAAACCTAAAAACTAAAAACTGGGGACAAAACATGAATGTTAAAACTATACTGAGCTGGGTGTTTGAACTTTAAAGCACTCTAGGTATTGGGAATTTTTTAGTGGTAATAATATTATTAATTATAATTATTTCTGAATTGGCCATCAAAATAGGGTGTTGATCTTGCTTTGTGGTAAATCAGGCAACTCTTGGGCTCGGCTCGTCGACAGAGAGGAGCATAGTTCAGTGCTCCATTGGACATAAGAGTCCAATCTTTTTGTGCTCTTTGATACCAAATAAGAATGAATCATGTCCCTTGAATCTTGAATTCGATGATGATGATTTGGTAGCCTTCTCTGTGATTGGCTCACGAAGTGTCCATCTCTCCGGTTACTTTGAGGCTATTGAGGGAGATGGCATCAGAGATGACTATGAGTCGTATCCTTTTGATTTAGTTTACGAAGGCAGTTTAATGCTTTAATTTGTTAATTCCGTTATTTAGTTGTGAGTTTGTTTCAAAGTTATTCAATTTTCTCTTACATCATAGTAAAGCGATTCATATGGCGAGGATATTGCTGATTCGGAGACAGATGAGTCATCTGATTATGATTCCAGCGATGAATACGACGACGAATTTATCGATGACGATGAAGATGACGATTTCGTCATGTTTCCTCTGTCACCCATTCAGAACAGTGGAGGTAATTATCATAGTACACATTTTTTTTTAACCTGCAAGAAATCCTTGGATTCTTTTTCCTTATATTGTTATTCATGGTGTCTTTTGTCAATGGAGGCTTATGTGCTTACCACTAGGTCTGGATAACTTGGTATGTTTCTGGTAGGTATTAATTTTCAACCAAGGAATCATTACGTAATCAGGAGATGGAATTAAATAAAGTTTGTTGGTCCCATATAGGAAAATACTAATGAACTCTTGGTTAAGCCTACTATAATGTCTTTGTGATTTGCCAACTTTTTTAGTGGAGAAGATTAAAAAAATATTTTGGGTGGATAGTTACTGTATTGCAAGATTCTGCTTCGTGGAGGACTTGCTGGTTTTTACCCTTTCTCTCGCTCTCTCTATATCTCTTAAATCTTAGTTGTAATTGAGGAGATAGTGGATGACGAGAAGCCTACGAATGGAAACGGTCATTCTAAATGCCAAAAGAAGAAGAATCAAACCAGTGACTCTGGGGACAAGAAGAACTCTCAAAATCAAATCGTTGTCAGGGAAGAGACTGGCGTTCCTGTTCTGGAAAGTGAAGATGAAGATGGTTTTCCAACAACCATATCAAAAGTTCAGAAGCCAGAAGCGGAGGTCAAATCAACAGATGACAGAAAGGAGAAAACCAAGAAGAAGAAAGCCCAAGATGGTGATGGTGCTAAGAACTTAAAAAGGAAAGTTGAAAACATTGACCAGGAGGGTCGTCCTGAAAAGTGAGTTGGTTGTGTCCTTTGCAGTAATCTATGATCACAAAGTTTTTTATTCTTTTCTTTTGGAGCCCTGTCACATACTTTTACTCACTGCTTCTTAAACAATTCCTTAGTATTTTATAACATGAGCAACTCAGGAAGACGTAATTCTTTTTTGTTGTTATCTGTTTGTATTTTGTGAACTTCAGAAACTGATTCTGAAAGTGGTCCAGGGAAGAAAAGAAGAAGAAGAAGAAGAAGAAGCAGCAGCAGCAGCTAAAAGGACTGGCTGGGGATGAGAACTCTGATGAAGAGCAGCTAGAGGAGTTGAAGACCTCCAACTTGAATCAGGTCTCGCTGAAGACGGATGAACATGAAGAAAAGCTTGCTAAGGATAAGTGAGATTTTCCGTAGCTCTCTTTCTCTCTTGGTCTCTTTAGGGTGTATGAATATAGAATGACATTGCTATTGTTATACCAGAGTTGTTGATTTACCTGGTGATGTGCATTGCTTCATTTAGTTTTGGATGGTAATTTGCGTTGGGCTTCTATTATGTAGAAATCACCTGATGGATGTGAATGGAACCCAGCCTAAGTTACTAGGTTTATGAGGAACTCAGGTTTTCTGCATGGATCCTTTTTCATTTAAGCTTAAGTTCATCTTATTGATTAGTAAAAACTGAAAATGCGATTTAGGGAATACATGTTGCATGGTCCTCGTGATTATTTTCTGACCTGAAACGTTTGTATGAAATTAATTATATCCCTATGGCCTGCTAGATGCATCAAGTGGCTTGGATCAATTGGGACACAAGCTTATTTTTCTGTTTGCAAATGCTATTCTTATGTATGAAGATACCCACTTGGCCTTTTCTCGTGTTAACATCTGGACGCAATTTTCTGTACTCATGCACAGGAGCCTTGACAGAGAAATAGAACAATTTCCCGGGGAAAGTCAACCGGAGGAGGAAAAAAAGAAGAAAAAAAAAAATAAGAAGAAGATCCAGGACAATGAAGAGGGAACCAATGGAGACCAAACTGTTACAGCTAGGGAAGATAAAAACAAATCCACTTCAGACTCAGAGCCAAAGCAAACAGATGCAAAGTCATCGAAAGTGAGAACCTTTCCCAATGGTTTGGTTATCGAGGAGCTAGCAATGGGCAAACCAGATGGTAAAAGAGCTTCTCCAGGAAAAGAAGTAAGTTTTTAAGGTTTAACAACTTTTTTGTTAGTTAAGTTCCCGACCAGAAAGAAATTAGATTCAATTGTCTTCAAAGGTCATAAAATCCTATATTAAGAAGTCTTAGTCAAATTCCATTCTTAAGTTAAGTATTCATTGAAAAATCATTTATTTGATTCCAGGTCAGTGTCCACTACATTGGCAAGCTAAAGAAGAATGGAAAGATATTTGACTCAAACGTGGGAAGGGCACCATTTAAATTTCGCCTGGGTATATAATTAGTTTGGTATGACAGATTACAATTACCTGCTTCATTACTTGTCTTGAAATTTCTCTTGTTTTTACAGGTTTGGGACAAGTTATATCCGGATGGGATGTTGGTGTTAACGGTAAATATTCCGACGTAAAATTTCATCTTAGTTAGTTGTCTATTTCTCAGCAAAGTTGTGTTCTTACACATTTTTTGTGCAATTTCTCAGGTATGCGTGTTGGGGACAAAAGACGTCTTACCATTCCACCAGCGATGGGGTATCGACCTCATAATTTCTTCTCGATGAGACCTTCAAATCAGTTTGAAATTGCTTCGATTTTTTTTTTCTTTTTTTGCTAAGTTATTTTTTCATTTAATATTTTTATGCAGTTATGGAAGTAAGGGTGCTGGTGGTAGAATTCCTCCAAATTCGTGGCTCGTGTTCGATGTTGAGTTGATTAATGTTCGTTGATTCTCCTTCTGGAACTGCGGAAAGTTTTGGCATTTGTGACACATGAGCATTGGCAAAACATAAAAAGGTTTTTCTTTTTCTTTTTCTTGCTTTCTTCTTCTTCTTTTTTTGGATGAAAGTTCGCATCTGTAAGACAATACCTGAATGGGTCGCGAGGCCTGTATCAATTTTGTCGTGATTGAGGAAAACTGTCTTGTACGGATTTGAAGCTATTACGTTGTTGCCTTGTCAAAATGTTGAAAGGTTGAGGAAATTACTCTTACAGATGAATTAACTTTTTATTTTTTTAGTGCCACCATAATTTGAAATCTTGGATCGTCGCAAATTGGATATCTTTGTTTTACGAAACGCTGAAGATTTCTCAAAGAAGAGTGATTAACGTTAAAAATTTAAAACTATTATCCGTCCACTTCTTAATTCTCTTAAACTTCCGAGAGAACTAACAAACAAATACATAACGACATGAAAAACTTCATAAAAATACCATGAATACATATGTGCCAATTTTATAGAATTTGTAATATTAAAATGACTTTCGTCTCATTCTTTTTAACCCTTGACACGTTATATTACCCCTGACACGTTATATTTTAGTTTCAAGATGTGTTATGAAACTGTTTTTTCATGACATTGTTGAATTGACGACGTCGGGCTCGAAGAACAAAATACATATGGCAGTAGTATAAACCAAATAGCATTACCAAAAGGAAAGATAACATCAAAACAATCCAACTCTCGATGAGCTCGCTGGTATTTAGAGTTGCACTCATTTAACTTGTAGTAGAAGCGCTTTGGTTATGGGAAACTACAACTTCACAATACCAAAGTCTAAAAACGCTTATTGAAAACTGTTTTGTGATACATTGGTGAAATCAGTAAGGTTGAACCGGCGCCCTGAATTTCGCCCCAGCGTAAATGGCTGCAGATCCGAGCTCTTCCTCAATCCTAAGAAGCTGCGATAAAGTAAAGGACAGGACAACTAGTTTCAGGCCTTGAAACATGCGCATATGAGAAGTTCCTCAAATGCAAGTACCAACCAAGTAGACGCATAAACGAGATAAGACAAGACTTGCCTGGTTGTATTTAGCAAGGCGCTCTGACCTACAAGGAGCACCGGTCTTGATCTGGCCCTGTACATACAACATCATATTGGTTTAAATGACATATAAGAAGTTTGGTTTAATAAATTAAAATGAATAGGTTAAACAAAACATATTACAATGCGAAAAAGAAAAATTGAATTTACCGTTGCCAACCCAACTGAAAGGTCTGCAATGAAAGTATCCTCGGTTTCGCCACTAGAATTAGAAAAACAAGAAACAAATCAGCGAAAGGAATCCATGGTTGAAAGAGAATGGGAGAGCCACAACGGTTGCAAGTGTTTTGTACCTTCGGTGACTTGCCATTACACCCCATCCGGCACATTTAGACATTTTCACAGCCTCAATGCTTTCGGTTACGGAGCCGATTTGATTCACCTAATAATTCGTAAAACAAGGAAATGAGAGTCTAGCCTTGATAAGTTGTCAAATCATACTGTGAGCAACCGTAGAGTTACCTTCAGTAGTAGGGCATTACAGGTTTTCTCCTTTATCGCTTTCTCCACACGCTGCAGAAACCGGGGTTAATAATGTTGTGAGACACCTCTTTACCATTTAACCCATTATGTGAAACCAATAAAAATAATACCAAGGAACTTGCCTTTGGATTTGTGACAAGAAGGTCATCACCAACAATCTGCACTTGGTCGCCAATTTCAGCAGTCAGCTTTGCGTAATGCTCCCAATCATCCTGGTCAAAAGGATCTTCGATGGACACAATGGGATACTCGGTCACGAATGACTTGTAAACATTCTTCAAACTGTCTCCTGATATCTTCTGTGATCCATCATTGTTCTGCAGCAGATAGATCGATTATATTCAACTTACTAACTAAACACGTTACATGATCAAAATCTATAACTCTCCGTATAATAAAGTCTGTTATACTGATCTACTTCCAAGTGTATAAAGTAAAGAAAAATGCGCATAAACTGCGATTAATAACCTCTTCCTTGAAATTCAAGTCGTATGTCTTATCTTTGCTATCATAGAATTCTGAAGCAGCAACATCCATCCCGATTACGACCTGTCACGGAAAGAAGCAATTCATCAGATTTTAGTTAAGATAACTATACCTGTTGAAGACGTAGAAAAGTATAGAGCTCAAATTAAAGACGCTAGAACTAGCCTTTCCAGTGTATCCAGCTTTAGCTATGGCTGTTTTCAGCAGTTCAAGACCCTCTTTGTTTTCCTGTAAATCAAACCTCATGTAAGATTTTATTCACATTAGGCACATGAACTTAAGCAGCAAAACAATACAAAATTCCAACTTTCCATCTCTTAGTGGTTTTTACAACCACAAGTTCATCAACTTTTCAAAATTCTAATTGAATTACCACGATTAAAACAAAATGTTAGAGCATGAGAACATGATAGGATTGGGAAACCAAAAAAAGGCTTTTCAATCACCAATTTCTGTCTAAACAATAAAGCTTATAACAAGAGAACATGCCTGAATATTTGGAGCAAAGCCACCTTCATCACCAACATTGGTTGCATCTTGTCCATACTTCTTCTTGATGACAGCCTGTCATGGAAAACAAGAAATATCAAGCCATTAAGCCGTGTCGTTTTGTTCAGAAAATTTGATTAAAAAAAGAAAATGTCACTAATCTACTCGTGCATACGCCAATAGATATACACATAAGGGTGTGTGAGTGTGTGTGTAGGTGAAGAGAGAAAGAGAGAGAGAACACCTTCAAGTTGTGATAGACTTCTACTCCCATCTTCATAGCCTCCTTAAATGAAGACGCCCCGACAGGTAGAATCATGAATTCCTGCATGCAAAGGAAATAATAAGGACGGCAAGTTTGGTCAACTAATATAAATATACAATCTATGTGAATGAGTTAAAAAACATCTAAAACCATTATCACCTGCATCGCCAACTTATTGCCTGCATGGGAACCGCCGTTAATGACATTGAATGCTGGTACAGGAAGCACCAAGTTCTTGTTGCCAGCAAGATTGGCAATGTGCTGAAAAATAACAGGTATTAAAGCAGTGAACCTATGTTCATGTCACCAACTATGTGGAGCCAGCATGCCTCATATACCACATACCTTGTACAACGGAATCTTGTTCACAATAGCACCTGCTTTACAAACAGCAAGCGACACTGCTAGTATAGCATTTGCTCCAAGCTGAAACAACAGACAGAAAAAGAAAAAAAAAAAAAAAAAACTTCAGATTTCTTTTTTTTTTTTATAATTATTTTTTGGGTTTCATGATCATCTCTTCTACTTTGTTATAATACCAAAAATAAAAATCGTCAAGATACCTTTTGCTTGCACCAACCCCATTCATTAACAGTTCCATCAAGCTGTTGTACCATATAATTGTCAATTTTGGTCTGCTCCGTAGGGTCCTGTAAGCGCACAATAATAGGAAAAACAAATATAGCGGTCAGCGGCCATCAAACCCGTCAACTCATGTGTGATTTCCAATATAATGTAGCTGAAAATGTGTAACAATACCTTGCCAACCAAAGCAGGTCCGATGATCGTGTTCACGTTCTCCACAGCCTAAAATGGTGAAGAATTGAATTCGTGGTCAGGTTCATTCCGCACAACCAAGTAAACCGACGAGAAAACACAAACTACTAATGTACCATTGTGAATATCCAGAGAAAAAAGGAAAATTATCTACCAATGCTGCTATTGCTCAATAACCAAGTTATTTATTGCACTTACAGCTAATCAGTCCAACAAAGTCCAAACTTCAAATCAATACATAAGAATAAACAGCAGAATAATATTGGAAACATCACAGATCATAAGAAAATGACTGTAACAATCAAATTGAAGTACCTTTAGGACACCTTTCCCAAGGTAATCCGATCCTCCATCCCTTAATTCCAAGGCTTCATATATACCTTTAGTTAATGAAAAAATCAACTATGAGTATGAAAACATTGAAAATAGACTACATAAAAAGGGGGAAAAAAAAACTTTATAGTAAAGAAAATCATGCATGAGCAGAGCATAATAAAGAAATCTCATGTGTACCAAAACGTACCTATTCATTATAAATAAATAAAATAAATAAATAAATAACCTTAAAAGGACTGCCATAGATTTTACCTGTGGAGGCACCACTGGGAACAGCAGCTCTAGCGAGGCTTCCATCGGAGAGTATAACATCAACCTGAAAAATCACACCCAAATTCACTTTCCACAACACTACGTACAAAAGATATATATTTTTAAAGAAAAAGTTAACCTGCCCAGAAATGCAAGGGAAGAAATTTTCTATTTGAAAGAACAGACTTTGTTTAAGAAATGGAACACATCTACTCCAACTTTTTGATAAATTTTCTCAGTAAACAAACAGAGTGGTGAAATGAAAATGAAAAAAAAAAAAGCTTAAACGACAAGGATCGAAGAGAAGCTCACTTCAACAGTTGGGTTTCCACGGCTGTCGAAGATCTGACGAGCTTTAACGAGCTTGATCAAGGCCATAATTAATGTGATGAGTGAATAAATTCTGCGTTTAGTTTTTGTTCTTGTTCTTGTTCTTGTTTTCGTTCTTGAAAGTGGTTTTGTTTCAGTTGAGGAAAGTGGGGCTTAGAAGAAATAGCGTGAGGACACGGGGAGAAAGAAAGAGAGAGGCACGTGGTCGTTTCCACGGGCGAGAATATCACGACCGTTGATCGTGGGAAGATGTTGCTGTCATAGACGGCTGTGATTGATTTCTTTTTGGACTCACGGTTTTGCTAGTTTGGGGGTTATAATTTTCTATGGGCGGTTGTAGGACCTCTACATCATGATGGTAGCATATCTGGGGGCATGAGAAAGGACTCAGCGGTGTAATGATACTAATGAAATCGTGGGCTCCAATAAAGTTAAGGGTTCGTTTGGTTCGTTAGTTTAAGCTGAGTTTTTGAAGTTGAAATAATAAATTTTGTTGACTTTTCAGAAAAGACAAAAAACTTTTTGAGAAAAAGACAAAGACATCGGAGGAAAAAGATAAAATTTGAGATAGAAAAATTGAGTTTGAGAGAGTAAACCAAACACACTCTAAATTTTCCTTTTGTTTTTTTTTTTTGGTTGAATAAGAAAATTAAATGAGACTATTACTAAAGTCTATGTTTTTTACATCTAAGTTTAACTCCAGTTAAACTGTATTTTTTTATCTTAATTTTTATTTTATTTTTTTTAAAAAAATCAATACAATTTATAACTAGTTTTTAAAAAATAACCAATTCTAATTTAAAAATTTTATCTTCAATTAATAAATCAAATACAAACTAAAACTTTATTTAACATTTAAATTTAACTCCAATTAAATTATACTTTTTCATATTAATTTTTATTTTTTATAATCAATAAAATTTATAATTAATTTTTAAAAACTCAACAAATTCTAAATTAAAAATTTTATATTCAAACCGGCAAAAGAAACGTAAATTAAGGAAATAATGTGGTCAAAGTTCTGGAAATCCGTTTATTTCGCCTGGGTCCCACTTTGAATAGAGAGATGGACTTCTAGAGAAAACGAAACAACAACAAATGGGAGGAAAAATCGATTTCCATGTGTGCAAAAATTTAAAGCGACGATGACCAACAAAAACGACAATGACATCAAAACGACATAAAATCTGACAAAGCAATAAAGGCATTGAAAACGATAACCATGTTGGGGTGGGGGGGGGGGGGGGGGGGCGCCGCAAAAAAAAAAAAGACACCAATGACAGAAAACAGAGATTTAAGTATAAGGTACTTAACGAAAACAACCTGGAAGACCTATCTCGTCAAATTAAAAAAAAAAAAAAAAAAAACCTGAAATGACAATGTCAAATAAACGACAACAAACACAGAAACGATGCCAACCTAGAAGCTACAACATGAAAAACACAATATAGATAGACAGTAATTTAAAAGGGACAAAAATTAGATGAGGGGGATCAACTTTCTAAACAAACTTTAATAAAAGCATCTCAAAAAAGTTAAACCACGACAAATTCAAAACGTTGTTAAACGACTAGATTAAAAAGTGCGACAACAATAAGAAAAACGACAAGAAAATGAAAGGATAAAGAAAAACATCACGATTAATTTTAAAAGTACTTCAATGATACCCGCATGAAAAGTGATAAGAACCAATAACGACATTCAATATGACAAAGGATCTTTCTTTGTCGTTTCAAATGAACGACATTCAATAAAAGATAACAACAATATTTAAGAAACGACGAAGAGAGTAAAAAATTTGAAACAACAGAAACAATAAGAAAAGAATATTTAGGAAACGACCACATTTATCAGACGACAACAAGAATTAAACGGGATAAACCTGAAAACAATGGCAACTTACAGAAACAATATAAACTCCAGAAACGACAGCAACTAAAAACCGATATCTGAAACGACAAAAAAATTAAAGCGAAAAGACAAGGGAAAAAAGAAGCTCCAAACTTAGGAAGTAACAAGCCACATCAAAGAAACGACATAAAAGTTGAATCACTTTTGACTTTCAAACGACATGGTCCTTTAAACGGGATTGTTGAAATACTATGTACAATTCGAACGACGACAACAGCCATTCAAAAACGACATTAAAATGAAAAACGACGGTGTCCGTGAAAAATGACCAAAAGAGAAAACGACAAGACCTTTTTAAACGATTTTAAAATTTGAGCACGGCTTTTTCAAATCGTCAAAAAAAAAAAAAAAAAGACAGCATTTTTTTTTTTTTTTTGTGTGTCTTCAATTTGGAAACGACAGTATCACACGAGGAGCATAAAATTGAGGAGGAAAAAAGAGACAACAGCAACAAAAAAAAAAAACGACAAACCAAAAATTAAAAAAGGTTAATTATTGGTTTGGTTCTTAAACTTTTAATTATGTAAGAGTTTGGTCTCTAAATTTTATTTTTTAATAAAGTAGCCTCTGACCTTTTAAGTAGGTGAGATTTTGTCCCTAATCAATTTTTTGTTGTTAAAATACCCCTATATTCTTAAAAAAGGTGTATTTTGATTCTCATGTTAAATTTTAGACTAAGGTGGGGGTATGACAATGACGTGATATCGATGGGGCATATCACCTCGACTATTAAAGTACAACGACAAATATTTATTTTTAAATAAAAGTATTTGGTTACCCTAAAAAATAAATAAGCTCAAAGTAATATCCAACAAAAACTTTCTTTATAAATTAAAAAAAACTCATAAATCTTTGAAAACTAGAAAAAAAATGATAAAGAGAAATAAAAATATTATCTATTGTGAAGAGACAAATCAGTTTAAAATAAAAGACAATAGATAAAAACCATCTTTTATTTGCATATTTGTGAAATTTTATTTTTTTTGATTACTTATGATTTGTTTTTTTTTTATTCACAAGAAATTATTTTTTGTTAGGGATTTTTGAACTTATTGAATTTTTAGGGTAATATAGTATTTTTGTTCAAAAAATGAAGTCCTTTGTCATTTTCTACGAGCTGATATGGCATCCTCCATTAATGTCACTTCGTCGTCATATACTACCCTCCTTTAAAAAATTAATAGAAGGACTAAAATATATATTTTTTAATAGTTACGAGGTATTTTGACAAAAAAAATAGATTAAGAATCAAACTCTTACTAATTTAAGAGCTTATGGGTATTTTTACCAAAAAAATAAAACTTAAAGACCAAACTCTCACATACTTAAAAGTTTACGGATCAATATAACAATTTATCCAATTAAAAAATTAAATAAAAAACAGGGGAAATTGAGTCCCCGTTCCGATAATACCAAAACCCAAAACCCTAGAAAAGCCCTAATTGAACCTCAGCCAAGGCTATTAAGGCACTCTGATCTCATCTCTCATCTCTCATCTCCCATCTCTCATCTCCAACGCCGCCAAAACCAATTCCGAAGGTTAGTGTTTCACTTCTGCTTTCAACTTACACATACAATGATGAAGAAAATCTAGAATCTTCCAACTGATATCTTTCTCTTATATTTTCTCGAATCCAAACACACATCTTAAGACTGTGAATGAGTTTTACACTGCCCTTCTATCTTTTTATTGTGTTATTTTGTTCAATTTCGTTACTTTCGTGCTTTTGTGGTTGTTCAGTAAATGGGTCTCCCCAAAAAAGGACCGACCTTGTTGAAGAAGAAGAAAATGGAAGATGACGAAGAAGAAATTGGGGATCTCAGTCCCGAAGTTTCCGATTCCGAACCCGAATCTGAACCAGAGTCGGAGTCGGAATCGGAATTGGAAGGCGAAGATTTGAAACTGGCTGAGCCATCAAAGAACGCCATTTACAACACCGACGGGATTCTCGACAAGCTCGGAGATATCAGCTTTCCGGACAATGTCGGGTGGATTCACAGGCTCTCTGTCGACATTGATCAAGAGCAAGAAGTGGATGTGAACGACGACTTAGCGAGAGAGCTCGCATTCTATAACCAGGCTCTGGAGGGGACGAGGAAGGCCTTCGAGAAGCTTCAGGCGATGGAGCTTCCGTTTCTGAGGCCGTCCGACTACTACGCGGAGATGGTGAAGACGGATTCCCACATGGGGAAGGTGAAGGGGCGGCTGCTGGCGGAGAAACGGAGGATCGAGGAGGCCGAGGAGCGGAAGAAGGCGAGGGAGGCGAAGAAGCTGGCGAAGGAGGTCCAGGCGCAGAAGGCCAAGGAGAGGGCCAAGCAGAAGAAGGAGGGGATTGAGTCTGTCAAGAAGTGGAGGAAGCAGAGGCAGCAGAGCGGGTTCGCCAAGGACGACGATGGCGGGAAGGAGATGGATTTCTCGTTCGAAGACGGGAAGGCTTTCGAGAGGTCGGGTAAGAAGAGGCCCGGAGTGATGCCGGGGGACCGGTCGGGAGGGAAAATGTGGCAAGGTGGTGGGAAGGGGAAGAGCCAGAAGAAGAGGGAGTTTAGGAATTCTAAGTTTGGGTTTGGAGGTAGAAAGGGATTGAAGAAGCAGAACACGGCTGAGGCCACCAATGATTTCAGAGACTTCAAGAAAGGCAATGTGTCTGGAAGTAAGAAGAGGAAGAGATAGATGATAACGGGAAGAATACTCTTGTCTTGGATTTTCTTCTAGAAAGAGACCAAATTTTCTTACTATTTGATATGTATAATCAAATTTTCGTATGAAGAGTATGTGCTGGCTCTTGGTGCTCTTTTCTAATATGAAGTAAACTTGTTGTTTGATTTCTTTAGTTGTTGGGCAGTTCTAGTTTCAACTAAATGCTCATAGTGTAGTTATAGTTATAGTTTGCTTTTGCAGATTGGCATTACATAGTGTTGATTTTATTTGACTTTCCTATTCTTGTGCCTCTTAAAGTTTAAAAGAGCTTTTCGTCATTATTATTATGTTTGAAACTCTTAAAATGAACTTTTAATGCCTTGTTTGGTGAATGAGTTTAAATTCAAAATTTTCATCTCAGTTTTTATCTTTTTTCTGAAAAGTTAACAAAAATTATAACTAGTTTTTAAAAAGTCAACCAACTCAAACTTAAAAATTTCAACTCAAACTGTTTCACCAAACAGTAATACATAAATCAATAGGAATGACTTCTATTACATTTTCTTTCCATGTATTTTTTTTTTATTTTCCTGCCAACAAATAGAGTTCTAATCACCCTCTTTCACTTTTTCAGGGCATAAGATGTTCAATATGCGCAAATAATTCTTTCTTAGCTAATCGTAGTGCTCTTGAGGAACACAGGAAGACCGTTCACAGAAACAGTCAAAAATCTGGCAGGTGCAAAAATTGTGGAACGAGACTGAAAAATAATCAGTATTTGACGCATCAGTGTTAGAGTACTAGAAGAGCTTCTAATGTTGTCGTTTGTTAGCACACTTTCATAGCTTGTTTTCTATTGTTTTCCATTGAGTGAATATCAGTGTCTCTAAATCGAGGACCATTGAAACCTCTGATTTAGTTTGTTTTATTTGCTTCCGATTGCTGCGTCACCTTTGAGGTATCTAGTTCGTTTTGTATTGAGGAGGGATGTTGTCTCATAATTTACACCTAGAAGGAGCACAAAAGAATCGCAACTGTTAAACAATGGAGTACCTCACTTTTTTCATTTCAATTCGTTTCTTTGTTTCTATCTTTCTTTTTCCCCCCTCATTGAAACGTGATTATAGAGTCAAACAAACAAATTTTTGCCACGTGACTTGTGGGCTTGTTTTGTGTCAGATAACAAATGACTAGTGTTTTGTGGACACAATACGAATTACATTATCGACAGTGGGTATATAAATAACACTGCTTAATGTTATTTCAAATATTAGATCTACTCTATAAGAGTATTGTTTTGGGTTGTGATTCTATACAGAACCAAGAGACTGAGAAGAAGTTAAATGAGAACTATAAGAACAAATTTTAAATTAAAATAACTAAAAAACCAAGACTTTTAATATTGTTAATACTAAAATGTTTGTTGAGTAAACAATATAATTGCATCTCAAGCCTCAAGATCCCCACTTCTCATCAATGTGGGACTCACCAAGTGACTATCAATTTTTTTGATAAACACAACAAGCACACACAAATAATATTATTGCATCTATCTTCATTTACCTATAAATCTATTGTGCAAGTAATTTTTTTATGACAATAATAGTATCTCTCTTTAAATTTTTATACATACTTCAAAATATTATTAATGCGCAACTTATAAATACAGACATTAAAATTAAAACTAATCTTATAAAGTTAAAAAAGATCATAATCTGTATCAAATTTCACCAATAACACAAATTTAATTATCTAAAACCTTAAGGGAAAGTAACTGAATGACACAAATCTAAAAATCATTACATAAACAAGACACAAAAAAGTAATATTAGACTAATATAATAAAGAATTAAACTAAAATGTGTGTCATGTTAATCAAGAAATGAGAGTTTATGTTATATTGGTCAATATAAAAAAAATGATTATTTAGATAATTTTCTCATACCCTACGTTAACGTAGGTAGTTTAAAACAAGTAGATATTTATTAAACAAAAAAGTCTCATAGTTGATATTCACAATAAGGAGTCCAACAAAAGCCCAAGCAAAAGTGGGAGTTCAATACTTGGTGGGGCACTCTCAGAGCATGTTGTCAAAAATTAGTCCAACAAAAGGTAGCTCTAGTCATTTTTTTAGCGTTATATGTAATAATACCATAAATTTGATATATCTTTATATTTATACCCATCATAATATTAAAGTTGATAATTTTATCATTTTATAAAATTAAAATTATCAATTTTATTGTTAGAATGGACAAAATTATAAAAAGGTATTCAAAACATAACTCTCCATTTAATTTTCTCTTTTGATATTTACTCAGTGGGGGCACGTGCCCCACTAGTTGTACCGTGCATCCGTGGTAAATTAATACATATATAAATATGTACTTGTTGTGGGTGTGCCGGCTGGGGTTGGTGTAAGGGAGATTGTAATATCTCTCCCATTATCATTGGGTAGTGGAGACAATAAAATCCCACATTAGAAAAGCACAAGTAAGTTTAGTTGTATAAATAAAAACAAGTGAAATGTAAGGATTACTAATATATAGTGATTAACTATGTTACTACTAAGCATCACTACACATGAGCGAGGGCGATTGACCCTTATTAGGGTGCACTTTGCATTTTGCATTGCGCACTTATACATCGTCGCAAGGAGTTAAGGAGCACTATCTTTTTCAATGTTGTGCTTTTCCAGATTAAAATCAAGACTATTAATTCGATCATGTACGGTCGGGTTTAAATAATTTCATATTTAAATTTGAACTGTTAATTGAATTATTACGATCTAACGGTTAGAATTAAATTCTGATGACTTATATGTATGTCTATTGGAACAGTTTCATATATCAAAGGCTATAAAACTCAAGTTTTTGATATCAGTTTAATCTTTTGTTCTAGAATTTAAGATTGTTATTTATTAAATTCGTGAGTTTTTTGTAAATTAGATGTTATTTGTCATAACACCCGATAGCAAACTGCTCGTAATGGGGGCAAATAAAAGCTTAAGAAAAATAATTTCTTACGTCTCAAACCCTCTAATTTTCTCTCTTTCTGTTCCGTTTCTTTACACCCAAATAGTTTTCTACCACCCGCTATTTTCAACAGTTGGACCTGTTCATGCTCTTGATCGTGCTTGGCTTCTTCATCTGCTCGGACATGTTCTTGGACATCTTCGGCTTGGGCCTCCAGTTGTGGGTGAGCCGCAGGTTGTTGAGAGGCAGCCGTGTGAAAAAACAGAGAGAGAAGAAGATCAGAAGGAGGAGGGAGAGAGAGAGAAAAGGGATAAGAGAGAGGAAGAAAATTAATGAAACAGAGAAAGAAGTGTAGAGAGAGAATATTAACGTATGTACCAGTAGGACAATATGATGACATAGACCTTAAAAAAGTCTCTGAACTTTTTAAAATTGCGTAATTTAATCCTTTTAATTAACAAATGTGAAAAACTACAGAGATCATAGAGCTAGACTTAGGCCTTTGCTACGTTAATCATGTCATCATCTTTGTTTTTTTCTTGGTTATTTATATCATGTAATTTTCATTGTCCTAATTGCATAAAACAGTTATGTTGTTGGGTCTATTGCCTAATACAGTTTTGTATTTCCGTCTACATCGTGCATGTATTAATCGTCACACAGATTCTCACATTATCTTATAGTTTTGATGGTTCTATTTGTTGTTTTGTTTTGTTTTTTTTTTCAAAAAACTTGTTGTGGAGAAGTAAAAAATCCCTATTCGTCTAAATAATAATAATGATCACGATAAACATTATTATTAAAGCCGCTGAAAGTTTTACTAGAAGAAAACAAAAACAATTGTCTTATGAGCAAAAGGTAATCAAACACAATAATAACATGTTTGATATATGGATTCAATTCAATTTAAATCACAAATTTTTTTTGTCTATTTCTGAAAAGTCAATTTTAGTTCCACTATTCACAGTTACTGTTACAACTTAATAACTCAAATTTTAAAAGATTATAACTTTATATACACAAATCCAAATAGGATATATACTTTTTTAAAATTATATAAAATTTCGAGACGAACGAAACATATTTCATATTAATGTTTTTTTTCCGAACACATTTTAAAGTTTTCACATTTTTTAACTTCAGTAATTTAAACATCCCACCAATTGTATAACTCAATTCAAACTCATGTATGAAAAGCAGGCTAAGATTAGTTTTTTTTGTGCTTGTGAGTTTGATAACAAGAAGCTACGTGGAGACGGGCCCATGTGAGGTTCTTGTAAGGTACAACGAACTTACAATATACAATAATAAACAGAAGAACCCGCCAACCGTCCCATTTCGGAAGAAGCTTCCCAACTTCTACCAAACAAAAGCTTTCTCAACACACTTCATCATCTACCCAAACTAATGCTTCTTCTCTACTCTTTATATGTATGTGTTTGCATATATATATATATATATAGATAAGGCCTTAGTAAAGTTTATAACATCTCAAACTCTTCTAACAGAATACCAATAACATATCCAACTTCTCTTCCCAACTTCATTTTTTTTTTTTTGGCCAATTTCAAAAGCCATGTTGGATGTCACGTTGGATTTGATCACCCAGACTGCTTCCAGCTCTATGTTGGCCTTCTGTTTCTGTAACTTGATCATACTCATTATCCTCGTGGGCTCGAAACCGGGCTCTGAATTCAACCAGGAACGAATTCATGCTAGTACTAGTACTCCTCTCTCGGCTGTCTCCACCGCAAACACAAATGAGAAAGGAGTACTAGTAGTTCCGAAAGATGAAAATCGCGAGGAAAAGAACGAGTTAGTGGCCGTGAATGAAGTCTCAAGTGCGCAAAATGCAGTTCGCGACGACAACGACAACGAGGACAAAGAGGATGAAGACGATGGAGGGGATGATGAGCTGAGGAAGAGAGTGGAAGAATTTATTGAGAAGGTGAACAGAGGATGGAAAGCAGAGTTGTCGAATACTTCGCATTTAGTCTAGCGATCGACGAAGGCGATAAATTTTGTACATACGGAACTGAATTGTGCTGTGCTGAGCTGAGAAATCTTCATTTCGGTCCACAAACAGAGATGTTCTTAGGAATTGTGTAGGAAATGACAGTGGTCATTACTTATCAGGTATCTCTTAAGTTGTTCTACTTAGATCTGTATGTTTTGAAAAATGGAGTTGGAATGAATCCCGGTACTCACAAACAGATGGGTCCCACTACTTGTGAGTTAGTTCGTGACGTAATCTGTATGTTTCAGATGATAAATATGTAAGGATAATTAGTAGTTTTAGTTAATTTAAAATCATGAAGCAAATATGAGTATTCTCTTTAGTACTCTGTCCATTTGGTTCTTCTTTCACGTGGATAAAGAGGGAAAGCAGAATATAAAGGTACAAAAGAGGCATGTTTTGGAACAGCAAAAAATATATAGCACTGAACTTTTTCATTTTGTTATCCAACATTTTGAAGGAATAAATAAATAAATAATAAAAGTCCAAGTACTCGAAAGGAATATTTGTTTATATTTATCGTTATATGCATCGTATGAGGAGTGTGGTAGTCATTTTCATTGCATTTTTTTCTTTTATGGAGAGTAGATATAATGGCCTGTGATGTTGACCACTGACCAAATGACTGTTCCCTAACTAACTGCTTATGATTATAGCAATGTCGTTTTCCGTCCCTCTTTCCTAGTTGTCAAACTACTAAGTTGCACGTTTGTGGCCGACCTTTTTTAACTGCCTTTCTTTATTTAATCAAGAATAATTGACCTAAGTATACCGTAGAATTCTTTACAATATGATATTTTAATTCATGTTTTATTTATTTTTGATTGAAATAACCTTAAACTCCTAAAATATTAGTAATTATAGTCATTTCCGTCTAAAATCGTTAAATTTCTAACAGAATGAGTTATTTGAGATGGTATTTTAATAATTTAATGATAATTAATTTCATAAAATAAAAAAAATAAATAAAATTCATCACTCTCTCTCTCTCTCTCTTCTCATTTATCAAATAGTGGATTGGGGGCGGGGGAGGGGGGGGGGTGATTGCATTCGGGGGGTTGGGGCCCGAGCTCGGTTGCGGCAACAGGGGGAGGAAACCCAAATCAGAGTTTAGGGGATGGCGGTGCTTGGTTTTGGGTTCGGATTTAGGGGGAGGGGGTAATCCAGATCAGATCGAAGTTTCGAAAGGGGAGGGGGGTGTGGCAGCGTTTGGTTTTGGGTTCAAATTCAGAGGGAGGGGGGGCAACCCAGATTAGATCGGAGTTTGGGGGAGGGGGCTGACAGCGCTTGATTTTGGGTTTGGATTCGGGGGAGGCAGGCAACCCAAATCGGAGTTTTGTTTTGTTTTGTTTTTTTTTTTTTGGGGGGGGGGGGGGGGGGTGATTGGGGTTTGAAAGGAGGGGCCAGATCAGAAGTTTTTTTTTATTGGGGGGCTCGTCACCGATTTCTGCCCCGCCGATGGAGGGGGCCGCACGGATTTGGCTTGTGAGGAGGGGGTTCATCACGGGTGACGACTCTCTCTCTCTCTCTTCTTTTTCTTCTTCTCTCTCTCCCCTCCCCTCTGATGACTCCCTCTCTCCCCCTTCACCCTCCGTCGGCTCCCTCTCTTTCCCCTCCGGCAAATACTCCCTCTCTCTCCCTCCCTCCTCAGTGGCTCCCTTCCTCTTTGTTTATCTGGGTTCTTGTTTGGCTGCCCAGAGGTTTGAGATTAAAAAAAAAAAAAAAAGAAAGAAAGAAAGAAAGAAAGAAAGAAAAATTGAAGGAGAAGGTAAATGAGTAAGGAGATAGAAAATTAAGGGGTATTTTAGTCTTTTCATTATAAAAATTATGATTTGAGTAAGATTCTGTTAGAAATTTAACGATTTTAGATGGAATGGACTATAATGACCAACAGTTTAAGAGTTAATAGTTATTTCGGTAAAAAAAAATAATAATAAAATAAGAACCAAACCATTACCTTATAAAAAAATTATAGATTATTTGAGTCAATTACTCTTTAATTAATTCAAAGAGTATATAATGGTGAGTTACTGAGTTGTCCTTGAATTTCACTCTTTCATTTTATTTATTTGTTTTTGTAATTTATCCCAACGGTCCCTGAACTTTTTATCATTTATAAGTTGAACCTTCAAACTCTTAGCCCTCATTTGGTGTTAAGGTTTGAATTTTAAATTACAATTCAATTCCCTTAAAAAAAGAATTAGAATTCAATTTGTTTCTTTTTCCCTCAGTTTTACTATTTATAGTTACTATTTACAGTTTTCTAACTTAAACTTTAAAAGTCTATAACCTTACATATATAAGTCCAAATGAGATTATTATTATTTTTAAATTATATAAAATTTCGATACAAATAAAACAAGCTCCATATTGATATTTATTTTCCGAACACATTTCAAGTTTTTATACTTTTTAACTCCAACAATTCAAACGCTTTACCAAATACATAATTTAATTCAAATCCAAATTCTACAATCCAAACCTTAGCACCAAACACAAGGTTGTTTGAAAGTACATCTCCAAGTAGAAATGATATATATTTTTTAAACTAAATGCTCATAATGACGATAATAACAAAATAAAATCCATACAACCCATCAAAATCTAAACACATTTAAGATTTTTTACATGATCTAAATATCATGGTTTATTTTTAATTCATATTTCAAACAAACACATATTTCTAATAATTAATTTTTAAAAAAAAAACTCAAAAAGTTCAATTCAAACTCCAATTCTAACCTATTATCCAATCGACTCTTTAATTTAGACATAACAATACAGTCTAATAGATAACAAATATCAATTAGAGCTCAATTGTCAAAATTAGCTTGAGGAGGGGACTAATGAAAAATTTCAGGTACATTTATTCAAAAATCATTGGCGTATTTTCATCATTTAATTAACATCTCTGAGTTATTGGACCACAATTACAAAGAATTTTGTCAAAAATATATCTTCGATTATCAAACACCGATAAGTTCCATATTCATCAGTTTAAAAAATAAAAAAAAAAAGTTTTTTTTAATCATTATTTTTCTTTGCAACTAATTAAAGAACATCCTCCCTTCTCCCTTCCTTCCATCCTGTCTCGGTCATGTAGCTTTCATTTCTCCTTATTTCTTTTTTTCCTCAAAAAGTCTGAACCCTTTTTCTCTGAAGTCTGTCTGTCTGTCTGTCTGTCTTCCACAATCGGCCCACTAGAAAAAAACAAAGAATATCCTTGTCGGAGTACTTGGGATGTTTAGGACCCTACACTGACAAACGTTGCAGGTCAATACATTGCCTCCCTTGGATTGTATCATATTCAGGTCAAATTGAGCAATTTTTTGTGGCTGACGTTTGTGTGCTACTTTTGTGAGCCACTTGGCAGCTTAATCACAAAAAATACTAAAACGACATTCAAAACTCCAATTAGTGATGTATGTTTTTTTGGTGTTACTGGAAAAATAAGTGCCCTCTTTTGTTTTTGTTTTCTCCAATTAGTGATGTACGTTTTTGTTTTTTCGTTTTTTTGGTAACAGTTCTCAACCATTAGATTTTATTAATATTAAGTAGTTTGTAAGTACTCACTAGTTCCTTTTCAATCAGTAATTGTCTGAAAATAATAACTTAATAAGATCCACTTATGATTCTACTAGTGTTTTTCTTTTGACACCCTGTGATCAATCTGTCCCATGAGAATTATGTGTTCTTATCTTTATGCTTTATCCAAAAAAACAAAAGATTATATTAATTTTATAGCAAATTATAGTGATTTATCATAAGTTAATTAAGATCTATTATTAAAAATAACGTCTTATTCTCTATTCAAAAAAAAAAAAAAAAATCATACCCTATTCTGAGGGTTTTTTTTGTTTTTTTTTGTTTTTGGCTGAAGGAGTAGGTATTGTTTTAAATCACAGTACAATTTCTTTCATTTTTTTTGGTTTGAAATATGTACCCTTTCAAAGATGAAAATTTCCTAATAAAATCTCTTATTTTATATTATTGATAAAAATTGTTGTTTTGACAGTTAAGTTAAAGTTTTTAACGGTTAAATCTATAACCGAAATACCTATATCATGCACTGTAAATTTTTAATATAAACATGAGTTAAAAAATTAATATAAAAAGCTTCCCATTCAAAGATTTATAGTAAAGTATATTTGGCCAAACATCCCTTTTTTTTTTTTTTTTTTTTTAATGTTCACACCAACAACTCCCACCATATTTGAACTTCAAAAAACAAAGAGAGAGTAGGACAGGACGGATAATCGTGAAGTCAGCTTGATGACGTGGAGAGAATAAGAAAATGAGAAGGTTCCATTCCGTTCCATGTGAGGTTCTTTGTTTCTTCGTAATTGACTTTTTCATTAATTTAATGAAAATACAGACCTCATAATACACTCCAGAATAACCTTTCCATAATCAAATCGTTAAACTTAAACAAAAGGGTATTTCTTAATCCCATTAATCATTAACTTATTTTAAGCTTTCACACATAAATAGCCGTAAAAATCGTCTTAGTCTAGTCCCCTCTCACCATCATCATCTTTCTCTCTCCTCGGTTTCTCTCTCTAACAAATTTGCTCAACGACAGCCATGTTCGAATTCAATTCCACAGTGGAGTTGATAAGCCAGGCCGTTTCAAACTCTCTATTCGTCTTCTGCTTCTGCAACTTGATCATACTGATGATCCTCTTGGGCTCAAAAGACGCCAAACGACAAAACAACGAAAACAATAGTTGTACTAAACGACAATACGAGGAGACAAACGACGCTGAGTCTGGGGATGGGGACGGCAAAGGGATGAGAAGTGGTCAGAGTCAGAAAGCAGAATCTGAAGACGACAAAGGTAATGATAAGGAAAATGACGATGATGATGAAAAAGAGGAAGATGAGCTGAGAAAAAAGGTGGAGGATTTTATTGAAAAGGTTAACAAAGGATGGAAGGCTGAATTATTGAGGTCTTCTCATTTAGCCTAGATAGCCATGGTCTGCAAAGGTGGGTCATATGGATTTGGAATCAGCTTTTTTTTTTTTTTTTTTTCCAACTTTTTACTTTTTTCTTTTTTTCATGTAATCTAGCGAGGGAAAAAAAAAATGGTGAAACTGACACATGCTTTGTAAATTGTAATCTTGTTATATGTAGAATAGTTATAAAACATGAAAATTTTGTCTTAATTTTGGTTTAAACCTTTGATACTTGTTTATGAGAATGTGGATGAATAGCCAGCGGTTGAACTACCGGGATGTACGTAGAATGACCCAAGAAGAAGAAAAACGATTCGAACCTCCAAAACAATGTCCGCTCTTTTTGCATTAAAAAAATGAAGGGATCTGTGAAATCTTTATATCCCTCGATCTGCATTATTAAACACGTCTATTGGAATCATTTCCGACCTGCATCATTGAAAAGTTTTATTGGGATCACAAGTGTAATAAAGACAAACTTATGCAAAATCATAACAAAATTGTTTTGGTTAATTCTATGTTTTTTAGATATATATACAGACGATCCCTTATTTCAATGTCAAATAAATAAATAAATATATATTTTTCATTTGACTTGATTTTCAGTCGTGTAGACAGAGGAATTATTGAAATAAGGGATCCAAATAAGTATGTGAGAAAGACTTTGAAAGAGAGAACTAAAAAAAAAAGAGCTAGGAAAAATAGACTTTTTTTAAATGAATTAATCTGATGAAATCACTCACAACAAGAATAACATTCACTCAAATCAATAAATCGTACAGATACAAATCTCTTAAATCAGACAATGATCATCTTTGTTTGAGAACCATCTAAAAATGCTACAACAACACCACTAGAAACACATGAAGAAGACAACAGCCAGAAAAATAATCCTAAATGATTAGAAAAGAGTCCTACCTAATCAACCTAATAAAAAAAAAAGTAGTACAATTCTGTGTTAAAAAACCAGCATGGATGTTAAAGGCTTTGTTTGTATGTTTGTTTGTTTATCCTCCTTCAATACCCAACGAGTCTAAATATTGGTGGTCAGACGAGGTTGAGGTGAGCCTAAAGTGTGTCATCGGAGTCCGCAGTGCGCATGACAAAGATACGACCGTCAGACAAGGGGTGCAACAAGATCAGCAAGAAACCTCGCAATTCGATTCCTCTACTGGAAGAGACGAGTTGTTGTTATTCTCGGAAGCTGAGTTCCTGAAGCCCGGCGGAGGAGTCAGAGAAGACGAGTTATTGTCTGCATTGAAGGCAGCAGATGTTACAAAGGGCTTTACTCCATACAACCCCCTCGTTTCTTCACCGGTGACTGTGCTGATGATGGGAGGTGAAATGGGTGATATGGGCTCAATCCTCTGCTTCTTCGGCTTCTGTTCTTGCTGGTGACCGGGAAGAAAACTGCCCACCACGACCTGAAGTACTCGAACAGTTCAGAAAGGAAAATCACGTAATACTTCTTGTGTGTGTTCATACACACACACACACACACAAAACAATGTATGATCCTCTTTAAGCAAAAAAGAGACTTTATGGGCATTAGTTTCAGCATTGGAGTTGAAATGGTAAAATACTTAATGTTCAAGTACTATATCAGACTCATCGGTTTTCAGTCGTCGCTTTGAAAGGAAATGAGGATATACCTGAACAGGGCCAGCAGCAACCAAGAGACCAGCAAGTCCTCCTCCCACAACTCTACCATCTGGACCTGCCAAAGAAACGCTCATCCCACCAGATCTGCTCTTTGTTCCTGCATTCTCGGTTGGCATATATGATCCAGACAAGGAAAGTATCTCGAAACGACCCTGTGAAAAACAAGAGAAAAGGTTGAGCTTGAACTAAGATTGAATTCATCGGACACAGCCATAGCGTGAAAGCAAGTTGCACAGAACCAATTTAGACAATTACATAAAAATTATTTCTTATAGATAAAAAGCCAAACCTCATATGTCAAAGTACCGCCCGAAGAAGTAGGCTGACGAAGTGTAACATTTGAAATGGAACCATTGGCAGATAGAATACAAATGGCTCGAGCTCCTTGTTGAGAGAAGGACATAACCTTCATCGTGACATCCTGAAATACAAGCCAGATTGACATATTTTAAAAACTACATACTCCCACTCAAATTCAGAGAAGAACTATTGCAATCGGCTATTTCCCAAGCTATGTACAGGGCGGCATAGTCTATACGGAAAACTCGTGTGTGCTATCGGAAAGCTTCAATGTTTCACTTTCACATAAATCTCAATGGCATACATACCTCACCAGCATTAACAGTGAGCACATGAGGTGTGAAATTTGCACCAACCGAGTATGCAAGTCCCTGGCCTACAAAAAGGGGAAAAGAGAAAAATTATCTAAGTACCTCGTAATCAAACAAATAGGAATTAAGAACTAAAATTCAAACTGCATAATTACACCTAATTACTATATACCAATAAAAAATCCAAACATTTAACCCCTTTCGTCGCTTAAAAGTAAAAATAACAGAAACCAATTTTAATAATTTGACAAAATCGAAATAATCTTTCTTCAAATAATTCTAGAGCTCAGAAAGAATCCAAAGACGAACTGACCCAGAAAGGTGAAAAGAAAATCATAGGAATAATCGAACCTTGTTATTTCAAAGCAATCAGGGGTGAAAATGTCTTATTCAAGAGAAAGTCACTTGAAAAAAGGAAAAAAAAAAAGTACACAAGACTGGCTCAACACGTCTCATAAACCAGGATTAACCTCCATAATAACTTTTCATTCCACTTAAACCCCATTTTAGTTATCCTTCTTTCTTAACTAATGCCATTTTAACTTGGCTTTTTTCCACACAGGTCAGCAAAATCTCAAGACAAACCTGAGACGTGACCACTAAATTAAAACCCAACTCCTAATCCTCAGGTCAGTGTCAGTTGTCACCCACTTTGCGGACTCCACCCCTTATATCCTACCTATCTATATAAATATATATATATATATATATATATCTATACATCTATATATAAGGTTAAAAACAGACCCCAAAAAAATCGTTCTCCTTTCTGTTCCATAATTCAAACCAAACCCCAACACCATGCAGAGAATAATATTCTGGGCAGAACATAAAAAAGACTCCGACACATAACAGTAAAAACTCAGTAAAAATCTTCTCACCCTTTTGTTTTTTTTTAATTTTTGGGGACATTAATTTCAGATCTGATGATAAGGAATCTAACGTACGGGTCCACGAAGACCACACCACCAAATCCAAACAGTCATTCTCTTACCTTAAAAACTGAAAAACAAACTAACCAGAATCTAACCAAAAGTTTCATTTCACACACGCGAAAAACCTGGGAAATTCAGAAGGGAGAAACAAAATAAGTACCTGGGCTTTCGAAAACCTCGTACTTGTTGGACTTTTTGCTGACGGAGTCAACGGCGGCGCGTCCGCGGCCGCGTTTCCAAGTAGAGAACTCGCCGGTGAGGGGAATCGAGGAGGAAATCGGCATCGGGGACAATGCTAAAGCGACGGTGCCGTCAGGGCCGTACTTCCGAGGCCGGCCTCTCTTCTTCTTCATCACATCTGTGCCAGTCGGAGCCGCCGCGGCGGTGACCGGCGGCGGTGAGGCCGTTTGTGCCGGAGCCGGAGCCGGAGCAGCCATTGTGGGCCCGGGCCCGCTAAATTGGGCAGAGTTTTCGCTCCTTGGGGCGACCCTGTAGCTCTCTGGGGCTTCCTCGCTGCTCACAGTCACTGCAACCCCAGAACCTGAGCTCTCTTTCTCTTCCATAATCAATGGAAAAAAAGGGCTAAAAAATAAAATTAAAAAAAAAAAAACCTCCGAAAGGTGTGGAAAAAGGTTGAGAACTAAACCCCCTAAAACCCTAGAAATCCAGCCATGGAAGATTTGAGCTTTGGGAGGTTAGAAACCCAGGAAAAAAAAAAAAGATCTTTTTGAGCAAAATGGTGAAAAAAAAAATGGAGGTGAGAGAGTGTTGAATGAAAATGAAGCTCAGAACGTGGGAAAAAAATTAGAAGAAAAAATTGGAAACCCTAGACAGGAACAAACTCTTTCCTGAATGCTGAGATCAAGCGTCAAAAGCTAGAATTTTCTGCACTTCTGTGACCTCAAAATCCGCCATTGCAGACATTCACAGAGCTTGAGTTGCAAAATTGTGAATTTTCACAAAAAAAAAATTACCAACAACTTCCAAGAATTACAAGGAAAAAAATTAAAAATTATGGGTGTGATTTCAGGAATACTTTCCTAGTGATGTGAATTTAGGGTTTTGCAGGTAAAGAAGGAGAAATAAATAAAGTAGAAAAAATAAAAAAGAAGGAAAAAATAAAATAAATCATTAAAAATATATAATTAAATATTGGTGAATTTAATTAACAATTAATATTTAATTGCAAAATTCAAAGTATAAAATTGGGTTAAGAAAATGGTTCACGTCCGTCTTGGAAATTTAATAAAATGGAATTTAATAATAAATTGGGCAGTGGACACTAAATGTGAATATTTCTAAAATATATGAAATTTCCTGAAAGAAAAAAAACTTTATTGTTATTGTTATTATTAAATTTGGTATTTCTTTATTTAAAGTTATATATAAAGAATACATATTTTCAAAGCTGTAAAGCAAATGTTGGAGCCATACCAATTTTCCAACTACTGACAAGTTCTTTGTCTTTTCATTTAAATTAAAGTTGACCATTAAATTTTAATTCAAATGAAAAATACCCCTTTAGTTTTAAGGTATCTACTGTTAATGCCACTGTAAACATCATGCCCCTGACCCCAAAAAACACAAAACAAAACAAAAAATAAAAAATAAAAAAGCATTTTCCAACATCATGTTATATTGCTAGATTACCAGAAAAAGAATCTTGGAAACAAAAAGAAAAAAAAAAAAAGGTTTTTGGCCACAAAAAGAAGCACAGTGGGACTGTTTAAATGGACAATTACCAAAACTCAAATAAAGAAACAAAATTTATCAAAAAAAAATAAAACGGGGAACAAAATGGCCATCTGGGCCCAGCGCAAGGTTCATTCCTTTTTTTTTTTTTTTTTTTTGACAATTCTTTGAAAAAAAAAAAAAAATTTATGCAGCCCCACCATTCAAGTTTTTTTTTTTTCTTTTTCTTTTAATGGGCATTTTTCAATTACACCATCATACCGTACCAAAGTTAAATACTTGAAATTGTAGTGAATCAGGTCATTATATGTGCCAGCAATACTAATAAATTCTTGACCCAAATTTTTTTTTATTTTAAAGATTTTCATATTGCTAAAAATCTGCTACTAGATCATTTCAATTTCAATTTCAGTTTCAATTCCAACTACAGTTAAAACACAGGGCAGGATTTGGAATTTCTCCATATTTTCCATAATTCAAAGAATTTGACATTTTGATGATATTAAAATAAAAGATTCACATTTATAATAACCATAAATCTACTTGGTTTACACTTTTCATAGTTGCTAAGAGAAGAGAAACAGGCCTTTTTTATTTTACTCGCTCCAATTTTTTTCTGATGAAAAAGACCTAACAAATAAGCAATTTCCACAACAACGAATTTGAAATCATTGGATCACATTAATCAGGAGAAACATGTTCAGAATTGAAGTCCACGTTCACTGGTCGTAGACTATGTACAACATTAAATCCAAACAAAGCCAATTACATTTGACTTAACAATGAAAAATTCCCCAAAAAAAAGAAGAAGAAGAAGAAATCAAAAACATTTAAGCATACTGTTTCCAAAAGCACATCAAACTTGTATCATTGACTTCAAATGTGTTTTGGGCAGCACAAAGCCAGCTCTACGTTCCTCGAAGGAGTATTCGATTTCTTCGGGGTTTTCTTCAACTAGGTTGTCTGCATAAGGAACCGATTGAGGCGGCGCTGGAGTCATAGCCGTCTGCATTGGAACTGATACTGTTAATGGCGTGGCGGGCACAGGAATTGGCATCACCTTGGGAGTGGCGAAGGGCATATTCTCTTCTTCTGCAACAAGAGCAGTAACCTTTGAAGGAGTTGTGAAAGGCATATTGTTAGCAGGAAGTGTTTTCTGTATTGTGTCATTGTGTAGTATGTTAGGATCTTCTGAAAAGTTCGTTAGGTTGGTTTTTGATGATGTCGTCGAAGATATCGGTGAGAAAGGTTTCCGCTTCATGGGTGATTCCGCTTCACGAGCTCCGAAAGAGTGGTTCCTGACGGGGATACCAGCAACATCCAAGCCTCTCCTAACTGCATAAACATTGCAAGAACGTATTTTTTTTATACCATTTCCACTAACACATACCCCTCTAAAGATATTAACTTTCGGAAAGACCTGTAAGTAGTAAAGCAATAATATAGCTAAAAAAAAAATTTACCAGTGGATAAACCTGTAAAGCTATCATCCAGCTGGTGCTCGTTTTGGTGTCCTCTGTCACTCTTCCGACTACCAGGACGAGGAGTAGCTTTTGCCGTGTAATCAGGTTTAGGAGTTTGAATCATTGTTCCTCCAAGGGAGAGTCTTCTGTTACTTGCCCCTCCAGTTGACATTCTAGGAGCTTTTTTACCCGTTTTCGAAGGACTTGGTTTTGATCCATACAGTGCCTCTTGTTCGGCTATCAGCTGTCCCTGGAGTTTCTTCTGGTCCTGGAACAGAGAATAGGGTATGATCAGTCATAGCGAGCTACAGAGCTCTCCCACGAATTAGGTAGTAGAACAAAGCTTGGAGGTATAAGAGCTTTTTTTTTTTTTTTCCCTCACAAGTGAATGAATAAAAAGGACAGTACCCGCTGTCGGCGGCGTTCTTGCTCCTTCTCTTGACGTAAAATGGTATACTCTTCAAGCATAGAAAGGAGTCGAATCTGTACAGCAGAAGAAAAAAAACGAAACACTAATTAAAATTTTCTGCACGTGAAAAGCATATAATAGAACTTTTAACTGGAAAATTTTTGGAAGAGATATGAGAAATCAAATTACTTACACCATCATATGTGAACTCCACGCCTTTATCCTTCTCCCATGCCACAGTTTTTGAAGCCAATGCATCCACCATTCCTGCGTTATGTGGGGTACATAATTAAGTCAGAAGGACAATTAGTCAATTTCGTTAACTTAAATGTGAAAAATAAAGAACACAGATATAAACCAATTTGTTATGCAACTCTACACTAGTCTTAAATTCTAAAAAGCTATTCACCTGGAAGTTTATTAACCAAAGCACGGGCTTTCTCGGCTCGCTTGAGAGTTAAATGAGCACCTCGTCCAGCATTATATCGATTTTCATCCTGAAACAACCATAAAAAATGTCAGCCTAAAGATGTGTGTGCGCACACACGTGCTCGTGTAGCAACATTGCGAATACAAGGAAAAAGCCCAACATGAACGAATTATCTAGAAACTGACCCGGTTGTACTCCTCAAGCCAGCACTCCTCATCACAAGCACCCAACCATTTCTCAACTTTTTCAAGTATTTCTTTCCTGCTAAAAGCTTCCTCTTTAACCTTAGAAATCTGAAGCTCAATTTGCTCAAGGATGTAAGCAGGGTCCACAGCTCCTACAAAAGCAAAGATGCAGACATTCAAAAACGAATTCAAAGGTATTTCTGGTACTATGAAAAAATATCAGAAATATTAATACCGGATTCTATAGCTTCAATGGCACAATCCAGTGCACTATCTGCTTCCAGGACCATATGGGTCTTCCTGCAAATCTCCTCTAGCTCTGACCTTTTTTTGAGAACCAGCTCCTTCATTTTGCTGGATTTCAACTCTTCCAACCGAGACACTTCGGCCTCAACCTGCAGAAGAAATTACTTCTTAAGTCAAAAGAAATTCGTTACCCATTTTCTGCTGTCATGAGAAATAAGGCTTTAATAGATTATAAAGGTGAGAGTATAAAGCTTACATAATTTATGAAGTCGACAGAGAGTGTGTTGGGCTCAGTTATTTCATCTTCTGAAGCAGCTATGTTGCAAGTAACATTCTGAAACATCTGTTGCTCTTCTATTGGTGTATCCATCAAGTTCCATAACTCCAACATGCTAGTTGCAAGATCTTGTAGCTGCCGATATAAAGACCGTCACCAAGAGAGACCAAAAAGGATAATAAATTACACGCACTGGAAACTAGAAACGTTGAATTCTTACCCTCTGCATTCTTTGTATTTTAACACCCCGTAACCTTTGTATCGCAGCAGCCAAAAGCTCAATTGTACCGTTACTTATATTCTTAAATCCTTCAGAATCACCTAAACTTGGGTGAACTTCACTAATTGTCTGCTTGAAATCCATACCAAGAACTAAACAAAGTGAGTTTAATGTGCACATGTGGTCCTGAACCTGCTTTAGTCGATCACTCTGTACAAAACAAGAATTAACAATATGAGTAAAGAGCACTTACAAAACTCAGAAACCTCATGAAACATAACAGGAGAAAAAAAAAAAAAAAAAAAGAAAGGTTTAACCTTCTCCTTTTGAAGCGCATGAAGCTGTCTGTGCAATTCTTCAAGTTTTCTCAAGGTTAAATCGGTTTCATCAACTGTAGTGGATGGAATGTATCCTGTGGATCCTTGTATCTCATTTGAAATATTTCCTATCTCCTCTAGGACTTCCAGGAACTGATTTCTCCTTTCAGATTTCCTTTTTCGCATCTCCTCTAACTGTGGAAGAATTTTTCTGAGTTCTTCCTTCAAGCTTCCAGAACTTTGATCGGACTGGGATGATTAACCAATTATGAGTATTCATTTAACAAATGATAATTTCCGCTCAAATGTTAGATTGACAAAATAAGCATTCCTTTAAAAAAAAATAATCGAATTATGAAGCAAGTGCAAGCCTCTCTCACTAAGAGCAGTTATGCCATTCTAATCTGCATGAATCCGAGACGTTGAGTTTATCTTCCTCTCTAGCCAAATACAATAAGCATTTTTTATGCATTGTTGAAGAATAGATATATGGACCTTCTAAAAATCTTGAAACTTTTAAACATTGTTTTTGCTGTCAAAGTGACTGCATAAGGGTGAAGGGTATATAGAACAAAAAGAATATATTCACATCAAACAAAAGACTCCTAGCGAATATTGAAATTATGTAGCTCCTAACCTGCCTGATATGCACTGGTCGCTCCCCCATCGCAGAACAAATAGCTGCCAGTTCAGCTTCAGCATCAGCGATCGCTTGGCGTAACTGAGCTCTCAACCGATTTGCTTGGTCCACCTTTCTTCTATAAACTTCTAGACACTCTTGTTCAAGCTCAAGCAGCATTTTATCCCTATCAGCATCAGTCTCTCCGACTTCATTCCAAATTATCTGATTTCAGAAGAAAGACGGAGCAAAATTTGAATTTAGAATCCGCAGCACGCAATTTAGAAATTTTAAATGAAATCATTGAGCGCAGATAAACTGAAGCTTAATAGGTTCAAGAAATGAAGTTATTGAGCAGATCAACTTAAGCTATCAATTATCTATAAAGTAAGAGAAGAACCTGAAGCTCGTATAGGAGGGTTCCGCATGTCGTTTCGACTTGTTGAAGTGGATCAAGTTGTAGAGAAGACATCTTCGCCTAATTCTACCTGGTACAAAGGACTTTCATGGTAAAGTTTATGCACAAAAGGAACAAACGAGAAATGGGAAAAAAGGAAGAATAATTCTTGATTCATGAAACGTCAATAAAAGGAAAAATTTACTAAAATTTTGAAAAATCGAAAACAACTTTTACCAGGAAGACAAGAAAATCCTTCTCAAGTCATGGATTAGCCCTAAATTTTGGGGAAAACTAGTTAAATCGCTGATCCAGCGAAGGGGGAAAAAAAATGCTCATACAAACTGGGGTTTCTTTCTAACCCCACATTTGGGGAAAAAAATTTCAAATTCACAACAAGGAGTCCAAATTAAGCCAAAATCAAATTCAACCCGCAAAGCTTCGTTTTTGAAAAATTTTCTCCTCATTAATTCAGCTCAACAAAATTGATCTCGAACATCAAAGAGATCAGGAACGAAAAATCAACTCCAAGCACTACATTTGGCCGGTAAAGAAGCTCAAAATTTTCTCGGGAAAAAAGGTAAGAAAATCCAATGACCCCGAGAAATAAAACCTTTCCGCAATTAGTCTGGGCTTTTGCGTTCACTCATAGGTTTCAAAAGAGGAAAAAAATCTATAAATAGGAAAGTCGATATTTTCCGTTGAGTTTTCTAGCATTTTTCTCGCGAACACAGAAATGGAAGGAAAAAATGGATTTGGAGACAAACCTGAGAGAGCAATCCAATCCGTTGGTGAAAAAAAAAAAAAAAATTGCTTTGAGTATGGATTTTCCTGAGACAGAGCGAATGTGGATTTTCTGGGAAAGTGCGAACTTGAGAGATGAGATTTGAATTTTGATAAGGAAAGTAAGTATTTTGGAGGCTAGAGACAGAGAGAGAAAGAAGTAGCCGTTAGAAAGAGGAAAGGGACCGTTGAAGAGCGCATCTTAAGGATTTTGTTCTTTCTTTATTAATGTTGTAAAATGTGGTTTCAGATTTGGGACCGGATGTGTGCGACCCCACTGGATTTGAATTTCAAATTCTTTTTAAGAGTGAGAGAGAGGACAGGGATTCTGTGTTCTGAATTTTACGTTACGAATTTATTTGGCCAACAGAATTTCGACATGTCAGCAAATTCGTAAATGGGCACTTCTACGACATTGTCTTGAGCGTCGTATGCCTTACATTCTCAACTTCCGTTTTATTGTCGTCGTACACACAGCAATTTTTTTTTTTTTTTTTTATATTGACGTCTCCTGTCCGCCATGCAAATTAGAAATCCAATCATTAATCAACATATTATGGGTATAATATAACAGTTATATTATACTTGACTTCGTTATAATATTAAGAGTTTGAATCCTCGATTCTGAATTTAAAAAATAAATAATAAAAACATCTGTGGCGCGTTTTTGGTTTTTTGATTTTTTTTTTCTGGAACCTCTAGACTGTGGTGTTTGAATTTTTTTCAATATAATTTTGTAAGTTTTTTTTTTTAATAATAGGAGTGTTTGAAATGAATTATTCGCCAAATGCTATTAGACAACGTAGTGGCATATGAGTTCCAGGCCTGTAACTGTTACTTCTTGTGGCTCTATTACGGGTTTTTTTTATTTTTTTATTTTTTTTCCTAATCTACTCTATGACGTTTTTCTTGTTCAAGGAAAACAAAATCAAAACATCTATATATATATATATATATATTTAGGGAATTAAAACATCTATATTGAGGAAGGACGAATACGAGTTTGACTTGGTAATAGTGATTTTAAATATAAGAAATCAGGAAGATAAGTTTTTTTTTTAACGCTTTTTTTTCTTGGAAGTATTAAAGAGCATTTGTTGTGTGGCCATTTCGAAAACTAACGATTTCTTTTTGCTGGAAAAAAAAAAAAGTTTATTTATTGTCCTTTCTGACGGAAATAGAAAATTACACGTGTTTGTTTCATTCAATCTCATAAGTATTGACGTTGGGGTGTGAGCCAAGTCCGAAGGCAAAACAAACGGACGCACAGTTACGGACAAACATCGGCCGGTTAGCAACTACAATCCTCCAAAGAGAACAAAAAATGGGTTCGTGGGCTACTTTTTAGTTTTTGAATTTTTCCTTTTCCTTTAAATATTAAAAAAAAATTTGTGCTAAGAATAAATTTCATCACTAGTTTAGTAAATTAATACGTGCTTCAACAAATAATAGCATAGCTAGTGAATGAGAACGAAAACTTACTGCCAATCAAATGACTAAAAGGACTTCATATAAAATTGAATTAGATTTTTTCTGTTTTATTATTGAATCTCAAGATTCTCAAAATGACGAAAAAAAAGAAGATAGGATGACCCCATATTAATCCTCTTGAAAGGACTTTTTCTCCGCTCCAATCATTGGTTCCAAATTTATCACATGGAAGTTTGGTAAAACGGTGTTTTTAATATTAAGGCAGGCAATTCTTGCCAATAGGTGGTAATAACAAAAAGATGGTAGCAAATAGCGAAACTTACAGAACAGATTTCTTTATGAATACAAACGTATAACAGAATAGAGAAGGGGGGGAAAAAAAATGAAAAAGAAAAAGAATACTGCTTGGTATAGCTAGGTACATAATTGTTTCTAGAATTGAAGTGAAATAGCTCTACAATACAGAGCTAGTAGCTAATCCGCTCATCTGTTACAGTATATTCTCTCTCTACAAGCTGTATAAATATCTCAAGACAGAAGTATTTGACTAAACTTTCCTCTCACAAAAAAGAAAAATTACCTTCTTTATTCGATCAGAGGAATAAATAATGAGGGTTGAAGCACAACGGAGTGCGAAAAAAAAAAAAAAAACTCATGATAAGAAGCTCGTGCTGTCCTCGTATTCTCTTCTTATTATTTCGAGCACAAGTTCGTTCCAAGTATCAACTGGACCAGGCATGCACCAGTGTAAGCAATCCTGGGGTGGGGGCTTTCCATCGGGGCCACGTTTTGTGAGCTTGTTCGGATCCATGTTTCTGTACGGGCCTGGATGCCCGTCGTGGCGGTACTCAAATACTCTGGTGATGTCCATCAATATCAGCTTCGATTTGTTTGTCACCTTCTTGATTGCACGGTTGAAACCAGTTACCTGTTTCTCATGCATTACATTTGTGAAGCCATTTTCTACTATTTCACCGGCTGCCAGCGGCTTTGTTTTTCCGGTGCATGATCCACCTGTATTCCATGCCCCGCCCTCGTAATGATCAGGCGAATATGAGCGAACAATGGTTAGCCCTTTGTAATTAGGATTCGTACCAAGAGCCGTGAGAATTGTCTCAACAGAAATCCCAAATGCTTGAATGTTGTTTATCTTCATAGGTCGAGACTTGTCTGGCCACCACAACTGTCCTCCCACAATCTCATTGTTCAAGAGATAGACGGACTGCTTGGCGAACCAATGGCCAGAAGAAAGAATAACCACATCAAAGCCTGTGATGTGTTTCATGAGGGCATCATCAGGGGCATCAAGGTGGAGCTTCGCAACACCCTCCGGGGCAAAGTCAACTGGTTCAGATGTTTGCTTAACAAGCCACGAGGACCAAATCCGGACAACCGTTACTGATGTTGACCGGAAATAATACCGTTGCATTTTTTTATTCCCCCGGTTTTTTGGAACTTCTACCTGGAAGGACAACAAGGATAATCTTTAAACAACAAGCTACTTAGAGCGAGTAAAAATGAAAGTCAAATGAGATGCAAATCAAAGGAATGGTAAAATGGAAGTGAAAGTCGATGCATTTGCCATGCAAATCAAAGGGAAGTGCTCTTTGTTAGTTAATCATCCAGGATGGTACACAACAAGGAGTTCGACTACCCAACCTAGACCGGTCGTACTTGCTTGTAATGTTTGAAATGTAACGCTTTTTAGTCCAAAGAAAAATTCGGGTAAAAAAATAGGAAATAATGAAAATAATGAAGTCCTGCAGTTACAACAGACCAAGTCAAACAAAACCAAGCCTGAATTTTCAAACCGTACGCATAAAGAATAAGCAACCTAATATAACCGTGTTGGCTAACAATTCAATAGTCAATCACGACTCATATCAAGCCTAACAATGGCAAGGATGTTGCAAGCCTCATAATAAGCAAGCATGGTAAATTTTAAGAGCTTCTTGTATTTAAGCTCTTTCTACAAATCCAAAATACTCTTTCTTGTGGGCCCAAGAGGACTATAAAACGCCCACGTCCTCTCGTCTTCAAAATGACAAGGCAATTAAAGAATGGAATGAGAAGACATTAAAAAGCAATAAACAAATTGGCATATTGAGGCACCAAGGGGGAAACCCCGTTAAAACTAAGATGTAGGCAGTAATTTAGAGCACAATGCACCTGTCTAACCAAAAACACGAAATTGATAATTACCTGCCAGAGAATGCATAGCAGGGATTCCATCTGGTTTCGAGCAACAGAATCACCAATAAAAGCAATTGTCTTCCCTCTCATCAAGTCCAGAAATTTTCGAACATCAAAATGTGGGAGGTCACAATTTTCAGGCTTCCATCGCCAATTCTCATAATCCTTGTCAGGCCTTCCATTCCCCTGGCAATTCTGCATCTGTGTCAAGACAGGACAGGTATTGTTTGTATACAATGGTCCCACTGAATCAAAGATCCATTGTCCCTGGTATAGATCACAACCTGTATAATAGCCACCCAAACACAAACGAAAAACTTAGAGAAAAGATACGAAGTGCAAAGCAACAGAGAAATCTAACTTGATGGAGTTATTTATGGCAATACATGCCTTTTGGGGCTAAAATAAAGAAAAGGAACATCTCAAGTTAAATTAGGAAATTTGGAGAAAAAGGATATGTTCCTCAATTACCTTTTCGTGCTCAAATAGTTTTAGCTATTCTTAAGTGTAAAAGCTTGTAGATAATAATAGCAAATTAGCAAACGGGGAAACTTAAAAGACCATTATTCTTATGCCTACATATCTGATTCTGACATCGGCCAAAAAAAGAGCAACAAAAATACATATACAAGAGAAGGAGCTCTTTAATAAAAACAAAAAATAGAAAAGGTTGAAGAATTTAGTTCAAAAGCTCAAAATCAGAAAGACTACCTGCATCTGTCCTGCTTGAGTTGCTCGGAAGAGGAGAATCATGAGAAAAATCTGGCACATCACCTGGCTTGTAACCAAAGGAAGCTGGAATGGTATTATTGGTTCCAGCATCTAAAATGCTGGAATTGTTGGTGAAACCCACGGACACGGAGTTGCCATTTTGATCATTATCAGTAACATTAGATGAAGAATTACCATCGCTAAACCAATCTTTATGTGACGAATTAGAAGACGGAACGGGAACAGGTGCAGCTAGATCTTTCATCTTCTCGCCATCCGAAAGGGTTGATGGCTTAGTTGAACTTAAGGGCATTAGTGAATCAGACTCGTGGGATAAATTCTTAAGAGTTTCTTTAATCTTATCATCGACCCATGAACCAGATAAACTGGTGGACGCTTGTGAAGTGGAATCCGAGGGAAAATTCCCACCAGTTTCTTCTAGAGAAGGACCGGATGAACTCGTGGGAACTTGTGAATTAGACTTAGGTGACACATTCTTATTATCTACATTATCTTCACGAGGAAATTTGACAGTAGTATTGCCCGAAGAGCCTGAAAAATCCAGCTTTAGGGAACCATCAATACCGTAAAAATACCCCCGAACCGTGGAACCAATTGGGTTTGGCACTAGAATACAAGAACCCAAAATTAAGAACAGAGCCAATCCTCCCACTGAAAGCAAAATACAAGAAAGAGTCCTTGGATATGCATTAACAGCTAAATAACCCTTGGAAGAAGAGGTCCAAGTCATGGCTTTCCAAACTTAGAAAGTTTCTAGAAATCCAATGTAAAACATGGGACCTTCCAAAACCTAAATTACCTACCAAAACGAAATATTCGTAATCTTCGATAGAAGTTCCCGAATTTAATCCACTTTCCAAATCGAACAACCAGCTAATACCCAAAAATTCTATTTGCAGACGATTTTCGATCCAAGGTCCACCTACTTCGGAGATCCTGAGAACACATTTTGAGAACTTTACTTCCAAATTTGGGTTATGAACTTCATCCACAAAATTATTCAAGACAACAATTAATTTAAGAAAGTTTAAACATTAAAAGCTCCTTTCAATGCAACAAAAACAAACAAAAACGTAGCAATGCCAAGGATTTCGGCATCAAAAGAGCAAATTCAAAAAAATCATAATAACTTCCATTAAAACACATTTCGCGCGAATAACTTCCATGAAAATTGTGAATATTACCTTTATCATGAAGCAACAGAAGCTCCGTGATCACCGAAAGCAGAACCAAAACTCCTTCTCCTTATCTCTTTTTTTCCGTTTGTTTCCCGGGAAAGAGAGAAGCGAAATGAATCTGGAAAAATGGCTGTGAAATCGTAGCTTGATTTTCGTAAGAATAATCGAGAATCCAAAAGAGTTTTTCTCTGTGTCCTCGGAAACCGATTATGGAAATACGTGAAGATCTCGGATCGGGGAAAGAACTTGATTTAAAAGAGGCAATAAAAAAAAACACGGTTTTAATTAAGTATAAATCAAGGAAAATGAAATGTTCTTTTAAAATATATATATATATGTATAAATTACGAAACGTATCTATTGCCGGAAGCAGAATTGCGGGCAGGAAGCGAACTTCGATCTTGTTTCTTCTGGAGTTTATTTATGCTTTGAAAAAGTGGATGCTGTCGAATTACCAAAACACCCTTGGTCAGTGATGGTCCTGATCGAGGAATGTGGTCGTTTTTTTTTTTCCTCCTCGAAATATGTGATGGTGTTAACGTGATTGACGGAGTTCAAAAAAAAAACAATACAAAAAAAAATAATAATAATAACATCGTTCATTGATGGAGACCTCAGGTTAGTGGCCTACCTGATCGAGGTCCTCACATTTAAAGCTCGATCCTCCGTGGGTAAATTTCGTTTTTACCCTCTTGAACTTCATATCTATCACAAAATGTTTTTGAAAATTTCGGGTTAGTTTGGTGTATGAGTTTGAGTTAAGATTTGTAAGTTTAAATAGTAATTTTAATTGATTTTTTTAGAAAAGATATAAAATTTTTAAGGAAAAAAATAAAAAACATGATGAAAAAAATACAGTTTAGTTTAAACCGAACTTACAAACCAAACGGGCTCTTCATTTTGCAGCGTCCATTCTTCCTGATTTTCAGTAAGCTTGCAAATTTTCCCCGCAATTGTTTTTAGCTTTTTTTTTTTTTTTTTTTGAAATGGAATTGTTTTTAGCTTTATAAACTACCAATTATTTTTCAGGAATAATTAAGCTCTTAAAGTTAGTAATTATATTTAACTTTTGCCATTAAGACTAATTTTTTGGACTAAATTAGTCATTTTACATACATTATTTAACTTCGTCTAATCACAAACGAACGCCAAGTCTCAAGTTCCATCCAGAAAACTAAAAGATGGGGTAAATTTGTAAATATTTTGAAGTTCTAAAAAACGGATGTTACAAAATGAAGTTCACGAAGGATTTAATGACAATATCTAAAGTTTTAAAAGTAAAAGTGAAATTTATTTTAAATCATTATAGTGATGTTTAGTGTAAATGGATATATTAGGAAGATTTTTTTTTTTTTTTTTGGTTTCATTTTTTTAATGAACAAACAAATTTTCAATTTTTTGCCATGTCGCAAATCAAATGCACGTTATATACTCGTATTAGTTACGATGTAAAATTATAACTTCACCTTGGGCTGGTATTGGGGGATAGTCTTCTTTTCTCCTCAATCTTGTGCTAAAAGAACATTTTGAGGGGATTATGAACACTGTCACTGAGTTTGGCACCTTACAGCAGTTGAATATAGTTCCAAAGTCTGCATATATATGGTCCTACATCATATCATACCTTCAATTGGATAAAAGGAGTAACAACAAGTAAAATTTCACGTTCGGAAGCTGCTAGATAGTAACGGCATAATTGTAACTTAATTAATTTATTTATTTAGTTGCTAAAGGAGAAAATGTCATTCAAAAGTCAGAAAAGTGCGAGAAGTACAGTGGTGGGACAAAGCCCACAAAAACAACAACTGGAATAGCAATAAGAAAAACCACTGAAACGGCCAAAAAAACCATCCGGTGGAATTAAGGTCCACAACAAACCAACTCGGAGGATGCCAGAGCAACCCCATATCCCAACATTAGAGCAAATCTCCTCCTAAGAGTGAAGCGGAAACAAGTTTTGCCCGCCAAAATAAAAGCTAGCTAGACAACGGCCTTATCACCAAATTCGAACACCAAACAACAAATCAAACGAGGGTTTGGTGGGGAAACCACTACCCTTATTACAAGCACAGAAATCACAACGCAAAAGCTAGAGAAAACCCAAAAGATCAAACTGGCAATGACAAACCCCTCAACTTCAAAAACATGTGAAGAGCGGTATGAGTGACGCCAAAAGAAAAACACCCGAAATAGCCGTGAAAAAGATAGAGACACAGCCGCACATGGGGCACACATGGATGGTAATATTCCCTGCGAGGACAGAGCCCTGCAAGGATCCCCCGAATAGGGCTGAGATGGGGGACAAAGTTTGAGGATGGGGACGGGGACGGTGATGAAATCTTATCTCCGAAGCTTAGCAGGACGGGGATGGGGAAAGCACTCCCTGCTCTACCCCCGCCCTCATATATATATATATATATATACATATATGTATGATTTCATATATATTAATAAGTATGTAATATATTATGAAAATTATTTTTGAAAATGTGTACATCTATAAAATATATATTGAAACTACGAGAAATAGACAAAAAAGGATAATTTTATATTCATTTTTTATGGTTTCAAGTTTTTTTTAGCTTAAGTATTATATAAAGGTTTAGTTTTAAGAGTTTCTAATATTTTAATAGCTTTATTTTTTAAGATTTTATTTGCAAATATTTAAAAGTTAGTTTATTTATGAAATCTTTGATTTTGAACTAAATTTATAATATATTTCTACTTTATTGTTTGCTTTTGCTTTGTTATGTTTTCAAATCTATATTTATAATAGATTGGGAACGAGATGGGTATGGAGAAAGCTCTTCTGACAGGGAATTCTCGTCCCTTACCTCGCTTCAATTTAAGTGGGGATGGGGATGATTTTGATGGCGGGAATGGAAACGGGAAAGCATTCCCCAACCTCATTCCGTCCCATTATTATCCCTAGGGGCACATGATTTGCAGCCACCAAATGGAAGAAAAATGTTAAAATTGAAATGAAACACCTTCATATACATAATAATCTATTTTGGCTTACCATGCTGTATTTTGCCAATTAAGATAATAATAATAATTTATTAAAAGTAAAAATTTAGGAGGATAACTTGCTGATTATTAAAAAGTTGAGAAGGAATTGTGCCAAATGAAAAGTAGCATCAGTAAGTATTTATCTTACTTCACATATTTGAAACCCTGCTATTTAGTTTGAAAAGTTTTTGAAAAATGGCTTATTTGGCATATTCTACAATGGATATGGCTCCTCTGCTTTATTTCCATTTTGATGTACTTTTAATAATATTATGACACATTTGAATTAATCTGATTTTTAATTTTATATGATATGATATTTATCATGATATTATTAAAGGGATAGAAGGAGACATTTTTATTCGTAAAGGAACACATGAGTCTCGAATCTATTTAAGGTTTGAGTTAGTTAATTGGGCCCTCATCAAGCCCATTTTCATAAAAAATGGGCCTAATTTGAGGCAGAAGAAGGGCCCCAAATGGAGAATTGGCCCAGCCCAACCCAACTGGCATCTCTCCTCAGAAGGAGTTGGGCTGGCTGCCGACTGCCTCCGACAGAAGTCCCGAACTGTACACAGAGCTATCTCCAATTTTGTAACTTTTTAGAGCTCCAAAAACCCGCCAACAGAACTTAGGGCTTATCGTACTTGAGCCTGGTTATGGCGTCCCATACTCTCTCCGCCGTCGTAATCCCCCTTCCGACCTCGCAACCCTCTCATGGCAACCAAACCGCTTCTTCCTCTTCTTCTCCGCTCCTTCCATGGCGGCTCAACCCGTCCAACCTCTCCGCTTCCTTCGTCGGCCGCCGCCTCGCAATTCGGCCATCGAATTTGAGTAATTTAGCTTCCAAACGCCGCCCCGCCATCGCCACGGTGCTCTTTAGCCTCCCAACTGCGTAAGTTTATACATGTATGTCATTTGCTGCTTCTGATTCCGCGAGAATTCCTTGAATTTCTGTGAAAATGACGGTTTTTGGATGTTGTGTTCGTGTTCAGGAAAACAGACAGGGCTCCTGACGAGAAAATTTCACAGTGAGTTTTTTTTTTTTTTGTTTTGTTTTGTTTTGTTTTTTTACTGGTGATTTGTTATGGTTTGTTAGTGGTGTGAGATTGTTCTTCTTTGACTTGTGAGAGAATGTTTTTGTTTGATCTGGTTTCGGGAGAATGTTGTTAGATGGTCGGCAAGGGCGATAAAGTCGTTTGCTATGGCGGAATTGGAAGCGAGGAAGCTCAAGTACCCGAATACCGGCACCGAGGCGCTTCTGATGGGGATATTGGTTGAGGGTTAGTAAATCCAGGCCTGTTTCAAGTTAATTTTCTTTGGTGGCTATTGTTACGGATTAAAAAAATATAGTCAAGCAATAATTTAGGTAAAAAAGACATACACAAACACGCAAGATTTATGATGCTTCGCCTTGATATGAGGGCTACGTCCATTTATAGCCGTTGCTGAATTTCACTATGATGAAGAATAAGATTACTGTAAGAAAATAACACACCTAACGCCTCTCACCCTGTATTTTTTTATCTAACATCTCTATATTGAAATCGATGCCCCCCAACCTGCACGTCAACCTTACCACGACGGTCGATCTGTGTGCTAACTCTGCATTAGGTGGAATAACTTCTATTTAGTGTTTGTTATTGTTTTATTCCGTGAAGATGGGTTTGCTAACAAGTACCCCGTCTATTATGGTATCAAATTTGGGAGCTTGAAGAACCTATACATTGGCTTAAAGTTTGGTTTACTCGCTGATGTACTTTATCGTTCTTTCAAATTTAATGATTTTGAGAGTTGGTGGTGAAACTTTTTCATTCATAGTAGAGTGAAGGGAAGCATCAGTTATTTGCTATTACTTCTTCGAAATGCATTATTGTGAACTCTTTACATTTTAAAGCTTTACTTTCATTCTGATTTCAGATAATTTGAGCATTGCTATAAGCTTTATGAAACTTAAAAGACTTACTAATGGAAAAACAGTTTTCTTCAAGAGCTAATCTCAAGCTATGAAGTAATAACTTAGCTGGTCGGTTTTCAATGTGTTCCATTCTGTGTGTTTCGCTGTGCTGCCAAAGTTTTCTGTTATGTTCTTTTCCCATTGTTGTATAACTTGGATTTAGTTCTTTTCACCTTCAGGAACAAGTATAGCTGCAAAGTTTCTGAGAGCCAATGGAATCACACTATTCAAGGTGCGAGAAGAAACTGTAAATTTACTTGGAAAATCTGACTTGTACTTTTTCAGCCCCGAGCATCCTCCATTGACTGAACCAGCTCAGAGAGCCCTTGATTGGGCTGTTGATCAGAAATTAAAGTCAGGTGCGTTTTTTGTTTTTCAATATTTCTTCGTTAGACAAATATCATGCAAATAACGTTCATACAGATGTAGATTCTCTTTATAGATCGTCTCCACTGGTTTTCCACTACAATACGCTCCCACTTTTCACTAAAGTCCTTTTTGTTCGTATTCAAAAGTGTTCAAGTGTGCATATGAGATTTGGTCTAATAATAATTTTGCCTTTGTAATGCATGGTTATGCTTTCTCAGACTGCCCCATAAACCATGTGACAACAAGTTACTCTGGCTTTTGGAGTCGTATGATAGCGTAATGAAGATTGACACGACCATCATAGACACTGGGATCGAATTAAAATATTCAAATTTAATTAGTAAAGCTTCTTCTTATGAATGAATTCTATCATGAGTCATCATAACTCCAAATAACCTGGAACTAAGTTGCTTAAATTAAACTCAGTTAGCTGTTGAAATTGACGATTCTTTTGTTTCATTGTGCATTGAAATTTTTATGCCTTTCCATTTTTATTAAGATCGTTATAAATAATTCAGGTGAAATTGGGGAAATAACAACAACTCATCTGCTTCTCGGGATTTGGTCTGAAAAAGATTCAGCTGGTCACAAGATATTGGCATCTCTTGGTTTTGATGATGAGAAAGCGAAAGAACTTTCCAAAAATGTAAGTTCTAAGGTTTTACTTTTCTTGTTGAGTAACTACTTTATCTTTGTAACGCTAATGATTGATTTGCAAAATTCTAATTATTTAGTTCTTGCTTCATGCAGATGGACAAGGATTATGTCATGAACTATAAATAGGCCACAGCGATACCAAATATCTTCTTGGAAAAAAGCTATGTTTTTTTGTTCCCGATGGAACCTTCTATGACAGTTTTCCAAAGACATTTTGAGGAAGTTGCCCAAAAGGGTGTATTTCAGAGTTCGATACCAAATGCCGTCGTCCATATATTTGGACAAGTCGACGCTCCAGTTCGCTGTTGGATGAGGTTGTGAAATTCAGCATTTTCTTCATCAAGCACAGATAAGATTATTGTTTGTGGCTTCTGAAATATCCTGCTAATTCGCTTTTTCCCCTGTTCTTCTTGCCTTGGGGATATCTTGTTTCCCTGTAAGTTGTATATTTTTTTTTCCCAACAGAAAAAAAAAAAAAAAGCGTTCTCGAAAGCCTGGAATATGATCGTTCTATAACGTAGGCTGCTGTTCCATTTCAAATTGCTTTTAGGGGGAAAAAATGGTCTGGAGTATTTTTGAATGTGGTTCTGCTTTTATAATATGTTCATGGATACCCTTTTAACTTTTTTAAAATGTAAAATTGTTGCCAACTTGCCAAGTTTGTTTATTGCAGAAGATGGCATTATTTCATGGAATGCTGACGATCTGTCGTTTACGCGACATTTTGGTTGAGATGTCAGCGTCACACCGTTTTGTCGTTGTACATGCATATGATAAATGACCGTCGTTTTTAAACTTGAAGGAGAGTAAATTTTTATGAAAAATGCTAATAACACCAAGTCTAATCTTAATTTTTTATTATTAATCTATGGCATATGAGTTTTTTTTAATTAATAAATATATAAAATATTATCATATCATTTAATTGTATCTACTATTAATAAAAACAGGCACGAGAGTTTGATTTGTCTTATGCCATAAAAGTAATTTGTAATCAGAAAATGTGTTTCCATGTAGTACCAACATATTTTGATTGTAAACATAGCCTTAAGATATTGGTTGGTGATAGCTATTCTCATAATCTGCAGTTAACCAAACGGTATTGATAACCACCGATATCTACTAGAAACCACCATTACCAACAGCGGCTGATCATGTTGCCGTCAATTATCTCGTTGGTCGATTATAAAAACCGTAAAAAAAAAAAAAAAAAAAAATCCATCAAAATCACAAATATATATATATATATATGGCCCCATAAAAAAAATCCACAAAAATAAAGGTGGCCGTCGACGTCCTCCGTCAGAGCGGAGATCTATGCGTGGAGGAGTTCCCATTGATCATGAACTCAACGAGCATCGGAACCGGGGCAATTAAAAGTAGGTGATATTACATTCTTTACACACACACACACAAAATTAAAACACAAGAAATTACATTCGGAGGTGAAATTACATTCTTTTACACACACGCGCGCACACACAAAGTGTAAACCTTTGTAACTACATCATATTTATTTTGTTCTGTAGTGAGTCTTTGGAGGTAACTTCTCAGCTTTTGTAGGCACGAGTTTCATCAGTTGCATGGGAAATGTCAATACCTGAGAAATACTAATTTATTTTTGTCAAATATATACAGGGTAATATCAAGTTTTTAATTTGATTACTACTACTAGTTAGGGAAGTACCCGAAGATTCCTTGAAAATTATGCCAATCAACTTCTCTCTTTCTTGGTTGTCTTGAAGGTTCACAAAGATGGCATCCGGGATTCGAGACTGGATGCAACGTTTTCCTGAACTAACCACCACAAGAGGATTATCAATCTCTTTGAAAGCATAAGCAAGAACATTGACGTTGTCCTCCACACGATTCTCCGGTTTCAGATACCGAATTGTATTGCGGAACTTTAGCGGTAGAAGAGAAGTAATTCCTCTCCTGCTGAGCAATTCAAAGAGTAAATCATAGTACTTCCCAGAGTTGACACACAGCAAACAAAGCGCAACGAACAATCTCAACACCAAAAGTGGATGGCAGTCCGGGCTGAGCTTCGAATTCTTGATCCAAATATTCACGTCATTTTCATTATAGAGAAGCTCGGCTACAATGGCTGCTACAATGTCGAGGGCACCGATAAATTGCTGTCGCCATTCAGCTTCAGAATCGAGTACGGCGTTCTTGTTCCATTCCTGGTTTATAAGCCATTCAAGAAGAGATGACTTGGTAGTGAAAAAGCACTCTCTCAAGCAGAATGTCATGGTAAGAACACGCTCCGCAAGGTACATGAAGCAACCCGGTGATATATTGTCAACTTCACCAACACCGTCAGCATAGTAGATCAGTTTCAAAGCTTTATGGAAGTTTTGAACAAGAGAAACATCCACAAATCCTGATTTAATGTTCAAGAAACTTCCAATGAATGCCCTCCAAAATGAAGAGCCGACAAACATCTGAGAAACTTGTCTGTATACTTCTCCACGAAGTCCCCCGCAGATCCCAACAGTCATCATCACCACGTTTCCAATCTTTTTATACAATAAAGGCCTTTCCAAAGAAATGTATTCAGGAATCACGTCTTCAAGAAAATATTTGAAGTTCTTTGTTTCCCTCAGATTAGTCATACTCAATGTCCCCAGCTTTCTCCAATCCACGGGAAATGCATTTCCTATGAAATTATTCGTTGCTGCTTCGAGGTAGCGATGAAGCGTCCTGTCATTGTACTTGTGGTGCAGAAACTTAGCCTCTATGAGACATTTCGCCACTCCAAACATATGAAGAACAGGAAAGACTTTGTGATGGAGGGGAAGGGAATTCTGTTTGGAGAATTCATAAAGAGCTGAGAGCTTTTCTAACACCTTTGTTCCGACAAAAAGCATTTCCGAACGCCAATAGCATTGAGCAGCATGAACAAAGTGCTTGGTTTTACAGTGAACCGAAGTCCCTTTACGACGCAGATATTGATCGTTAATCTGTTTTACCCAACAGGCATCGGCATTAAGAAGAATGTAAATGATCTCATTATTTGAAAAACTATTGGTCATGGTCACACCCAAATAGTTCAAGCAAAACTCTTCATAAGCGCCACCGCTTTGGAGACTTTCAAGACACTTAAATATCTTCTCGATCTTCTTCTTCCAAACACCCCAAAAGAAAACCAGAGTTCTAACAGAAGCTTGGTTTTTCGGATCTTTAACTGAAGCCAGCCGCGTATATTCTGAACTACCAAAAGAAATATGAGCGTCCAGAATTTTCCTAGCACATAGTATTTTGCCTCTTACACTTTGATGTTTCTCGGAATCAGAGAAGAGTTCTTCCAACTGATGCAGCGAAAAATTTTTGTTCGACAGAAGATGTGCGTCTAAACAGACTAAATTAAAGAAGCGGGTCGAAACATTTTTTGCAAGTGATTTAGCTTTATCTAGGAGCTCTCCTTTCCCTGTAAACTGTTTCAAGGGCCAACCGACACTCCCGGGTGTCCATAGAGAACTTGCGAAGACATAGGACAGAATAGCCATCGACGCTTCTTCAAAGCATTCAGCTTTTTCCAATAGTTCTGCCTCAAGCAGCGTCTTTCCCATTTGTTTTGCCACATTTGCGGCATTCTGAAAGCTGCCACATTCATTTTCCAATTGAAGAAGCTCATCAAGGCAACCTTCAGTTTTCAAGAAAGCGCGCATCGAATTGTTAGAATGAAAGGACTTCACAAATTTCATCATCGTGATGCTATCGCCGAGCTTCTTGTAATGAATTGCCGCTTTGCCCAAAAGCTCCTGCTCCTTGGATATTATTTGATGCTTGTTTCTTTCCATGACATTGTGCCAGGTTGCATGCTCTTTCCAGTTTCGAATATAATTCACCCCCTCGTCGAATAGTTTTCCCTTGACGCAAGCGGCTAGACAATTAGAGAAGAAGTATCCCCTAGCATATGCAGTAGCTGCACGGTCATATAAGCCCGCTCTCAAGAAACACTCTCCAGCTTCTTCCAGCTTAGAGTCACCGCATTTTTCTTCGTATATTTCACCTGCAGTGGCAGTACATATTTATGGTAGAATCTAGAGATTAATCCAAAATTAAATTTTTTTTATTTTTATTTTTATTTTTTATTTTACTTCAATGAATACAAAGTCAAGTCTTGAAATCGAAAGATCACTCCGCATGTACAAAAAGTGCAACAAAAGAAGCAGGCAGTGAATTTTACCTGCTAAAGCAAACTCCTCCGACTCGTAAAAACATTGAGCAGCTTCCTCAAATTTTTGAATAGAATTAAATATTTCAGCAGCCTTTTTGAGATGAATATGAACCATAGTAGAATTTGAACAGCTTATATTCCTAGCAGCATCTCTGAGGCCAGCAGCTTCAGCCCACTTGACCAAAAATTCCTCTCCCGCTCTTTCGAAGCACATTTTCGCTGCCTCAAAATTACGCTCACTAAAAAGCTGCATAACGATAGTAAAAGAAAAGATTTCCAAAGATCAGATTAGTTATTCATAATACATGTGTAGCTGTTAGTAACGACGTTGTAACAGACAATCGACCTGAGTGCCACGCAACTTCCACTGGTATTTGCTGCTTGAGACTTGTATCTCCCTCGCAAATAGATCGTTAAGTCTTCGAACTTCGACGGTCTGCAGTTGCTTCCAGTAGTCAAACAGGGGCTGGGAGAGCTCATCAGCATTCTCAAAAATCCATAACCTTTTCTTTGTACGAGTAATAGCGACATATAACTGCTTCAGCTCAGAGCACAAAAGTATATGCTTAGCCTCATTGAAACTTGGAAAATATGTAGGAGATTCATTGTTGAGGATGTTTCGGTCCTTCATGTACTTGTATATAACTCTCCATTGGTTTTCCATAGGCGACGAAGAGAGAAAATTGTACAGCAATACATCCTAAAATAAGTAAAAGAAAAGGATGGAAATTTGAAATCGCGCAACCAAAAAAAAAAAAAAAAGTGCTTAAACTCGCACAGAGCCTGATCCAAAGCCTGACTACGGAACTTTTGTTTGTTGTCTTTTCCATGAGAAATTTTATCATCTATTGTATAAAGCATATTTAATGAATAAGAAATCAAACATAATAATTTTGAGTTTAGTTAATCACCTGAAACTCGAGGCCCTTGCATTCTGATATTGTCAGAATAAGAGCATTCTTCCCAACAAAACTCAGAACTTCGTTTCTGATTTTGTCGTCTCTTACTAAAATGACCTGCTCAGCTCCAAAACCAACGAGACTCTTGCCGCCCTCATCGGCATTACTAAACATGGAAATCAATGCATTTTTACCATTTAAAGACTCAATTAACACCGGAGTCTCCCCTTTAAGACGGCTTGTCTCGGCATCCAAGATATCAATAGATTGTGGAAAGAAATAGTAAATGAGGTTGGTGACACTCTGAGCTAACTTCAGAATACCGGCATGAGTGCGAAAGTTTTGGGATAAATGGAATTTGTCACTGACTAGGCCTTTCTCTTCTTTCTCGTAGATGCTTTCATTTCTTGATTTCATCACAAATTCCTTGTAGAAAAGGCATCTTATGTCCTCGAATCTGAAATCGATCCCTTTTGCTATCGTCTGTGCAGTGTCACCGGAAAAGAAAAAGCCATCATCCACATTTCTGCATATATATTTGAAAAGAGCTATTTGTCCTATAGTTAGGTCCTGCACTTCGTCAATATACACATAATCAAACCTGTCACCCTCATATCCTCTCTCTCTGAATCGATGATGAAGATCGATCACCAGATCAGCCATATCGTATTCGCCATTCTCCATCTTTTTCTTCTCATACTGTAGAAAAATGTCGTATATCCTCTCCCTTTCCTGCATGTTCAATCTTGACATCCGGCTTTCTGATTGTAAAAGGTAATCCTTCTGACCGAGCTTCTCGTGAACGTCCCCACCTTGCAAACCACCCTTTATATGTGACATTATTTCTACAAAAACCACAGATGCTTTCAGATTGTTGGTTGACTTTACGTCGAAATGAGGCCAGTAAGATGAATCGAATTTTTGAAACGTGACTTCCCTCATTCTGATAAAAGTTTTCGAGGCCATTGATTTTTTATTTCTTGTATTAGCATGAGAACTACATCTTGCTTGCGGGAATCTGTCGAAGAATGAATTCCCCACTGTTCCATCCAGCATCATAAGGAACTTATGCAATGTGATAGAAAGCGGGAACTGTTTAGGTGAGAGACCCACAAAGGAATCTGGAATATCTCCAAACCATGTCGTATCATCGATATCATCCTGATGAATTGAAGTGCAATCTTCTGATTTTTTCCCACCAGAAGCAAATCTGTACATTCAAAATAGAGACAAATAAAACAACAAATTCCCATATGAATACATCAACACCGAGAAGCCTTTCAAAAAACCAGTAGGATAAAGTATAATCATGTAGAACAAAATAAAAAAGGGTACCCTGTAAATTTTTAAGCACTTTTCACACATTGTATCCTTGTGTTTGGGAAATCTCGTTAGGGTACCAATTTATTTAAGAAAATACAATTCAGTTAACTTTGTACCTGTTTTTTGGAACATAAAAAGTCATTTTTATTCTTTGTCTGAAAATCAATTGTAATAATCACGTCAAACAAAATTAAAAAATTATGTGGTACAATAGCTTAAGTAGCTTTTTATGGTCATGCACCTTTTCAAGCCTGAAACGTTCTCCTTCACCGCATAACACAGTCGAGGATTAAGTGTAACAAAAACCTGGCGCAGAAAATTCTCCTCGTTTTGTTCGAGTCTGTCACCGTCTTCTGTTCTTTCATGCTTGGAATTGCAACCATCAGGTTCATGAAATCCTTCTGAGGCTATATGATATGACTGTTCTCTCTCAAATAGCTTTCTAATTAGAACTGTAGTTTTTCCAGTTCCTGATCTCCCAAGAACAAAGGAGCTTCTATCAAATTGGACGATCTCCTTTTCTTGGCTAGTCAATTCGAACGGAAGTTCCATTTCTGTACCATCGCAGCCAGTCATCAAGTGGCTTACCATAGGCATAGGTGATGACAAGGAGTAGAACTTCATCAGCAACAAACTGTCACTTGCTTCAAAATCCCGACGACGGCTTCTTTCATTGGATGCTTCAGCACTTAAATTATTTACTTCTTGAACAAAGCCCGATTTCTCATGACAGGAAATATTATTGCAGCCAGGTTCCCAGCTCATTGGAATTTCCAAATCCCTAAACCAAAAAGAAAGAAACATTTTATATGTGTGTGTGTGTGTGTGTGTGTGTGTATGTGTGCATGTACCCGTATCAACAGCAGTAGAAGACGTCTACGTTACAAGTATAACATCTATATCCGAAATGATTGCGTATGTTGGGCATACCCGTCAACACATTTAGCCTTGCAGCGATTAAGAAAATCATCAGTATACGTTAGAAACCAAGAATCAAGACGCTCGACCAACTTCGGAATGTCTACCAACGGCAGAAGATCCCAGACCATCAAGACTTGGACGTACCAGCCTTCCTTCACTATGTCAATCGAGCAAATAACATTCAGATCTTTAACCTTAAACTGTTTCAAAATTTGTTTCGATTTATCACAGATTATGTCTACGTTCCTCCTCTTCGGCCTCCAGCCATTTGAAAGCCTAAGTAACAGGCCCATAACCAACTTCTTCATTGGAGATGACTTAATTTTCCCAAAAGATTTCCTAAAGTTGTCACTGAAATGAACCTGAGAGGACAGAAAAGAAAGGAACAAAAAACAAAAAGAGATTAAATACCAAATGCAATAAATCGAAAAACCGAAGTTAAGGTACTAATCATAAAATTTTAACCAGGAAATAAACCTAGACCAACATAATATACCTTCCACCTAGAATTCCTGAAAAGGAAACTGTCAGAATCCACCAACTCATCCAATTGATCCAGCTCTTCCTTGACTTCTAGTACTAATTTAGCCACGTCTTTATCCTCCTCAACATTAAAGAAACAGTTTCAATTCTTTGTGTCGTGTATTATCGATTTCCATGCAGAATCACTCTTCGATATAGTTCTTTCATTTCCCAGAATCCAGAGACAGTGTCTGGGAAAAAAAAAAAAAAGGCGGGTTGGTGTTTAATATGTTCAACTGAAGGGAACGCGAAAAGAAGCAACATTTTACCTTGCTCTTGTCAAAGCTACATTAACTCTCTGATTGTTGGAAAGCAGCCCAATTGAACAATCAGAATTTGATCCTACAGTGGAAAATATTACTATATCCTCTTCTTTTCCCTGCAGCTCATCAATTTCCAGGACCTTAACGATAAATCCATTAAAACTTTTGTACTTTTGTCCAAGTTTATCTCGTATTTCAACAACTTGAGCAGTGTATGGAGATGTCACACCAATGCTAATCTGCTGTCTCAAGCCCTTCCACGCTGAATACGCAAAATCAATAAAATATCTCTTAGTCATGACAAAAATTTCCAAGATAAGAAAAGAAAGTTAAAGTAACGACAATTCTTAGATAAAAGTGAGAAATAAATCAATCACAAAGTTTTGGAATATCAATCTAATACTTGACAAAGAATGGCAAAACAAGTGAATTAAGTCAAGCGATAAGTCATGTGTCTACGAAACCGCCACATTACTAACCTTTGTACAGATTATGCAGAATTTTGGTCACAACTGCAACCTCAATCATATTTTTGCCACTGTATTGATCTCCATCCATTTCTTCTTTTCCACAGGAAATGTTAATGAAAGAATAGGGACCGAACAGAGGACCCGGAAGATAAGATTTTGAATAACTTATTCTTCCAACATTTGGTGCATCGGAAATGAGGTTGCCATAGAATTTGGAACGAGGAAACAAACTTATGGCCGGATGCATTCTATACTGCATACTCAGAAGGTGTTTCGGATAACCGTTCAAGCTCAAGCGTTCAAATAAACTTCTTCCGAACCCAGCTCCGGCAGAAACCTATGCAGAAAGGAAAAGAGAAGTATAATAATCCAAAGTAGAATTAATTAAAATACAATTTGAATCTTAGCAAACAAAAATTACTTACTTTACTAGCAATTGAAGCTGGTAGTTGACACAGGTCACCACAAAGAATAGCATGTTGGAGACCAGGTACTCGTAATGGTATTAAGAATTCACACTCTTTCAATTGTTGAGCTTCGTCGATAATTAACAAGTTTAGAGGTTTCATTTCTACCGAATGCAGTGTATATGAACTGGCAGCAGTGCAAAATATCAGCACAGCCACTCGGAAGCAAAGTTCCTTTATTGTTACTTTATTTATCACACCAGGAAGAAGCTTATCAAGGCACTGCAGCAGATCTTTAAGAAGAGAAAGGCAATAGTTTCTCTTCCATGGAGCAGTCTCTATTTCCTTTGGCTGTGAAAAGAGTCTCAGAAGGTCTTCGGAGGTTGCATTGTTTTTGAACGGCAAATTTTCAAATGAATCAAGCGCGTCAACAAGTTTACGCATAGCTTCAAAAATGTGGCCTGTCATGAAGTTTCTTGGAAAATGAGAACGGAAACTTGTGATGAAACTTCCTAGTGGTGTGGCAATTGAAATGAAGCTTTCTTTTACAAACTCTGCGAATGACTTGGATTCTTCACTCCCCGCTTCGTTTTTGTGTAAAGCGTATTGAGAAACACAATTTTCAAGAAGATCAATCATTGAAGTGAAAGAATCCCTCCAATCCTTAAGTGGTTCGAAAGCCTTCAAAAGCCTTGTGACGCGACAATCCAAGTGTATTGCTTTCATTTCTGAACCATCTTCTAGCTGGTCGTTATCCCCCAAAAACAGAAAGTTATCCAATGAAGACACAAGAGAACTCGTGGCAGATTCCGCCTTGTATGAAACTTTCACCAGATTTAGAAATTGAAGTGCCAATCTCTCTATTGCAACATGCGAATGGGCACAAACAAGAGCTCTACATTCCATTCTTGATAACATGAGAAGCAAAGCACTTAGCGTATAAGTTTTTCCCGTCCCCGGAGGCCCTGATATAAGTTCCACTGAAGGTTTCAAGTTGCATTGCAAATTGCAAAGTGAAGCCAAAACTGCCTTGGTTTGCGGCTCGTCCAGCTTTGATAACAAAGTCACATTGAGCTCTTCTGCCGAGCAGCAATTATGCTCCACAGAAAAGAGGCTTCCCTTACGTCCAACCTGTTGTCATACATTAATAAGAAGTTCCGTTTATCTAGCTCTGCATTATTGTTCTAATTATTAAGACGCATATTTATGCTTGAGATTTATGCCTATGGCACATCAGACTGTTTTATGAAACTAAATTTACTTCTCAAAAGGTCGTATTTTATTGCGTAGTGCCAAACATTTCCATATGTTTCTCGCTACAAGTACTCGGAAATTACCTCAGGACGCAAAACTTGCTTGATGATTTCCATGTTTCCATGCTTATGCAATGCTGCATTCCAAATCCTTTCAAGTGTTGTTAAATTCGCCAAGAAAACCACAGAAAGTGGCTTCTTTACAAAACTGCTGGATTCAAGGTCGCTTGATGCCTTCACTGTAAAGGACACACCATTGCCTTTGCCCTCGTTAGCCTCATCGACACTCACAACCGATGAAAAACACCACGTCTTTCCTTCCACATCCGAGCAAGAAACTTCCTCAGTAATAGCATCTGTAAAAGCAAAAAGATCGCCGGGTGACACTTTGTGGGTGGTTTTCCCTCTGTTTGATCTCCAATAATCAGCCTTAACATCGTACGTGGATCCTCTGTGAAGAATGGATCTTTTACAATAAGTAACTCCGGCATAAGGTGCTCTTGATATGGCACGTAAATTGGACGACAATGAGGCCCTTGTCTCCTCCAATACAGGGAATTGAAACGACTCAAAGTAGCGATCCTCGGAATGAAATGATAGAGGAATCTCTTTCACCTGTAAGAATGCATACTTACTTCCACAAATTTCTTTTGTCAAGCATGCCATTATCTTAACTTAAAAGAATTCAATCACACCATTTTCTCTATAAACATCAACAATTACTTGCACACAATTGCTAAAAATAAAAAGAGACCGCCTTTTTTCTTCCTCGTCGATTATTAGAGTCGAGTCTTTTCTTTTCGATTTGCCGTTTATACAAAATTACAAAGGAGTGCAGGAAGAAGATAACTCATTTCTTCTCATTAAGCCTCCCTCGCGACTGAACCAGTTAATGACTGAAATTTTCTCTATGTTTTCTCCTGTACTTCTCAAACTTCTTTGTTGATTGAATTTCCTCTTTTTATACATTCCTAGTTAATTTATTTTCAACCAAAATCTACAAGAAAATCCTACAACAAAGTATTGGGTGGTTTCAAAATGATACCAGCATAGCAATACACTGCTAAAAGTTTGCTTAATACTAATTTTCTTCTTAGTGCAAAAAGTCAGTTTAGCATTTTGGATTCTAGAACTTAAACACATACATGCTCAATGTACATATATATATTTATATATATTTGCATAAAGCCCCCCTAAAAAATGAAAATCTAATCGATACCCCCTAACAAAACTTTCTGGCTTCGTCACTTTACATGCTAATCAAAATTTTTTTTTTTCTAGGAAAAGAAAATCAATAGAAAAATAGTGTGACACTCACATACTTGAAAAACATTTCAGCTAATAAATAAACACATGCATGAGTATCATCCTCAATAAAATAACCATTAACTCACAAAACAGAACAAAAGGAAAAAAAAATGTTTGGAATGTGAAAATAATAGACACGCAGAAATACCAATTATTATAAATAAATAAATAAATAAATAAACTGACCTGAGTTTTAAAGAGCTCCTCATTTAGAACATCCTCAATACTCCAAGAGAAAACAGCATCAGTCAAGGTAACAATTCGCTTGGAAATTGTTTTCAAGTTTGAACATTCCCCAGCTTCCATAACTATCTCTGGCTAGCTTTGTTTAGGCATAAATCAACGTTTTTACTCCAACACCAATTTCGCACAACACCAAAATCCCATGCACTACAAGTTTATATATGAATTGAGAATAGTAAGACGTATAGTCGGAATTCCAAGAGTTCTTTTATTCATGCATCTACTGATATTATATCCAGAATCCGAAGCCTACGAGGCACGCTTCTCAATGTGACCTTTGATTTTACGTTTGAACAAAAAGTTTAAATTCAACATTTAAATTTTCGTTAAAGACGCTTCCCTAAGAAAAAATTTTGAATTATATTGTAAAGGTAGACCATAACATGTAAAAGGGGTACTTATGGTCCAATTTTCACTTCTTAATCATGAGAAAAATCGCACAAATACATGACCATTTAGTTCTATATTCTGTTCATGCATTATTCTTTACCAAAATTTTAAATAATAATAATAATAAAAAGCAAAAAAAAAAAAAAATCAGTTACCAACTTCATGAGTAACTAGTAGAGCTGCAAAGTCTTCTATAAGAGAAACTGTAAATTTACTTGGAAAATCTGACTTTGTACCTTTTCAGCTCCGAGCATCCTCCATTTACTGAACCAGCTCAGAGATCTCCTGATTGGGCTGTTGATCAGAAATTAAGGTCAGTTTTTTTCTTTTTGTCTTTTTTTTCTTTTAATTTCTGCAATTTCCTTTAAACATGTATCATGCAAAGTAGTGTTCGTACTTCATAAATGTTAGATTCTCTCTCACATCGTTTCCACTGCTTTTCTTATAGGGTAAGCTTCTACTTTTCACTTTAATTACTTGCGTTCAATTGAAAAAGTTTGCAGATAATGATACTCTTATTGATCTACTTTCACTTTGTATGTGTTTGCCTAGTATCTTATTTTTTAGATACTAATTAACGAGTAAGCGCGGATATAAGGAAAAAAAAAAAAAATCACGTGGCAGGTGTGATGGGAGGGGAAGATTGACGAAGAGGCACTGTAATTACCTTTTTGTGCTTTTAAAAGTTAGCATGTGTTTGATTGGTAAGTTAGAGTTGAAATATTTGGATTAAAGTTTGTTGATTTTTTAAAAAATAATTAAAAAATTATTGATTTTTTAGTAAAAAAACAAAAAATAAGTTCAATTTTTTTTTTTTTTTTGTTAGATTTGGTTTCCATCCAACTTAGTATATATATGGATTTATATAGATAGAGATATATTGGGCATCTATAATTTTTTTCATACTTTTAAGATAGATTGGTAAATTAAAGTCTATGTTTGGATTATCATCTTAATTAGATTCTTACACTAAAATATAATGTATATTTGGTGGGTGGTGAAACATAAATGCATTTAAATAATTTTACTATTCATAATAATTAGCTCAAATCTAAATCTAAATTTTCATTTTTAAAAAATCTGTATCATTGTACTCATTTTTCTACCTATATACTACTCAAATATTATGGAGGTGTTTGGTGTTTTAGTTTGAGTTAAGATTTTTAAGTTTCAATAGTAATTTTTGTTGACTTTTCAGAAAAGACAAAAAACTTTTTCAGAAAAGACAAAAAACTTTATCAGAAAAAGACAAAATAAAGTTATCAAAACACTAATTTAAAATTACTATATGATTTATCTTTTACATTTGGATTCATATATTCAATTTAAGTGTAACATTCTAAGATATTTAAGGGCCCGTTTAGGCATCATCTGGATATGGTAAAACACCATCTAGATTTCAAAATCCTAACTCTATATCAAATTTTCCATATATTCTATTTTCAAAAAACTCAAGTTTCGTTTGACATTTAAGTTTAACTCCAACTAAACTATACTTTTTCATTTCAGTTTTTTTTTTTTTTTGAAAAGTCAACAAAAATTATACCTAATTTTTGAAAAGTCAACCAATTCCAATTTAAAATTTTCATTCTCCAACTAGTAAACCAAAGGCAAGCTTAAACTTTAAAAGTTCATAACTTTTTTATTTCAAATCGGAATGAAATGATTTTTATTTCAAAATGCTCGTAACGACGAGAGGAACAAGACAATATCCATTTTATATAATTTTTCCGAACATATTTTAAATTTTTATATTATTTTCTCTATAAAAAAAATTTTTCGAAAGTTTTGATTGACCATAATGTATCATCAATTTTGTAGTCAATCAGTGATTAACCATGAGTAAATCAATGATGACGAATATAAATCAATAATTTTCTTAGTCAGTGATTTACCATTAAGAAAATAAAAAAACAAAAAATGCAACCCCCCTCTCTCTTATTCCCGCACCCTCGATCTCCTAATCAAGAACATATTAACCATAACAAAATCAAGATAAAATTAGTAAATCCCAAAAGTTGATCACAGAGAAATAATAGTTAAAATACACGCACACACACATATTTCCAAAAAAAAAAAAAGAATTTGGATACCAGAAAAGTCGATGGAAGAAGCATGGCACACTTGGCTGGTTGTCATAAGCAATTTCTCATGTTGAAGAAGAAAGTAAAGAATAATTTTATGAGAAACTAAAACCTTAAAAAGATATGAGAAGAAAAATGAAACCCAATTGGTGAAAAGGAATTTAAGGAGGAAGAAGAAATGTCCAACCAGGAAAAGTGAAACCAAGCTAGTGAATAAAAGTAAATATTATTGTTGTTAACTTTTGGGATCTTTCCTGGATTCTACTAACAAGATATTAAAAAAAAGTAAATATTTTATGCATTATTGCTTTTATTAGAAAATTTGAATTTATTTTCAAATTAATAAATCTCAGTTAATAGTAAAGGAAAAGACTGCGATAGAGTTTTTTTTATATACCTTATCAATAAAGCTCTTTTATATACCATTTGATATAATTTCAATGGCTGAGATGTTGTTGTATATGATACTTATAATGCATCTTAACTCATAGGATTATAATGTAAGAAATTAAAAAAAATTCAAAGAAAAAAAAAAACCCAACCCTAAGATTACATGCCGGTGACCCATCCCCACTCCTCCCCCTAATGCCGGCAACACCCGCCCACCGACTCAGACGAAGTCCTGCCCCCTAACACTGATGAAGCCTTGCGCCCCCCCCCCCCCCCCCCCCAAAAAAAAAACACGCTAGATCTCTCCTCCACGACTCCGGCGACCTAGTCCCCCCCCCCCCCATGTGACCATATCTACCCCCCATGACGCCAACGAAGCCCCACTACCCTCCCCCCTATGCCATATCCCACAACCAGATCTGCCCCCCTCCCCCCCCAAACTACGATCTGTGCACAGTTCCCCCTACGCCGACGAAGCCCTTCCCCCATGCCATATGCAGAAACCGGTGAAGACCCCTTGCAAGCCAGATCCTCATGACCCGGCCCCCCTTGACGTCGAGGCCCCACCGGGTGCTGAGACCCCGGCAACAAGTACTCCCTCCCCAGCCCCGCGATCTCCCCACCTATGTCGAACCCTCGGAAGGACTAGCTTTACTTTTCTTTTCTTTTCTTTTTTGTTTTTTTTTTTTTTTTGAAATTTCTTAGTCCATACTATTATGAGATAAGGTCCATAATAATTATCATATACTAGCAAAATCTTAACCATTGAATTATATCTGTATAGTTTAAAAATGAACTTTATCGATAGAATATATAAAATAAGCTCTACTTTTCCACTAATAAATTATAACTCGTATATATAAATTATGTTTTTTTTTTCAACTAATCTGAATTTCACTTGTAATACTCTTCACTAATTAAACTTGTTTTATTTTTTTTTCTCCTAATCAGTGGTTATAGGCATACTAGATAACGTTAAAAAGTTTTGTTCTCCCTATCATTTTATTTTTCTTCAATACTTATTACGATATCCTCCATGACTAACACCTCTTCTTTCTCTATGTTTAATACATTAATTCCATTATTTTTTTGTGTCTGTCATCTTCATTTTTTTTTTTTACTTAACGATCACGCAACATTAAAAGTTTAAAGAGATAGAGCAAAATAGTTTAATTTGGATTAAACTGTACTTTTTTTTATCTTTTTCTGAAAAAATTTTTTGTCTTTTCTGAAAAAGTTTTTTGTCTTTTCTAAAAAGTCAACACAAATTACTATTGAAACTTAAAAATCTTAACTCAAACTCATTCACCAAACATCCCATTAGCCTTTACAAAATCACCCGGGTACTGCTCTCTATTAAAGACTAAGGATTGGGATCCTTAGCATACCACATGTAATCTTTCTAAACTCCTTTATAAATGATTGAGGACATGAAAACACCAATGATCTCTTTTACTTATTATTATTGAAAATTATAAGTGCATAATATCTTAATAAGTAATAGAGTGATGAGTAAACTATCGTTTCCACGAGAATTATCGTTACTGAAATTATATTAACTCTAACTTTATTTGAATGACTGAAAAGAGATTTTTAAACATAAATAACAAAATCAATAAAAAGACGAAACACTCAAAATACTAAAAATCTAGGGGTATTGATTTCACCAAATTAATCACATTTAAATCCTCTAATTCAATCAATCAACGTCTATTCCCTATATTGCCAGCGAATCTCTCTAATGTATTCATTAATCCTTCTCAGGCATTAACAATTTATCTCATAATAAGCCTATTATTATCTCTCGGTCTCAAACTCTAAGCTTACCATAATTCATTAAGAACAATAAATTCAAAGTGCTGCACAAGTTTTATAACCATCTTTAGCTTATGACAATCTCATGGTAAATTAAATAAAGGCTTATTTAATATCATTTCTAAGTCTCAAATCAACTACCAAATCATGCAAAAAAGAAATTCACAAGCATTAAGCATATATTAAAATACTTAATATAGAACGAGAATAGAACATCAATTAATTAAAAATAGAGAAACTCAAATATTCGTAACCCAACTAGATTGTATCCCTAGAAAAGAAAATTATTTCATAAATAAAAATAGAAATCATCAAAATAAAGGTTTAATCATTCTCATAAATAAAAAGAAAATTTTTTCAACTAAGACCACCATTAACTCTGCATAAAACAAAAGTCCAACAGATATCTGGCGGTCCACAAGCAAATTCGAAAGATGGGATACCATCTTCGACATTATAGACTCAAAATAAAAACAAAACCATAAGACACGAAGACTACAAAGTGGAAACAACATGGTCATTATTCGACACAACTACAACACAAGATGAATCACCGAAAAAGAGCCAACCCATGCCAGCAACGAGGTCCGGAAAAGCATAACCACTGAGTCAGAACCATAGTAGACGGAGCAACACGACCACGCTGATGCATGAGTCCATGTGCAGCTGCCACCAACCACCACCCTTGACATGCGCCCCCCCCCCCCCCCCCCCCCCACACCCCAAAAGAGACGTTACACCATAGGAACCAAAACCTCCTAAGTCATAGCCCTTCCGGAGGCCACACGTGTCTTGTGCTAATGAAAACTACTGCGAAACCATCACCAATATCGAGCACCCATCCACGGACACCACCTACTCCCAACTTTGCCACGGCAAAGGAGTCAAACCCCAACAATTGTAAAGTCATCGGAAAGACGAAGTGTCCAAAAGAGACGATAAAAAATCCAACAGCTCTACTCTTCCAGCTCGCCAAAACTTAACCCCTCTGATCACAAGACCACATCTGCCTTTAGATCCTTCACAATAGAATTCAAAGTTCCATCTCTAGGATCCAGAATCCGAGGGACAACATGGCGCTGTCGTCGAAGTCCGGCTCTAAGAGAAGGGCACACACAACATAGAGATCCCAAGTGAGATTTTCTTTTACAAGAGGTTAATTAACCCCCAAAAAAAACAAAAAACAAAAAACAAAAAACAAAAAGCAAAAAGCAAAAAACAAAAACAAAAACAAAACAAAATATCAGGAAAAAAATTACCGTTGGCAAATGGCGCAACGTCGAAGGCGGGGGCCGATCGTATAAAAGGACCCCACATCCTCCCGCCATTCGATTCGAAGAATCGTTTTTCACTAACGGTGGGTTTCGCTGCTTCAAAACCCTCACGCACTCACCCTCTCTCTCTCTCTCTCTCTCTCTCTAAAACCCTAAATTTCTCTCTCCTCCACATCTCCAAATTCCAAATCCCTCCGCATTTGCCTTTCCATTTCGGCTGCAACCCTAAGGAATTTTCCATCTCCCCATTCCTGGAGCCTTCGTCCTCCTCCTCCGTCGAAGATGAGCTTCGCGGCGTACAAGATGATGCACTGGCCGACCGGGATCGAGAACTGCGCCTCGGGGTTCGTGACTCACTCACGCGCCGACTTCGTTCCCCGCATCCCTCCCATCCAGTCCGACGACCTCGACTCCGACTGGCCCACCTCCCGCCGCGAAATCGGCCCCGTCCCCAACCTCGTCGTCACCGCCGGCAATGTCCTCGAAGTTTACGCCGTCAGACTCCAAGAGGAAGACGAAAGCACCAGAAATTCTAGGGCTCCGGCCGAGTCCAGACGTGGTGGACTCATGGACGGCCTCGCCGGAGTTTCTCTGGAACTCGTTTGCCATTACAGGTTCTTTGCCATAATTAGCCTCGTTCTGTGATTGTTGCTCGTCAAAATTTCTCATTTTGTCGATCTCATTTTACTTGAATTGCAGGTTACATGGAAATGTTGAAACCATGGCGGTTTTATCTTCTGGAGGTGGTGATGGTTCCAGGAGAAGAGATTCTATAATCTTAAGCTTTCAAGGCGCCAAAATTTCCGTCTTGGAGTTTGACGATTCTATCCATGGACTCCGTACAAGGTGGGCGAAAGGTGAAGTCGGAGATGGAGCAAAGTGTCTTTATTCTTCTCTCACCATTGAGTTTTTCCTTACTATTTTCTGTGACTTGTGAACGAATAAACATGTTTAATTTTCGAATGATCGCTTTGAACAGTTTGGGATTATTTGGTAGTGAAATCATTCACTGCCCTTACATTGTTAGAAAATATGCGAGTTTGCGAGAGACGAAGAAAACATCTGAAAATTTGATGAGTTCAGAATTTGCAGACAGTACCTGTTTGATACTTATGTCTCAAGATTTTTTAGGTGATTTATTATTTTAATTCGGCATTTCTAAAAACACGAGGATGCCTGTGGTGCGAGCTGATTCTTTGTTTTGGTAACGATATTGGTATTGTCTTTTGTTTATTGATGCTTATTTTTTATGTTGACCTTTCAGCTCTATGCACTGTTTTGAGGGTCCAGAGTGGCTTCACCTGAAAAGAGGTAGAGAGTCGTTTGCAAGAGGCCCATTGGTAAAGGTTGATCCTCAAGGAAGATGCGCAAGCGTTCTTGTTTATGATATACAAATGATAATGTTGAAGGCTGCTCAGGTTTATTTTCTTCTCTTAAACGTTAACTTGATAATCCTAATAGTGTTCTCATGTCATCGTATTTTGAAATAAAAACATGAAATTAGCTCGATTTGGATGCCATTTCATTTTGTTATTTTAAATTGATGATGCCTAAAATTTCATACTTAAATAGCTGATATAAATTATTCTAATTTCTGTTTTTCACTTTTTCCGGACAAGTCACAAATTATCTTTGGATTGTTACCACTGTTTGCACTGATTTCAGAACTTATATTGAAAATTCTGGATGGTAATGGTTTAGATTATCAGCTAAGTAGCAAATGATAATCAATATGCTTGTTGGATTATAGATTTCGGATCGAGCTCGGATTTTGGTACATTTCTTGGAAGAGATGAAAAACATTCTTTAGATTTACTTGGCTTTTTATCTGTAACTTTCCGAACACTTTTAAGTCAAAACTGAGAGATCTCACTTTCCCTCAAATGTTTGTTGAACTTGAATAACTCTGCTAGATTCTTCATTTTCTTATTCCAATTTGCAAGATTAATACGAAATTTCTTATACTCATTACCATAAGCATAGCTTTTCCTCTCTGTAAAACCAAGTATTGGAGAATCTTCTACATCACTGATCTTTCCTTAGCGAAAGTAAGGAGGGCTGAACCTATGCTGGCATTGATGCATGTCTACTATTGCACCTAGCTAGATTAAGGTTTGACTACAAAATGTATACTTTATCATCTCGTAAGTTTGATTACAATAAAATATGAATATTTTGCTTTCTATGTGTATTATAAAAAATGTTATCTTAATCATTGTTAAAGGAATGAGGCATACCTGATGCAGCATACTTTCAAAGTTCTTGTGGCCAAGAACTTTGAGCTAGATGCTTTTGGTTTATTGCTAATTGGTGGTATCCCAGTAGGTAAGGGTGTAGTGCGTTAAGAGAGAGATCTCATGCTCAAATCTTGAACACAACTAGCAATGTATAAACAAATGAGCTTTTGGCTTATTGATTTTTTATAGGCTTTTTTCTTAATCTTTAATTCTAACCTATCTCCTGAATACTTTGGAATTGTCAGGCTGGTTCTGGTTTGGTTGGGGATGAAGATGCATTGGGCTCTGGAGGTGCAGTTTCCGCTCGTATTGAGTCATCTTACATAATCAATCTGCGAGATTTAGACATGAAGCATGTAAAGGACTTTATTTTTGTACATGGTGAGTTGAACATCGATGTCTCAGAGATATTTGATTAGTTCTTGGTATTTTGGTTGCTGATTGCCGATCTAGAATCAATTTTAGTGGGAATACTTTTTAGAAGATCATATGTGGATTAACAAACTTTGTTGGGTTTCTCAAATACTTCCCTTTTTTTTTTTTTGTGATGATTGTCATGGGATACATTTATTATTAGAGTGCTCTTTTATTTTTTATTTCTTTGGCTCTCGAAACTCATTATTTATGTGCAATATTTATTGTCCACTTTGAATTTGACGTAAAGATTTTCCCATGTTTTTTTAAGAATTTTTGTGGTTCGATTAAATGGTATGAAAAGAGTTACTTATATCAGGTTTACGTTTAATTCACTGTTTGTGACTTGATGTGCATTAACACTATTACTGATATACACAATTCTTACAGGTTATATTGAACCTGTAATGGTTATCCTTCATGAGCGGGAGCTCACTTGGGCTGGACGTGTGTCGTGGAAGCATCATACTTGTATGATTACAGCGCTTAGTATCAGCACAACTTTGAAGCAACATCCTCTAATTTGGTCAGCTGCTGTAAGTGCTGATTAGTTGGAAATAAGATATCAAAATCTTGGAAGTGACTTATATAATGTTTTCAGCAACATGAAAGAGTAATTGACTTTCAGGTTGAATGTGAAACTGTGGCAAGAGTTTGAGTACTGATATCATTGACAAGTTCCTGTGGTAATTTTTTAGGAAAATGATAATGGGATTAACATGATTCAACATTTACTGTGCTACATTTACTTGACAATACCTGGATCCAAAACTTATATGGTGATCATTTGTGTTTCTCTATGCTTGCCAAAACTTAAGTGTCGCAGCTGATTTTAGGCTCTAAGATCACTTTGTTGTTTATTTACGTAATATTAACTATCAGTTTTGCATTTTACACAAAACTGGAATTGATCTAAATTCCAGTTTCCTTTCCTTTTGGGTCATCTTATATATATTCGGAATCACTAGTTATTATCATGAAGTTGTTGTTTTCATTGTGTTTTTTATTTTTTGGTCAGAATCTCCCACATGATGCTTACAAGTTACTCTCTGTTCCATCGCCGATTGGTGGTGTTCTTGTGATTTGTGCAAATACTCTTCATTATCACAGTCAGGTATACTGGTTTTATTTTTGTATATACTTTTGAGTGCTGAAGTAAACTGGGTTCCGATTGTCAAATCATGTTAGATGTTCTGATGAGTTTAATCCACGTATGCAGTCAACCTCATGTACGTTGGCTTTAAACAGCTATGCAGTTTCAGTTGATAGCAGGTCAATCTCCCTCCCTCTCTCTCTCTCTCTATATATATATATATAATATGTATGTATACATATATGTAGTGCACTCTTTCAGAGTAAATTATTTTGCATGTGTAGCCAGAAAACCCTTGCAAATTTACCGTATGCTATCCCAGCTTGAGTTTTTCCTTTCTCTCCTGGAAAAAAAGATATCAGGTTTTGAGATGTTTCGGGTTATTCTTTTCTGTTCTTCCCCCCTCCCCCCCACCAAAAGAGAATGCTGAGAATAAAATCAGTTCAATGTTTCTGTTTTTCCCTTGCTTTACGTGATCTTTATGCATGCAATTTAGTTTCAGCATGCTAGTTGTTGTTTTGTTGCAGCAAATCCTCTTTAAATTTTACGCATTTTATGCTTTCTTCAGCCAAGAGATGCCAAGATCTCCTTTTAGTGTGGAGCTTGATGCTGCCAATGCAACTTGGTTATCAAATGATGTAGTCTTGCTTTCAACAAAAACTGGGGAGCTTTTACTGCTGACTCTTGTTTATGATGGACGGTAAGTGGTGGCATCTTGCTTTATTAGTTCAATTTTTATTGATTTGAGTATGTGCTGAAAGATCTAAGCTTGTGTCTTGTTCTCCATCTTTTGTACGTGATTCCTAATTAATTATCCTATGTCCCCCTACAACTGAGAAATTTCCCTTTTGTTCAAGTGTACCGGAGTTTTCTCTCTCAATAACTGAAGGAATTCTTTAGTTTTTGCTTTTCTAAGTGGACATTTTTATTGGGTGCTTCTCATTCTTTCCCTGTGTAGGACAAAGATGGATACATTCACCTGTCTATGTTTATACTCCAGCATCACCTTAATGCGTATCTTATCATTACAATCTGCAGGGTTGTGCAGAGGCTTGATCTTTCAAAGTCTAAAGCTTCAGTACTTACATCGGTTAGTCATCAATAGTGAAATATTTTGCTAATTTCCTCTTAGACATGTTTCTTGTTTCTTTTTGGCCTTTGAACTTCATTTATGTAATACTTACCAGTGCACGTACAGCTTGCAATCTGCTAACTCTTTTTCTTTTGTTTCTTTTTTGTAGGGAATTACAACAATAGGAAATTCATTATTTTTTTTGGGAAGTAGGTTGGGAGATAGTCTGCTTGTGCAGTTTACTTATGGAATGGGGACATCAATGTTGTCTTCTGGTCTGAAGGACGAGGTGTGTGTTGGAACTGATCAATTTTACTCTTCCAGTGGTCAGATCTCTTTTGAACTCCTGAATTCGTTCAGGATTCAAGTCTTCTTTCAACTAAATGATTTTATATCTTACATTGTGTATTCTTGACTCTTGAGTCTCCAAGATACACCTGGAATATTTTTAGTTATTTATTTTTTTCTTCTAGTTTACAAGGAATTATAGACTATTTGAAAAACTTCTATTTGTAATTTTTCTGTTTTTCTGACATTAATGTAATCAAGAACTTTTCAACCAATTTGAAATTTACAGGTAGCAGATATTGAAGGAGATGCTCATTCAGCAAAGCGCTTGCGAAGATCATCTTCAGATGTATTGCAAGATATGGCTAGTGGCGAGGAACTCTCTTTATATGGTTCAGCTCCAAATAACTCAGAGTCAACTCAGGTTGTTTACCATTCTGGGATGCCTCATTTATTTTTCTTCCCTGATGAACTTGTTACCTGTAGGGATTTTTCTAGAAAATTAGGAACAGAAGACAAGAGGGTTGCCATGGAGGTAGTAAAGGATTCAAAGACAGAAAAAATAATTTGATAACGATTATTATTGTAAACTTACTGAAGGACGATCTTCTTAAATTTGTTACTGTAGTTGGTGAGAGAAATAGCTGTTTTACAACAAATAGTTCTTCATTTTTGTTTTCTAAGTTGGAAATTGGAATTGGCATGAAAATCTCTATGTAGTTCAGGTTGCTTACTCATATTTGATCTTCCAATATAACAGTGTGTTCTTCAGTTCTTATCTTGTTATTGTTTTGTTAGTTGAACTTTTTTTTTTTTTTTTCCCTTGTGCTTGCAGAAGTCTTTCTCGTTTACTGTGAGGGATTCCTTGGTGAACGTTGGTCCTTTGAAGGACTTCTCCTATGGTTTAAGGATCAATGCAGATCCAAATGCAACTGGAATTGCCAAACAGAGCAACTATGAGCTCGTTAGTTATATTTATTATTCCCTGATCTTACTTCTTAGGCTTGACGTTGAATGGTTTCCTAATTCTGTTTGCAAATTTGAGTCATATTATTTGACGTAGGCTTTCTACTTTCTGATCTCCTGGGCTACTGTTCTGAATTGCAGAGCGTAGGGTTTTTTCTCTGAATACATGAAACTGTATTTTTATGGGCTTGTCTTCCCGCCTTTTTGGGTGGTTTTCAGGTTTGCTGTTCTGGTCATGGAAAGAATGGTTCTCTCTGTGTTCTCCGACAGTCAATTCGCCCAGAAATGATTACTGAGGTCTGTGACTTAGCTTTCCCTTCACATTTAAGCATGGTCGACTCTATTTTCTGCCATAGGTTATACAGACTTTGAAACACTCAAAAGTTTTATTTATATTGTAACTTGCATGACTGGTAATGAATTGTAGGTTTCGGTTACCGTAGACCATTTATATTTATTGATGTCCAAGATATCAGATGTAGTATAACAGAATATTATGAAAAGATATTTTTCCTTTCACCCAGAAATTCGGGTTTGCTTGCCCTGCCTCAACATAAATCATTTGCATATTTACATCATTCAAATTGAAAAGACTTTGGTTATAAAAGAGAAAATAGAAGATAATAACTGGAAATTGTATTTTTAAAATGTAAATTGTGAAGTCAATTATTTGTTATACTTTTAATGGCGTTGTCTTCATTTCCTGGTTCAGTGCCTGCTCTATGTGTTAACACTTTCTGCTTTTTGGCTTATCAGGTTGAATTACCAGGTTGCAAGGGAATTTGGACTGTTTACCACAAGAGCACACGCAGCCATGACACTTCCAAAATTGCTGCCGCTGATGATGAGTACCATGCTTATTTGATTATTAGTCTGGAGGCTCGAACAATGGTAATGACTAGCACATAAAGTTCTTTGGTTTATTTTTTTGCATGGATTTCTTGTTGCTAAGAATTCTTTTCATGTTGGAGTTATGCTCTTAACGTACATGTAATAGGCACAAGGCATGAAATTCTAGGTACTTAAAAATGGTTTCCAGTTGAATCAACATCATATAGAATTAGAATATTATACTTCACGGATTCTTCCTATTTAAAACAAAAATCATACAAAATATGGATGCTTCTTATCTAAGATGTTCTTATTTAACTGTGGATGGTTTAACGAGGATTAACTAATTTAATTTGCTTGTAATGAGGTTGTCATGTGATTCAGTCAACAGGTTTTGAGGGATATAGAGGAGTGTATTCTTTATGCCTGAGCTTTAGATACCTCTTCAAAAACATAAGGACAGTTTAGTTTCACTGTAAGCAACAAAGCATTCTTGAATGCTTCAACATTGGGGAGTTGATAAAGAAGTGAATTTCACTTTCATGAGTTAGCCTTTTAATTTACTAATTATCAAGTTTACCTCTGTTATGGCTTACATTTTGTTGGAAATGATTCTTCCATTTTGATGGTTAGGTACTTGAAACTGCTGATCTGCTGACAGAAGTTACTGAAAGTGTTGACTATTACGTGCAAGGAAGAACAATTGCTGCTGGGAATTTGTTTGGAAGGTTAGTGCATCTCTTGAGTCTCATATATATATATATATATATATTTTCCCGCCTGCCTCTTTTCTTTGCCTGGCTCTTCATCTCTTTCTTTTGTTATCTCCAATTTCCACTTTTTTCTTTTATTGATTGGGTGAGTTTTCTCCTTGTCATATGTACTTTGATGCAATGCAAGGAGAGGAAATGATACTAGAGTTCCTTGCTTTCCTAGAATGCTCTTTTTGCCCTTGTAATTCTCTCGAGTTTAACCTTATTGCATCAGCAAATTGATTTCCCATACTCTTAACATGAATTCGCATGTTTATAGGGGTTCCTGTTTATGGTATCGTCCTGCTTTGTTATGGGTGGAAGTATGGGTTAAGTCAATTCTGATTTTTCTGCTTCATAATAATATCTTTTTTTTTTTTGTCAAGGCGTCGAGTTGTGCAGGTTTATGAACGTGGTGCTCGAATTCTAGATGGTTCTTTTATGACTCAGAATTTGAGTTTTGGAGCTGCAACTGCTGAATCTAGTTCTGGTTCTGAGAGTGCCGTAGTGACTTCAGTTTCTATTGCAGATCCATATGTAGTATTGAGAATGAGTGATGGAAGTATTCGGCTACTTGTAGGAGGTATATTTTTGAAGATTTTCTTTTCGGTTTATATGTTTAGACTTGATCCACAATCTATATATTTTAGTTCGAAGTAGTTCTGCTTATCTTGAAAATCAATTTATTCCAATGTTTGATACCTTAATTACTATTATTATTTCTTTTTGTATTTCCTTTCATGTTGGATTTTTATGTTTCTCATCTATAATTGTTTTCTGTCCTCCTCCCTCATGAAATCCGCCCTTTTTTTTTTTTGGTTTTGCAGATCCCTCTTCCTGCAGTGTTTCTATAATTAGTCCAGCTGACTTTGAGAGCTCAAAAAGTTCAATATCTGCATGCACGCTTTATCATGATAAAGGACCAGAGCCATGGCTCCGTAAGACAAGTACTGATGCATGGCTTTCAACAGGTGTTGATGAGGCCATTGATGGTGCTGATGGTGCTTTACAGGATCAGGGTGATATATATTGTGTTGTTTGTTACGAAAATGGTTCTCTTGAAGTATATGATGTCCCTAGTTTCAATTGTGTCTTTTCAGTGGATAACTTTATATCTGGAAGGCCCAACCTAGTTGATGCATTTGTGCAAGAAGAACCTAATGATCCACAAAAAGTAACAAACAAAAGTTCTGAAGAATTAGCTGGTCAAGGCAGGAAAGAAAATACACAGAACGTGAAAGTTGTTGAGTTGGCGATGCAGAGATGGTCAAGAAAGCATAGCCGCCCTTTTCTTCTTGGGATACTGTCTGATGGAACAATTCTTTGTTATCATGCTTACCTGTTTGAAGGTACAGAGAGTACCTCTAGAATTGAAGATTCAGTTTCTTCACAGAATTCTTCTGGCTCAAGGCTCAGAAATCTGAGATTTGTTCGGGTTCAATTGGATGCATATGCTAGAGAGGAAACGTCAGACGGACTGTCCTGCCAAAGAATTAGTATTTTCAAGAATATTGCTGGTTATCAGGGGTTATTCTTGTCTGGGTCAAGACCAGCCTGGTTTATGGTATTCAGAGAACGTCTTCGTGTTCATCCCCAGGTCAGCTATTCATTACCTTGGGTATATAAGAGCTTAGTAGCAATAATTGTTAAAACATTAGCAAGCGTGCTATTTACTTGTTTCATTTTTATGTTTTAATTGCGTAGTTATGCGATGGTTCAATCGTAGCCTTCACTGTTCTTCACAATGTGAACTGCAACCATGGCTTCATATACGTTACGTCTGAGGTCAGATGTAGTATACTTCTCATTTCTGGGTGATTGTTTGCATGACTGTGGACATTCCACCTGATCTTTTTCTCTAATCTCTAGGGTATTATGAAAATTTGCCAACTGCCACCTATAACCAGTTATGACAATTATTGGCCAGTGCAAAAGGTGATACTTCCATGTTTCTTGTTCTACTTGATTCAAATATCAATTTGATTCATGTTTATGAGTTTTGGTAGTGATCTGCTTCTTTTTTTTTTTAATAAATAGATTCCATTGAAAGGCACTCCACATCAGGTCACTTACTTTGCGGAGAAGAATTTATACCCAATTATAGTTTCAGTTCCTGTGAGTTACCTTCCTGCCCTATCCCATGCTTTACTAGAATAACCGGTTCATAGATTTACTATTTTTGGAGTTGAATTGTTGCATCTATTTGCCGAAGTTGGGATGTCATAGTGTCATGATTTTCATTTTATGTAAACTACACTGTTATAAAATACTCATTGAAAAGGTGATCTGTATTGTTCTTGTATGCCTGAACATAATGTAATGTTTGTTCCCACTTCCCTTCAAATAGTTTACCTTACAGGATGCCTTAGTTTGCTCGAGCTTGATGTAATCATCATATCAGAGGTAGTAATGCAGCAGTAATTTTCTGTAGGTTCATAAGCCACTGAGCCAAGTTCTGTCATCATTGGTTGATCAAGAAGTTGGACATCAGTTTGAGAATCCTAATTTAAATCCTGATGATCTGCATCGGACTTACACTGTTGATGAATTTGAGGTTCGGATTCTCGAGCCAGAAAAATCTGGGGGTCCTTGGCAGACTAAGGCTACCATTCCAATGCAAAGTTCTGAGAATGCTCTAACGGTTCGAGTGGTCACACTGTTTGTAAGTCTATGTTGCTCTCCTCTGTGTTCTTTGTATAACCACCTACGGAAAAAAAGGGACTGCACACATGCGTAACTGAAAAGATGAATCTTTAAGGAATAAACTAAATTTATTTGGGGCAGGCATGAGTTTTGAGATGATAGGACTGCTAGCAAAACTAGATTGGTGTTTGCTCAACCCGATGGTCGTCTTTGGATGCTATAAGATACTTTTTTTGCTTAACTTTTAATGTTCATTGCAGAACACTACAACAAAAGAGAACGAAACACTTCTAGCCATTGGCACTGCTTACGTGCAAGGGGAAGATGTTGCTGCCAGAGGAAGAATTCTTTTGTTTTCACTGGGAAAAGACAGTGATAATTCCCAGAATTTGGTACTTAAGAGACTTTACTGTCTCTACTTGCTTGACCCTATTTAATCTTTTACTCTAAATAATAGCTACCAGAAAGGAACTTTTGTAGCTCAATCTATTCTTATTATTCTCTTACTTCCAAAAGTCTATGAAGTTGATTCAGCTCATTTCCACCTTCAGGTTTCAGAGATTTACTCCAAGGAGTTGAAGGGTGCTATATCTGCATTAGCCTCTCTTCAAGGCCATTTGCTTATAGCTTCTGGTCCTAAAATTATTTTACACAAGTGGACTGGTACCGAGTTGAATGGAATTGCATTTTTTGATGCACCACCATTATACGTTGTGAGCTTGAATATTGTACGTGCTACTTAAAAACTTCTTCCATTATGGTTATTTCTGTCTATATAAACCTGGATCCAGTCAAGAGAGAGGGAAGAGAGAACAGCAGAGGTCATCTCCAATATTATCAGAGTGAAAGGTGTTAGAACTGGATTATAGCAGTGACGCAGGACCAAGATAATTATGAAAAGTTATAGTAGTAAATTAATATAAGATTGAATTTATTGTTATGAAAAAGGAATATTGAAATTCACTACTGTTGCGGTTTTTTCTTCTATCTTGCTAGCTTGGATTCCTTGTTTGACATCTATTACATATAAACACAACTGCAGGTCAAGAATTTTATTCTTATTGGTGACGTCCACAAAAGCATATACTTCCTTAGTTGGAAGGAGCAGGGAGCTCAACTTAGTTTATTGGCCAAGGATTTTGGTTCCCTTGATTGTTTTGCAACGGAGTTTCTGATTGACGGAAGTACACTGAGCCTTGTAGTTTCAGATGATCAGAAGAACATCCAGGTTAGATTTTTTTGTTATTTGTACCTTTTTGGATCCGTGATGACAATATTTCAGATGTTCTTTGAATTCATGGTATTCGGTGAAAAAGTTGATAGCGTTAGCATTTTCCAAGATGTTCTATTCTAATTTCATATGCCAATTTATATGAATTTTTACCACTTTTATGATTTTTTAGGGAATTAGTGATATATTTTTAATACCTTTTTGTAAAACTCCTCTTTGGGCTTTGGTTAAAACAAAATGCAGTTCGCAAATACAAATGTTCTAGGGTTCAGAGTTGGTGGGCTAATTCCGGTTTTCCTTTGATGAAATGCAGATATTTTATTATGCACCCAAGATGTCTGAAAGTTGGAAAGGACAGAAGCTTCTCTCGAGGGCTGAATTTCACGTTGGTGCCCATGTAACCAAGTTCTTGCGGTTGCAAATGCTTTCTACTTCAACTGATCGAATGGGGACCACTGCAGGCTCTGATAAAACAAATCGCTTTGCATTACTCTATGGTGCCCTCGATGGCAGTATTGGTTGTATAGCACCGCTTGATGAACTAACATTTCGAAGACTACAGTCACTACAGAAAAAGCTTGTTGATGCCGTTCCACATGTTGCTGGTCTGAATCCTAGATCCTTTCGCCAGTTTCGCTCTAATGGGAAGGCTCATCGGCCTGGACCTGACAGCATAGTTGACTGTGAACTACTGTGCCAGTAAGTTTTTTCGTGTCATTTTATAAATAAATCATATTGTCTCTAGGAAGATAGCGAAGGTCTTCTGCATTGCAGAAAAATGTGACAATCTTTTCCCTAGTTTGTTTTTCGCTTCAACGTTATTCATGTGAATGCTCGTTCATGTTCTGACTATTGTTTTCCAGCAATATGAATTAGGTCAGATGACGGGTTCTTTCTTTAGCACAGCTAAGTGTTGTTTGGTTTCTGTTTTGCAGTTATGAGATGCTTCCTTTGGAGGAACAGCTAGAAATCGCTCACCAGATAGGAACAACCCGTATACAAATTCTTTCCAACTTAAATGACCTTTTTCTAGGAACAAGCTTCTTGTAACTTGTAAGGGCAGCATATACGAGAGTAGCTTACGAGATTTCCAACGCACTAATTTAGTCACTGCATTCTTGGAAAATACCCTCCCCCAACGTCCCACCGGCCTGATTTGTATCCACATGCAAATGCGTATTGCCATTTGAGGCTACAATGCTGAAATCAGTTGCGGTAAGAAGTGGAGTCACAGTTGGAGCGCGGAGAGTAAAAAATGAATAGGAATCTCGCTCCAATGTTGTATCAAAGAAGTGATGAACGATGTAGATGTCAATAATTGGATGCTTATATTTAAACCCCATTGCCCTTTTTCGTTGTCAATCTTCCATTTGCATCCATAGTTGCTGCTTGATGGTTGCTTTTAATAATTTAGGCCATTATTGTTGGTTGTATGAACAAAGATTGTGATTTTATATTATCACTTTGACACTCTGCAGTGGTGACATCACGGAATGGGGCTGCAAAAACAAGCCAAAACTAGACAGGTGACGGATAAGAAGTATCATTTAAAATTTTTTTAAAAAAAAAAAAAGAAACTAAAAAGGATTAATCCTTTGCTTTGTCAATGACTGAAGTTTTACTTTGATCCTTAAATTTTGTGAGTAAGAGCAGTGGTCCCGAAATTACTGAAAAGTTTTTTTTTTTAAAAAAAAGGAAGTTAATTGGTTTCTTTTAGCATTTTATGTTACATCTTCAAGAAACTAAAAAAGAGACTAAAAACAATAATTTTTCAGACATTTAAAGTGCAATTGTGAAATTAATGAATTTTTGTTAAAACATTTAGGGGAAAAAAAACATTCAAAGTTTTTTGAAAAAAGAGAGGATAAAATTACTTAAATGATCACATTTTTTTTTCTTTTATATATTGATTAATATGAAATAAATCTTCACTCTTGATCGACAACGATATAAATTTTAATTAAATTAAAATAATTTTAATTAAATTTATTTTAATTTTATGTCATATTAATCTAGTATTATTCAAAATTTATATCCGTGAAAAAGGAAAAAATCATAGGATACACTCAAGATGCTTCCAGTCCATGGATCCCAAGCTAAAAATAATATTGATGGGCCGGTGTTGCGCGTGTGCCAGCTCTCAAACACGTGCAAGGATAATGCATAATTGGGTCTAGCCATGGACGTACAATGATGATGACACACGTGCACAACATTTTGTAGTTCCATTCCATCTCTCTATTCTCTAGGGGGGCCTAAAAGGGGAAGAGAAGACTGATAAGAGACACAGGGATAATATTTTATCAACTTAAGGGGATGTTTCTAAAGTGTACCGTTTTGGGACCATTTCCTCTAAGGAATGTTAAGCAAAAGTGCAACATTTCTCCTTCATTTGTGATGAATGAGATGCCATGGGTGTGTCCCCTCTTATGGACAACCAATTTGCTTATATTATATACAAAGGCACATCTATATATATATATATATTTATATAAAAAATATAATCCTCTGTATTAGTATTTATAAATAAAAAATTATAAATCTTCATTTGCCCTTATACAAAAACCCACTTTAGGGGCATTAAAATTTCCCAAAAGCACTAGTAGTGGGATCTTACTAATGCACACTTGGGTCTCTATCAAGGGAGAGGCAAAATGAGTGTGTGTATGCTTTGACATGAAAAGAGAGCCTTTCAATTTCTTTTTCTTTTTCTTTTTTTTTTTTAATAAATTTTTTCTCAAATGCCTTTTGAAACAATGGTGGGTGTGCACCCTGAGTCAACCCGACTGTTCCAATTTTGAGTCGGCGCCTTTGCTTTGCAGATTCTTTCCTTGGTAGAGTGGTAATTACTTTGTGTAATTAATCTCTCTTGCTGCAAAACAATTACTTTGTGTAATTGTCCTTTATATAATCTTTTCATTAGATTTTGTCAAATTGAGGCTTCAATTTTGTAACCGAGTTTGATCAAGGGAAAAACAATTAGAAAAGTTGGGAAATGGTATTGTGTATATATGTAAGTTACTTTATTTTGTGATTGCAGATACAATCTAATTATGATAATTAATCTATATATCTTCTTCAATATTGAATTCCAGTATTCGAAAATCCTATCATAGGTTTAAAAAAAAAAAAAGAACTTTAAAATTAGACACTATCTTTTGAGGCACGCTATTCCATTTATTAAACATTGGAGGACCACGTCTTTTGCTGCCATTCTCATGGCGGTCATTTTTTTTTTCTTTTTCCCCTTTTTCTTGTTCGAATTTCAAATGACATAAGTTCACTAGTGCCAATAGCGCATTAGGTCTCGTCCAGAAAAGATAAAATTTAGTAACGTACTTATATATATATATATATCATGGTTTCAGTGTGTGTGTATACATACATACATATATATATATATATATATATATTACTGTCTTTGTCACCAACCTTTTATATCATTCACTCTAGCTTAATTCTCAAGCTTGGAGTGTATTCTTTTCAGTCAAATTCGTACATTCATCAAGCAATATTTAGCTTTTGGACCAAACTCTTCATTCACTACTCGTCACTATAGCTTGTAGAGTTATCCGAAATTGGGAATTGCTAGTGTAGTGGTGTAAGATCTCCAACTTTTTTTTACTGCTGGCTTAGTGGAGCTACCACTAATTCCCTGAACTTTCAAACCAATATTTAGAAAAGTGTTTCCAATGTAGACGTCTCATATATACATACATATATATGTGTGTGTGTGTGTGCAGGTGTGTGCGTGTGAAATGCAAAAAATCTTGTAATAATAGTTCCCTACGTCATATTTTGGGTCAAATGCATAATGAAGGATAATTATAAGAACCAGATCACCACATAATAATCTCCTAGATAGAAACGTAACAGATCAAAATTTATGGTCAAGCCAAAGCGGCCGATAATATGATTGTAAGTTCATTGTTCACAAACAGAAACTCGAAATAATGTTACAGTTTACACGAAAGATATCTATATTCAACAAGAGAACCCCCACTCACCACTCAACTATATGTATAGTTATATTTATATATGGAGCCATATATGTGACCCCAGCTGAACCATTTGGACATATTAATATTAACATCCATAATGAAGCTCACGTCACGGCTCATCAATGCTTAATATATAAAAATCTTATTATTTGGTGGGCGTGGATTAATCTCCACCGCAGTAATGATGTTGGTCTTTTACTCGTGGAAGTGGAAGAGACTATATATCTATATGTACACATTGACTATATATATCTATATAGATATCTATATATAAGTAGTGGTATATACATCATCATACAGTTATGTGGAAGATGGCGTCATCAAAGAAAAAATTTAATAGGGTAATGAATGAAAATTGATCAGGGGGTAATTATACAAGACCTGGTGTTGTAATTGAGTGATTCATATATATATGTGTATATATATATATATATATATATGTCTGCGTGGCGCAGCGTGCTGAGGTTGCTGGCCACCCTTGGAACAGATTACTCTCCGCGTGCTGCATATACCACCCATGCTACTGATGTTATCATCAGTATGTAGAAAAAATATTTTATACACTATATACTATATATGTACTTTCTTTTAAAGTATATGTATACGGCATTTATATACTATAGATATATATATACTTTTGAGAAGCTGTAAATTTAAGCAATTTATAACTTGCTTGCTCTAATATGTAATACCATCATCAATATATATATATATATATATATATATATATATATACCCTTTATTGCATTTCTATGGGCATTGGCAGATTTTAGCTTCGGTTTGTTAGTTTCAATGCAAATTAAATTCAGTGTAGTGCTTTTTTTTTTTTTTTTTTTTTTTTATAAATTTGATAGCTAGCATGAAGAATCAGACATTATTTGGAATGATAAACGGCCGTGAATGTAGTGTACTAAATAGATGAATGTTACCATTTAAGACACAACAAAAGGCAAATTAATTATTCACCAAAGTCAGTGGAGGTTAAAACAATTTATTATGGTATAAAACACACACACACACACACACACACACACACACACACACACACACATATATATTATATATATAAACTTACCTCAAAACAGGAAAAAAAAAAAAAAAAAAAATTGTTCCACTAAATAGCTGGTACCATTTTTTTTTCATTTTTAGCTGTTAATACACACACACACACACACAAGCCAATTTTATTAACATCGAAAGTGTTAGATTTAAAAGAACTCATTAGGAGAGATCTCAACTTTTGATGGAAAAACGGAAAAGGAAAAAAAAAAAAAAAAATCATGCGTCTGCCTACATGTGTGGGGATCAGCTTGTTAAAATAAATAAAACATGCAGTACAAATAGTTAAGATCGAGTAACTTAATCAAAGAAAAAGGGACCGATGTAAAGAAAATTTATTTGCGCATATGAATAGATATCACTGTGTTTTAAGGGGAAAAAAATAATGATGTGTGTATAGATAAGCATAAAATTTATAATTCAAATGGAAATGTGTTTCATACTTTTAATTGACCGTTAAATAATTGAAAATTGACAGAGAAATTGAGATGACAAATTACAAGATGCATGTTCTTTTTCCCCTATCAATTATGTGTACCAAAATCTTAAATTTGGTGTTATTCACTTTCTCTTTCACTTAATTAACAAGCAAAATATATATAGAGAGATAAAAACTCCATGGACATTCCGAAACAACAAGGCACTTTCCTGCTACGTACATTTTATGAGATATATACGTACATATATATATATATAAAAGAAGACGCTATTATAAACATCTTTCTTATAATAACTTTAGTCGGTAAGAGAATCCAAAATCTTCTTCGAGTTTGCAGATTCAGTATGGTACATTGCATTAGCAAGGAACGACAACGTCAAACAATATATATGTAATATTGTATCTTCTTTGTTGTTTTATCCAAAATCAATATCTAGATTACAGTACCACTCTAAAATATTTGACCAACTAATTCTCCGAATCTTTAAAAGATTAATACTTCTTTTTATATATGTACGTATGTATATACAAAGGAAGATATATATTACATTTTTACATGTGCGGTAGAGATCGAGAGCTTCATACATAATTAATTTATAACAACAAATACTTTACATTATTCTTATCTTAAACATTTTGAGTAGTATTAAATTTTGTCTGTTTTTGTTAATTTTTTTTATATAAATATTTTGATCTGGTTTAAATAAGATGTAACATTATATATAGTACAGTAAAAAGTAACTTATTATTAATAATACATAGATGATGGTCATACTATAACAACCGGATCTATATTTCATCAATTAGCCACTCACTAGGTGACAACTGTTACCCAGCCAACAATTAAACAGTGGGGAGGCTTCCTTTTCCAAAACAATTCCTTGAAACTCTCTCTCAATATTGCAATTGTAGTATTGTCTATTTCTACGAATCCCATTGTCTCTGTATAGAGCCAAATCCCATTAATGTTGAACTAAGAAGATTTATTATAATAAATACCTTGTACGTACTAATGGATCGAATTTTATTTTATTCCCCATATATAAACTATTAAAAAAAATTAAACTTTTAGTCATAATATTTTGTTATAAAATTTTTAGTTATAATATTTTTTGTGACTAAATTAATCATAAATTTATGACTAAAACTTTTAATCACTAGATTTTTAATTAATCACAAAAAAAATTTTAATCACGCCGTGACTACAAATTTTGTAGTTAACATTTTTTGTCTAAAGGCATATTAGTCACAAAGTTGTTATTAAAAATGCCATAAAAAATATTGTGACTATAGTTTATTTTTTTTCTTAGTGATGGTAAGAATCTCCTAATTTTTATAAATATAGTTAGATCGGCACTTTGATCAAAGCCCGATTATTTATTCAAGGAAGAGTTAAAATTCGGTCAATTTTTTAGGAAAATTGATTAAGTTTGTTTCACTTAAGAAACAACTTAATTTAATAATTGTACCATGTCCATATATCCATATATATATATATACATATATATATAAGCTCTTGAGAAATTTAGTAAAATAAACATTCAGAAATCTGAGATAATGTAAAGACATATATATTAGCACCACTTTGTGGAGGGCAGAGAGGAGTTCTCTTGCCATGTGACAGAAGAGAGAGAGAGAGAGAGAGAGAGAGAGAGGGCACTCCAATCAAGGTATGGAGATGAAGGAGGGCTCGTGGCTGCCTATTCATCGTCCGACAAGTAAACAGCGAAATCGTTGATGCCCCTTTCCTTGGTAGGCAAAAGCAAAGGCAATTGTTATAAAAGAAACCATCTTTTAAAAACCATTATCATCATCTTGTAAATATATAAATATATATATATATAAGTAATAAACCTTCCATGCACACAAGTTTGGAAAATTTATGTAGTCAAATATATGGTCTTACCTCTCTCTCTCTCTCTCTCTCTCTCTCTCTCTCTCTCTCATCCACTTGTCGAATAAACTTAGATTACCCCAAAATGAAAAAAATCCACCAACCCAACAATCACTCTTCCCCCTAACCATGCATGTGATCAGAATCAGTAACCTCGTGAGACTTTTTATTCTTCTCCTCCTCCTTAATTTTTTTTTAAATTATTCAGGATATATTTGACCAACCAATTAAGAAAGAACTATATATTTATAATTACCCTATATATATATATATAACATATAATAATATGCTGATGATAATGTTTGTTAGGCATAGTTGCATGCATGGCGCTGCTACCACATTTATTTGTCTCTAATAAAATGCACCATCACCACATGTCTCCTCAAAAGTCAACGCTTCCCTAATTTAGTCAACACATTAAGCACTTCTTCCTTCCTTTCTCTCTGCCTGAATTTGGACACCCAAACATTACATTGTGGGTTGATCACCAACATATTCACATTCAAACAACACAAAAGAGAGAAGCTCGTAGACCAAAAAAAAATAATAATAACAATAAAATAAAAATGTGTGGGGGTTTTTAGCTAAAGTCATGGGTGAAACATCAAAATCTTAGTTTATTGCAATCTGAAGTTTTCTATAAACTATAATTTGCTTGCAATTTGCTTTAAACAAGCCGTTCCAATCACCCACTATATTGTAACAAGTGACCAATACTTGCTACAATGCAGCACTATATATATATATATATGTGTGTGTGTAGAGAGCATTATTGACTAGGATCAATGTTTAGGAACCGACACACAAAGCGTTGTAATTACTCTAACAAATTACGTGAAGCATGTATATATATATGTGTGGGATAATATATATATATATATTTAAGCTTATACATATAACTATATATATTGATTTTGAATCGTATCTCCTTGACAAGAATCCGATGATCAAGATTGGACTGTAGTTAATCAAAGGGGAATCGTCTGGCTGCTAGGTTATAATATAAATAGCTATGCCAATATAAAAAAAAAAGGTAGTGCATGCACAAAAGAGACTATCATTCCGCCATTTTCTTTTTATATATCTATCTTTTCTTTTAGGGAAGTAAGAAGGTCAAAAAGCTGCAATAGTTTGTGAGCTTGGGATGGGAAACTGATTTGATTTCTTTAGTTGCATGTGCATTGGTTGGAAGGTCTTTTCGTCGTTAAAGGATGTGAAATATTATGATGATCTTAATTACATGCCAATTTTTCTTCCATTTTTTTTTAAATGACCTATATTCCTAACTATGATTTAGTTTTTTTTTTTTTTTAAATGGAATTTCTTTTTTGAGTTGCTAGTTACTGTTTCCTACATCAATTCATGTATTATGTATCGATGCTTTCAGTTGACATTGTTTATGCAGTTTAAGCAAGCAAGAAAATTTCTAAAATTATCGTGACAAATAATTCAAACTTAATAGGAAACCTAAAGGATAACTTTAAAAAAGTGCATTAATTGTGGAGATCTGGTGGCTTTATTATTATTATTATTTTTAACATATTGGTGAGAGGTTCCTAGAAATTAGTCCAATTGATCACTATAAGAGAATAAAGATTAATTTTTTTTAAAAAAAAAATTATGGAAAACTAAAGACTAATTCACTACAAAAATGATTTTATTTGTTTTTTGTTTTTTTTTTTGCTTTGATCATGATGTGCGACCATTTAAGATTGACTTTTTCGAAAGCATTTTATAAACAAATCTACAGCTAATTATAAACAAATTTGAGTATCCAAGATCATTATATACTTCTAAATGACTTTTAAATACACATATAAATATAAATATAAATATATGGTACGTACGTTAAGTACCCAACATGTTTAAACAAATTAACCAAGTTGGTTAATTATAAAAAGAAAAAAATAAAAGCAAAAAAACAAATATGCTTCACTTAAAATCAAGGAGGAAAAGCCAATAATGATATGGCCCTCCTCCTCCAATTTAGAAGAAAACAGCATCGAAGAAAAAGCGTCCCCCTTTATTTAATTTTATCTTATTTTTCCCTTCACACATCCACAAGAATAGAAAAATGCAAAAAATCTAAAAATAATAATAATAGTAATAAATTTAAAAAAAGTAATTAAAAAAAAAAACTTATGATTCTACATTCTTTCAAAAGCGTCTGAAGTCTCCACTGGAAACGACAAAACCCTTTAATTACGAACCTATTCACGCGCCATCACTGCATGTGGGTGTAAATTGAAACTCCAACAAAACTTTATTCTTATTTTTTTTAAATATATATTATTTTTCCTCTCATCAACCTCAGTCTCTCTCTGTCTCTCCACTTCTCCTTTCTCTCTCTTCTGGTTTTTTCTTATTAGACTATCTGTAACGCTCGAAACATCCCACGAGCTTTACACCTCTTTTATCCTTATCTCCTCTGCTCCTCCCACTCTTCAATTATTCTCCCCATTTCCACTCTCTGTTCAGCTTCCTCTCTTATCATTTCCACCTTATTAATTTCAGTTCACATATTCTCCCAACAAATATATTTATATATATATATACATCTTTATATATTCCTCTATTTATGGCGCTCGAGACATGGCTGATCAAGGTAAAGACGGCGATATCAAGCAGTTTCGACGTCGTAAAATCGTCTCCTCACCACCACCACCACCCGAAGCAAGTTATCAAAAAATCAAACGTCGGCGTTTTGGCGTTTGAGATCGCCGGCCTAATGTCGAAGCTCATCCACATATGGCAATTCCTCTCCGACAAGAATATGATCCGCCTCCGCAACGACTCGATCTCTCTAGAAGGAGTGCGCAAGATCATCTCCAACGACGACGCCTTCCTCCTCGGCCTCGCCTGCGCTGAGATCGTCGAGAATCTCCGCCTCCTCGCCAAATCCATCTCCCGAATCAGCTCCAAGTGTGAGAACTCCACCCTCCGGAGCTTCGACCGCCTCTTCGACGACTTCGCCGACGCCGGCAAGGACCCTCACGGCTGGGTCCTCGCCTGGAAAGACATGGAGGCCAAGCAGAAGAAGATGGACCGCTACATTACCGTCACCGCCACGCTCTACAGAGAAACCGACGAGCTCTCCATCATGGAGAGCGGTCTCAAGAAGGCCTTACATAATGATAATTATGCTAATCATCAGTACGACTCGAGTTCGATCAAAGAACAGAAGATCGTCGAGCTCCAACAGAAGATTCTGTGGCAGAGACAGGAAGTGAAGTACTTAAAGGAGAGATCTCTTTGGAGCCGAAGCTTCGACTCTGTAACCTCCGTTCTCGCCAGATCCATCTTCACGATTCTCGCCAGGACGAAGCTCGTTTTCGGCATCGGATCGCACAGTATTCCGGTCCCACCGTCGCTTCCGAGAAGCCTTTCGGCTTCCGCTACCGTCCACCCATCCGATCAAAACCCGACCACGACCACGACATCATGTTATTATGTTTCCGGGCCACTAACCAAAGAACAGGCGAATAATAACAGTACTAACGGGAGGCCGTTGTTCTTCGAGTCGAACGCGAAGCTGCTGAAGCCGCCGGGAACGACGCTGGGGGCGGCGGCGCTGGCGATACACTACGCGAACGTGATAATAGTGATGGAGAAGATGATAAAGTCGCCGCAGCTGGTGGGGGTGGAGGCGAGGGACGATCTGTATGCGATGTTGCCGAGCAGCGTAAGGGCGGCGCTGAGGGGGAGGCTGAGGGGGGTGGGGTTCTCGGCGAGCGACCCGGTGCTGGCGACGGAGTGGAGGGAGGCGCTGGGAAGGATCCTGGCGTGGCTGTCGCCGCTGGCTCACAACATGATCAAGTGGCAGAACGAGCGCAGCCTCGAGCAGCAGAACCTCGCACCCAAGACCAACGTCCTTCTGTTCCAGACTCTCTTCTTCGCCAACAAGGACAAGACTGAAGCCGCCATAACCGAGTTGCTCGTCGGACTTAACTACATTTGGAGGTTCGAGAGGGAGATGACTGCCAAAGCCTTTTTCGAGTGCAACAATAACTTGCTCAATTTGCAGAGTTCTACTACTACAACCGGTTAATTTTCCCCCCTTGTTTTTCGTCCCCTTAATTTGATTTTCTCTAGTTTTTTTATGGGTTTAAATTTTGTAATGGTTGATTTTGGATCGAGGAGTAATTTTCGGATCTACGAGGGTTAATTAGTTTTGAGTTCGACCCTGATCATCATCTCTCTGTATATTGGTAATTATGAAATATAGACTCTATGTAATTAATGGTCTTATTTTTAAGTAATCAAAAAAAGGAAGGAAATGCATGGGTTTGCAATAATAATTAATTTCACGATCGTGTGAAAATTGTATTAATTTCTTCATCATTTATTATTATTGTTGCTATTACGATTTTCTTTCTGAGATATTGTTTTTATTAGGTGTTAATTACAACTACTCCTATATATATATATATATATATATATATATCATTGTTATCATTAGTATAGTATTATCAATGCAGATAGATTCGTCAAAAATTGCTTGTTGTACACATGGGTCGTTTGGAACCACCAACGAAATTGTAATTTTAATTTCAACGCCAAATTCAAAAATAATAATAGCTAGACTACTAGAATATAAAAGAGTTTAAGTGGAGATAAGAAGTGTGGGACCTATATTTTTTTGTTGGGCTATGATATAGCTGCGGAATAATCTCATACAGTGCTGTTTAGACTAACCACTATTCTTTCTTTTTTTTTTTTCCTTTTTTTTAAATTATTTTTCTATTTTAACAATGTCATTATAATGCATGATTCCAATACCCAAGTAGTCCAAAATTGAATGTAGACCACGAAAATGGGAATTAGAGATTTGGACTATTATCTTTGTATGTACCCTGCATGTGATCATATTATATAATCTGTTTCTAGGGAATGGACTATAAATTTGTAGCTTTATGTAACATTCTTTCCCTTTTTTTTTTTTTGTTTTTTCCATTTGTAATTCTTGAAAATGTGAGAATTATATATGAAAAGAGAGAGAGAGAGGAGTACAAACAAGGAGCGAAAAGCCTTGTCACTTCCAACCTGCTTATATATCGCCTCATATATTAGTCCCTCTTTTTATTTTAATTTCTTTTCCTATTTAATAAGTAAACGAATTGTATTAGCCTGGCAACTGATAAAGCAAAATTGAATCAAGAAAGATCTTCAATCTAAATCACGGTTAGCAATATATAAGAAAAAAATGTATTGGCTTTACTTTTCCTAAACAAAATTATATACATATATAAACGTCTTGCCTGTATATATGGCTTACAATTGGAAACGACCACACACACACATAAATAAATATACATATACATATATATATATATATATATATATGTTTGTTTGTGACTAGGACCCATTGAATATTTAATAATCAACAACTTAGTATGGAAAGATAGCCGATGAGAAGATGACTGTTGATGAGACGACCACCTCATGATACCTTTTCTTTTTTTTTTAAATTTATTTGTTTACATTTCTATTTTCAAACCACCACACTTTAATTATGGTTAGGTGGCTAATTGAGTTAACAAGATTAGATTGTGTATTGTATAACTAACATGGGCAATATTAGCTATGCAGATATTATTTGTTGAAGAAACCACACCACCTGGCCCAGAATTATAAAGAAAAAGAAATTTTTTTATTTCCTGAGATTTCCCGAGATCTTTTAAGGAAAAAATTAAATAAAAAAAAAAAGAGGAGGAGATTCTCCGAGCATTGATTTGAAAAGTTGAATTTCCAAATGGGGCCCATCAATTTGATTGCAATTGGACCGTCCAACTAGATTAGGTACTTTACAAAATTTATTCTTAATATTTGTGGGTTATATATTAGAAAGTGATTTTTTTTTTCCAAATAAAGTTGAGAGTGAATATTTGAACTCGTTATCTAGTGTAAAAATTATCGTATTAGACTGTGTTAGTAGGTTTTTCATGTTGGAGAAAGTGTTAATAATTAAGAAACTAAAACGGAGAATCTTAAACCGAAATGGACACTAAGTTAATCAAATTAGCACAAGGGAACAAAGCAAACTATTTATTAACAAAATAATTAGAGTGGGATTATAATTCTCTACTACAATAAATAACTATCCTGGAGGTAAAGCGGTTATAGAATCCAAGAAAGAAAAGCAATAAAGGTGTTGAACAATATTTGCCAAAAAAAAAAAAATAATAATAAAAAACTGGTGCTGCTTAGCAAAACCAAAAAATAAATTCTTTGGTACGTACTCAAACAATTAGTTTCTTTCTTTCCTTCAATATATAAACTGGCCGCTAAATATTATTGTAATTTTTTTCTGATAAAAAGAAGCACAATTTTAATAAATCGAGAATAAGAGAGAGCAAAGGAAAGCAAATTAACATTGTACCGACGTGAATTGAGATTAAATTGAGTATATGTACTCCAAATGTCCAAGACATTTTCTTTTCTTCATAAAGTTGGGTTTAATATTAGATATGCATCGTATATATCTTTTTTTTTTTTAATTTGAGAAGAGAATTCAAATTCTACATATAATAGTAAGAGTCACATATAAAATTATCGTTAAATTAATGCCTATAATTATATATATTGTAGCTGATTTCTGATTCCTGGTTAAAAAAGCAAAAAAAAAAAAAAATCATATGCATTAAGGAATTACGGGGAATACTTGGAAATTTTATGAAAAAAAATAGAAACAATAATGCAATACTCATAGTAAAAGTACATACCCAAAAAAAAAAATAAATAAATAAATAAAAGAAGAAGGATAACAACTCCCTGCTTTGGTTTAGTGAATGCTATGTTATCCCATTTAAAGAAAGAAAGAAAGAAAGAAAGAAAGAAAGAAAAAGAAAAAAGAAAAAAGGAGAGAGAAAGAAGGGGGGGGGGGGGGGGGGGGGGGGGGATAATTCCTAAGTAGGACAGGTTCCAATTCGTGGAAACAAAATCCAAAGCGAATTCATACTTCCCAAAGACTATATAAACAACCTCTATATATAGCTCGATTCACCATATATTAAATTCATTATACTGCAAAAAGTAGTATAAGAGCATTAGTCTGGGATCATGATCAAATTAAAAGCCCGTCTGACATTATTTTCATAAGCTGTTTTAAATTATTAAATAGTGTACAACAAATTAGAGGTGTTTGGTTTGCGTACTTTTGTTTAGTAATCAAACTTTACTAAAATTGTCCTACATCAGAATTTGACAAAAAAAAAAAAAAAAAAAAGGTAAGAGATTGGTTTTACACAACTGCTTTGGTTGTCATCGTGTAAATTTTTAAAATATCCTTAACATTATAATCAATCTAGCTAGATATTTTGTTTATCTACAAATAAACAAATTATTTTGAGTATAATAACTAATTCTTTAGTAAACACAGTAAATTATTTTACAATTTTTATTATCATTTTTTTTTATGAGTCTCTTATTATTGTAATTGTTTATCTGTCTGATAATGATGAATTGTAAATGAGAGTGTAATTGCATATTCTTTGCACTTTCTCAAAAAACTTGTGTATTATATATGTGTACTAAAATATTAATTTGAAAAAAAATATATGTACATCCATTTTAGTTATTATATATCTTCACAATAATTTTAATCATAATTTATCAAACACTTAATTATGTTTTTAGTATTCATAAGAACGTTGATATATATATATATATTTTTCACTAATTGCCTACCTGCTCCTGGACACGGTAATTTTAGATTTACGGAAACAAGTACGCGTGCAAAACATCATGGAACCGATTCTTTGTACTAGTGGTTGCGGCTTCTTTGGAACAGCGGAGAACCGAAACATGTGTTCCAAGTGCTACAACGACTTCCTCAAGCAAGAGATAATCACGAAATCAAAGTCAATCGCAACCGTTGATCAGCCTGATCATGCATCATCTTCTCCAGAGTCTCAACACGACTTCCTTGTTTCTGAAGTCACTGCTCAATCCGGGGGTTTGACAGTCGAGAAAAATCGTTGCAACACCTGTAACAAGAAGGTGGGGTTGCTGGGGTTCCAATGCCAGTGCGGTAAATTGTTTTGTAGAAGGCACCGGTTACCGGAGGTTCATGCTTGCAATGTGGATTACAAGACCATCACCGGCCGGAATGATCGAGATTTGGCAGAAATCATTAAGGGGGATAAGTTGAAATGGAGGGCACCATAGTCTTATTACTAGGGTTTATTATGTTTCCAATTCTATCGCCGGCAATTGGAAAGTTTTTTTTTTTTTTTCTTTTTATAATGTCTCAAGATTATCATAATCAATAAGAGAGAAGTCATGTTGATTTTTTAATTTTCGTTTGTCTATTTTATTTATTTTGTCTACTATAAATTTTTTTATAAGTTAATTTGCTCTATTACACCATTAAAAGAAAATGTTTGCAGACACCACAAGAGTTTTACCTTATCACAAATAAAATGGGTTTCATCTAGATCCCACATTGTGATATTCACATTTCATTAATAGGCGTTAGCTCAAAAGTAGAATATAGCGAAAAAGGGGAAAAGAAGAATAATACTTGTTTTGTTTCCTCCAATCATGCATTATTTCATACCAAACAGCAAAATATGAGTTTGTGATTTGATATTTTGTGTTAACTATTTATCACTTTGAGGTAATAATAATAATACAGTAATAGTAATAAGAATAATAATCACGTGTATTTGTTGCAGTAGATTTAGGCAGCGAATATACGATGATATAGGCATAAGAAACAACTTCAATTTGAACTAAGAATTAAAGTCTTCAGTAAATCAACGCCCAAATATGTAACACAACTCGGATTTTCGTTGAAAATGCTCAATCCAAAAAATAAAAAATAAACAATAAAAAAAAACCCTAGAATCTTTGGATTGAGATTTTCTCAACTTATACCAAATCAAAAGTCCTCCCAAACCGACTTGTATAGATTGATTTCGATTAGATACGAGTTGAATGGATTCACGAATTTAATGAATACACCCATTTAAAACCTAATGAATACGTATATAATAATCAACTGAGTATCAAAAAGATAACCGATGACAAGAAGATCACTGATGAAACGACCACCTCATTGATACTCTTTTTTATTTCTTTCACTATAACAAAAGTAGATTAAGCAACTATAGTTGGATGACGATTTTTTCATAACACCATCATACGCTAGAATTTTTTTTTTTTTTTTTCAAAGGCCAGAACATATTTTTCAAAAACTCTCATGGAAGGTTGGAACAATATTTGACAACAGTTTTCCAAATGTGGTGTGGCATGAAGAATTTCCCTATTTCATGAATCCAGCATTGACATTTGATGATAGTTTTGTGAGAAAACGCCCCCTAGCTCAACGCTGTGACTAGCGAAGCCACAAAACCACATATGTCGCCAAGAGTACCGTAATCTGAGAGTATGTGAGAAGAAAAAGGATTTTCTACAAAGCATTGATTTGAAAGTTGAGACTTAGATCTTCTATCTTATTTTTTATGTCCTAAACAATATCCAACTAGTTATATTCTGTTCCATTACCTATAAAATTTAAAATGCTTCCATCTGATAATTTTTTAAATATCATTTGGGATAATAAAAATTTAAATAAATGATCTCATTCTGTCTTCATGGAACTAGAAACTTGTTTGAATTTGAACCATCCAATTGGATTTGGTGCTTAAATTTATTCCTTCTAGTAATGGGATAGTCTTGTAGGTTTTTCATAATGAGAAAGAAAGTGTTAATTACAAACTAAATCAGAGAATCCTAAACCGAAAAGGGCAGTAATTAATTTGTCAAAATAATACAGGGGAAAAGGAAAATCATATTTTCTACATATATGTAGTAATAGTAGAATCCGAAAAAGAAGAGGAATAACAATATTTAAAAAGATGTTGAGCGGTGCTTAAAATATAATTAGATATATTATGCAATAAAAGTTTTCAAATTTTATCATGTATCATAATTGTACTTCAAAACTATCAGTTACTTAAAAATCAATTTTAAAAACCAATTATTTATATTACTTTTTTTTAAGATAACTTTATGTATATTACTTAATATATATTTCTATATTTAATATATGGAAATATGAAAATATATATTTCTTGATTGATCTTTTGGTGGAAATATAAAATTGGTGTATTTTTTGTATGATTGTATTTTTAATGTAAAAGAGGTTTTTCTTAATTGGCTTAAATTAAAAACTAGGGATACATATAATATTGCAAAGTATATATATTTTCTAATTGCCAACAAAAAAGTACATCTATATATATTTTTTTATATGTCAATTCATTAAGAATGTTTTTTTTTTTTTTTGAAATATTTAATAAGAATATTAGATATACTATAGTTACTCTATGTTTAGTAAACTCCAAATCTCCAAAACATTCTTATTTTCCACAAAGTTCTTTTTTTTTTTTTTTTTTTTGGCAAATTTTATTTTCCACGAAGTTGGACAACATATCTAATATTATATTTAGATATGCAGGATTAGGATATATTCACATATCAAATATTGTTCGATTCCTATTAAAAAGAGTAAAAACTGTATGCAAAAAGGAATTACTTGGTAAAGCTAATCTAATTAAAAAAATTGTTTTAATAACATAAAGATCGGAACTATATTATCCCTTAAAAAAGCTTAAATCCCACTTTAATTAGGACAGTAGTCTCCTATTCTGACTTCCAAAATAACTTCACCAAACCTCTATAAATACCAGTCTTCCATTCATTCCACTGTCATAGAAACAAAAAAATCATTATACTGCAAAGTTGCACAAGAATATTCGTCGTCTGAGATTATAATTAGGAAAATCATAATTAATAAAGGGATCTTTAAGAAATTAGCAGAATATTATGGACAGTAACTTGGTTGAAGAGATCATGGAACCGATAATTTGCGCTAATGGCTGCGGCTTCTTTGGAACAGCGGAGAACAAAAACATGTGTTCCAAGTGCTACAAAGAGTTCCTCAAGCGAGAGATCACACTCACGGCTTCGACTTTAATCGCGACCGTTGATCAACCCGATCACCACGCGCCGTCTTCTCCGGCGTCTGATAATCAAGCTGACGACGCCGCTGTTTCTGAAATCACTGCTCAGTCTGGCGGTTTGACGGTCAGGAAAAACCGGTGCAAGAGCTGCAACAAGAAGGTGGGGCTGACGGGGTTCCTGTGCCGGTGCGGTGGCTTGTTCTGCGGAAGGCACCGGATGCCGGAGGTTCATAACTGTAACGTGGATTACAAGACCGTCCCCGGCCGGAATGACCGAGATCTGGCCGAAGCCATTACTGGTGATAAGTTGAAGTGGAGGGCACCATCTCTAGATTAGTCCATATATACATAAATGTGTGTGTATATATATATAGGTTTCAGAGTAGGGTTTAGGGTTCAGTTCTATTGTTTGTAGTTTTTCATTTATTATTTTTTTAACTGAACAATCTTTTTTTTCCTTCAAAATTTAACTGAACAATGTTACACTAGAGAGAAATAATTCATACAAAACGGCCCAATATATATGAATTTATTCTTTGATTTACAATGTTAGTCCTTTTTTTTTTTTTTTTTTTTTGGGGTTTGGGGGGGGGGGGGGGGGGGGGAGAATTCCAATACATAGTCGGTTGTATAAGACAAATTTGGATATAACTCTGATCTAATTGAAAGATTATATTTACGAAAGTGAAAATTTGTTTGTAGCATTTTAAAAAAAATGGTTGTATTGGCAGAATTTCAAAACAATCACTCAATAAAGGGTAGATAATATTAATGAAGGGTACTTATAAAATCGTTTCATCTAATCTAATCAGGTATATTGGATTGGATTAAAATACTAATAGATGAAGAATTTTACAATCCGAAGATTACAGGTTAGATCACGAATTAAGAATTTCACAATTCGTGATGAAATTTGCAAATCGGAACCTTGTATATTTTTAATATTTTCCATATATACATACACTTTTGTTCCTTTTTTTTTTTTTAAATAAATAATCGTATACAGAGTGAAGTCTGAATATGTCTTTATCCAATATTGTTCGGCCCATAGTCTTCGTGTTTTTGTCTAGTTTAATTGATGTTTATTTGTTATAATGGACTGTTATGCTACAATTTAATTTATCATCAAAGACTTGTATTCGATTAGATTATTATTTTATTGAACTATTTTATATTTTAATATATTTATTTTAGTTTTTAAAATCTACAAATTGAAACCGTGAATTCAATCCGTGAAATTTGATATTTACGGATTAGATTGGATTAGATTAGGAGTCTCACAAATTGATTATAGATAGAGAAAACAAATTGGATTACGGATTGAGTCATAATCCACCTAATCCTATCCATCACACCCCTTATACTAATTCCATAAAATACAAACAAGTACTTATAGTTCATTTCAATCACCGTCTTGATATTATTTTTTTGAACACTATTTAAAAAAATTTTTTTTTTTTTTTACAGTATTTTCTCTCATAAAAGTTTAGATATACAAATTTAAATTTACTTTTCAATCCTATGATCCAAACCGAATCTAAATTTGGAACGGCCTTGTAATTCGCATAAAAGTAAGCTTTTAGTTGTATTGGATTTGTTCGTGTGTGGAATATACACACACATGAGAGAGAGTTAGAGCAGGTGAGCCTAATCACTTGAAAGATGGAGCAGTTAAATAAACAAAGTTGGTAGAAAAGTTTTCTAACCCACTTCAGCTTCCCTCGTTATAAAGGAGAGTTGCAGGAAACAAAAAATGGCATCAGATCCGAAATGGCAGATATGGAATTGATCCAAACTTCCACCACCACCAAAAAGCATGTCAGGCAACCGCCTTCAGTTCCATTCCTCTGGGAGGTAAAGCCAGGAATAGCTAAAAAGGATTGGAAACCAGATTTTCCTTCACTTAGCTCAGCTCCAATGGTCCCTCCAGTTAAGCACATTGCCTCGGTTCCGTTCATATGGGAAGAGAAGCCCGGGACACCATTACCATCTTTCTCACAGCCATCACAAGAATCGGTAAATACGCTTTTGTCTTTACCTCCAATTGACACTTACTTGTGTAAGGATGTCAATGTCTTTGAAGATGGCGACGATGAGAGCAGTAGCGAGGAGGATGATGGAGAAGATGAAGAACAAAGTCTGTATAAATTGGATCTTAAAACATTTAGTTCCGAAACAGATGATTCGTATTGTTCGGCTCCTTCCCTCCTAGCAAACTGCCTAGTTTCATCAGCGGCGATCTCTACAGCTGTTCCAGCACAGAACGTCTCATTGGCCGAAGAAAAAAGTGGTCCGCTTGAATCCCCTTCTTCACCATCATCTGAAATGGAGAGCAGCACAAGCAGCTATGCAACTGGAACTTCAAGCCTTGTGGGCTCGTCTTTCTTGGAATGCCTCTTCCCGCTGTATCCGCCCAAATCTGGATTTCTTGAAAAGGCTGGGAACCCAGATCCGCCCCTTACGCCACCACCACAGCGGTGGAATCAAAACTTCAACGATGAAAGTAATGGTAACATCAGGGTAAGAAGGCCACCGACGCTGGGAGAGCTGATAATGATGAGCCGAAGGAGGAGTTACCGGAGAAAGGCTGCCCAAATGAAAAAACAGAATCTGTCAATGGTAAACCTCCAAGCCCTTGCTTCCACTTGCAATAGCTTTACTATAAAAAAACCACATTATAACACTACAATGACAATAATAGACACAGTTCTGAACACCGTATAGTTGGCTATTTTCCAATGGTGATCTTAAGCAATTTATTTACTTGCCTGAATGCAACGACTGCAGGAATTCATGAAGGGAGCTTTTGGGTGCTGCATATTTCCAAATGGCATCAAGATGATAGAGGGATTGCACGACAAGAGAAAGCAATTGCCACGACTGAAACTCATGTGGTAAAAACGAAAGCTCCATCGGACATTTCAAATATGAGATGTTCTCCATTTGTCCTCTTTTTGAGTCGCATTTTAAGTTTTCTGCTACTGGGGCTTTGATGTAGATGAAGACAGACTTTTGAAATGTGTTCAATGGTGTACCTCACAATTAGCACTAATCATTTGGCCACATTGCCTTTGGAAACATGGGACCAAGTTGAGCCACTTGGCTTCCACGCTTGTCGATCCCTAATATGGGAAGATTCGATGCCCAAACCGTAGGCACCTGAAAGCAGTACGAGTGAGTGTGTGTGCATAGAGTGAGCATCCAATTGAAATGAGTCTTCTTTATATATATATATATATATTATTTCTCTTTTTCAGTGGGGCTCTTGTTTCTCTTGTAAAATTATGTTGTGACAATAGTTGTAACAAAAACTATACTGTAATTGAATATAGAATTAAGAAAATAGAAAGTACTACAAGAGAGATTTCAGCAAAGAACTTTGTATATCCACATAAGACTCAAGCCTCTAAAACAAAACTTACAAAACAATGCCGCAAGCTAAAGGAATGAATCCAAAAAGAATTCAAGAACCAAGAACTTCAAGTCTTCAACTGTGAGATTTACTGGTATCAATAATTCTTTGGATCCGATCTATAACTACAGGAATATCCTCTTGAGTCATCATAGTAAAACAACACCGGAACCACCCTGGTTCTATGCAGTGGCAGGCTGATCCAGGAGTTACATTGATCTTCGCAACATTTAATAGCTTATCCCATAACTCGAGTTCCCCTTTCTCACTGTATGACGAAATCAATTCACTCATATCAGCCCAACAGTAAAAACCAGCATTGCTCTTTGCACACCTGATGCCTAATGGTTCCAAGCCCGCTACGAATAAATCGTACATATTTCGTACCCTCTGTTTGTTGGTCTCCATGTATTCCTCAATGAATTTCGCATCAGAAAGCATCGATACCATAAGACGCTGAGCCGGAGCAGAAATCGAATTAAATCTTGTTAACTTTTTAGCAACAGTGAGAACACTCTCATTATAGGAATAAACAACACCAACTCTAAATCCTGGAATTGATAGGTCTTTTGACAGGCCATACACTATGTGAACCCTACTCTTGTCAAAGTTCTCTGCCTCAGTAACTTCTGCAATGCTCACAAAACCCTCGTGTCTATGCATAGACCCCGCAAATATTTCATCACATATAACATGTATGTTCTTCTCCTGGGCAAAATCCAAAATACTACACAGTGTTTCCCGTGGCAACACATTACCAACAGGATTTGCGGGGTTAGAAATGAGTAGTCCGCGCACTTTTACTCGCTTTCTTGCCTGATTGAACGCTTGATCAAGTACAGTCATGTTCAAAGTGAAGTTGTCAGTGCTACGACAATGGACTGGAATTATCTCCACTCCAGTTCGCCATCTAACATCCCTGTCAAAACTGCACATTGTTTTTGCAATTAACCGCCAAAGAAGATTCGCGACACAAATCTCGAAAAAAAATAGTTATAATGTTCTATAGTTAATTAATTACCCAGGATAGTAAGGTGTAGGAACAAGAAGTGCATTTCCACTGTCTGCCAAGCAGAAGCTTAGCATCTCAATAGCAGGGGTTGCACCAGCCGTCAATACAATCTGTGATGGGTCGAACGTGACCGTTCTTCCTGTAACACGAGACATGAAACCTGCAATAGCCTAAAAACTCCATACGAAAAAACATATCAATTCATCACATAATCCAAATTGCAATTAACAAATAAACACACAAACACAAAAGTTCGCCCATACCACTTTTAGTTCAGTCAATCCATCGAACGGCTGGTAGGCAGCAATGCCGCTGATATTCAAATCCCCGCCGCCGATTCCGATAACCGAATTGGTCAAATTCTCAGAAATCCATTTCTCAATCAGGTCAAAACACAGCTGCGACGGACTAAATCCAGTCAATTAAAACCAAATGGACACTGAACAACCAATAACAAAATCAAAGCGATAAAAACTCACCCTGTTCTCAGACAAACCGAGCTGAATAACTCCATTAGGGTTACCAATTCGGTCGTACGGATCCTGCGCGGCCTTGTCGAGACCAATGTAATAGGGCGAGTCGTTGGGCTTGGCGATGGAGGTGGCGCGGGAGGATATCCGGACGCGGCCGATGGATCCGCGGCTGGACAAGTTGGAGCGAGAGGAGGATCTCTGGAGGTCGGGGAGGTTGGAGGAGGAGGAGGACGGCGAGGGAGGGTTGGAGGAGGAGGAAGGAGGACGGCGGCGTTTGAGGTAGAACTGGAGGAAGTAGAAGAGGGCGCAGGGGATGAGGGAGCCCCAGATGAGGCCGCCTCTGCCTTGGACGACACCCTGGAGGGGCACTATCAGCCGCATGGCGGTGGGTTCCGGCGGGGGAATTCGGGTGGGGTTCCGTTCGGATTCGGCGGAGGGACGGTGTGGGCCTCGGGATGTCCGTGGGGGATGGGATTTGGTTGGTTGGTAGTTGGACTTGGCCACTTAGGAGAGTGAGAGCTCTGCGATTCTGTTTCTGCACGTGAGACAGTGAGAGTTTTCTCTTTTTTTTTTTTTTTTATGTTAGTACAATAATATCATGATACTAATTAAAAATATATATTTAATTATAATATTATAATAAATTAATTAAAAAATTATATCAATTAAAATGTATTATGTATCATTATATTATTGATAATACATTAATAATAATATGATGAATAAGAATATGAAGATAAATGAACCAAATCCAAGTTTATCATGAATGAATCAATTATCCAATTTTCAGCCAGTAAAGAAAAAATGAAAAGAATCCATTATCCAATGATATGCCAAAAATATTAATAAATAATTAATAATATGCTTGCAGGTGTAAGGTAATTTCACATTTTATTCGACACCTATCTATTTATTCAGAATCTCTAATAATTTCACACATCTTATTTTATTATAAAGTTATTTTATTATAAAGTGTGGAGTTTACATTCTTAAATTTAAAACGAAAAAATTTTCAAAAAAAAAAAAGTATGATATTCTCCTCTCAACTTTCAATTTATTTATTGAGCACTTGTATTATCTCTAATATTGCCAATAAAAATCTCTATCAACTAATGTTATTTCAATTAAAAAATTTTCTAGAGAATAAATATATAATTTATTTTTATCCAAAAATATATAAGTTATTTAAACAAAAATATAGAATGGTAATATTCCACTATGATTAAGCCTTAATGTATCTTAATCCAACTGTATCGTTCATATCGGATTCTAAAACCAAATGTTGCAAACTTATCAAGTACACTTCAGTTTCAAAAACTGTATTCCAAAATTAGAGGACCTAAGGACTTATAAATTCACCAACTATCTTATAATTAATCCATGTGGAACTTTTTCATATGCAACATTCCACAATGCTCGCAACTATCGTTCACAGCAGCCCATCTTCCCGGTTAGGTGATTTCGCGGATACCTCCTCCTATTGAGAATCAAGTAGCAACCCTCCCCAAGTCTCCCATTCCATAGCGACAATCATAGAACCATAATCCATGCTATACCTTATCCCATACTCAAATGACGGTTTATAACAATTCATCACACTTGGCCGAAACCCAATTATCGTCACTAGTAGTATTATTTTCTCGAGAGAACTTGGGTATTTAGGTCACTTTGAACTCTATTTCAAGTGCATCGAAGTTGCGCCATTAAATCAATGCAAGCTTGTTGTGGGGCTTGCAAACTTGCATGTCATGCTTAATTCATGCTTAATACAATCAAGCAAACCGTGATCGACCATTTAACTGATAATCAAAATTGTTTGCCTAATTCTTCAGGCGTAGTTCATATTTGGGTTTGGAAGTTCACGACTTCAGTGTTTCCTTGTGTACTAAAAATTTGGTTAGCAAGTAGTAAATGGTTCTACTAGGAAGTAGAAACTTTTCACTGGCTTCCTCGTTATGACCTGAATTTCACAATGAAATATCCGTCATCGCATGTGGAATAACCTGCTGTTTTGGTGTCAGTGTTAGTGTAGTATGAACGCCAAACTACTGTGGATTCTCTACATACTAAAATCTCAACTGGTATGCATGTATAATTGACATCTAAGTAAATCTTAGCGGCACTTGCAGCTTGCCAACTTCTCGGTTCTCAGTAGTGTTCTATGATTATCCTGAACAAAAAATGCTAGGTGATTTTCGCTTTAACGAGTTGAAACAAAAACCATTCCCTATCATACATGAAGAACAGAAAACTGATCAAGATTATTGCCTAGTAGTTAGTTCCTGTCTTCCTGATAACAAGATTGCTACCATCAAATAAAAAAAACATCCCAATTCCCAACCAATGGTTCCCTCACTTCACACAACTATTCTTCAAGTCGAACAAAAGGCGTTCGGGATCCATCTCAGTTATTTGTGGTAATAACATAAGATCAATCTCTATCATCTCTCTTACTTGTACCAAGAAACCTTTTCATAGCTAGAATTTTATGCCCTTGTTTCTTAGGAGATAGTATTGTTGCAATTGTTGTCTTGCTACTACTTTCAAGGAAAATCCTTGCCCCGGCATTGAATGTGTTTGGTAAGAGAGGGGAAAAAAAAGAAAAAAAAAAGGAAGGAAGGAAATGTATATAACCTAGGCGACGAAAAATGAAAGGAACAAGGGTATCCTTTTCTAATTGTGTTTGGTTCAGTACTCTAATCCCTCCATACAGAGATCAAAATCACCGGTTCTTCGAGGGATCTAAAATCCGTCGACCACTCCATCCCCTCCTCTTTTTCCTCTTACCAAACAATCATAGGTCTCAACATCCTTCCACTAAACCCTCCTTCCTTTCACTTTCTCCTACCCAACAAGCTCGGTGTCGGTAATTGGAATTTGATCATCCTATTGTACTCTGAATGCAACATAAATTAATTGAAACAAACTCATTATGGATGAAATGTGTCTAATCTATACGATTTTCAATTCATGACAAGATTTTCTTCAAGTGCAATACACAGTATTTCCACTAATCGACGACTACAGTAAAAAACTAGATGAAACAAAGAGTATGTATATAAAGAAATAGAAGGATTAATCAAACTAAAGAGTATAAAATCACAAGAAAAGAAGAAAGAGCACTATAATGACCGAGAACCAGCTCGGACCAAAACGTTGGTGTGACATAGAAACAGCACCTCCACATAGGTTGAAACCGTACCAAGTATCAGCTGGAATAAAAGTGTTGTAGTAAAACGTGACGGCCTTGGAATTATAAGCGTAGATCTTCACAGTCTCCGGTTTCCAGCCATCGGGTCCGGTTCTGTAGAGATACACATAACAGATTTGGTATGCACACGGCCCGTTTATCTGGTATGAATCAGAAGAACACCTCTCGAACGCTCTCGTTGATGGGTCATCCAGCCTCGGTGCATAAATCTGGTTTCCAATTTCAATTACAAATTATAGAAACTTTTTTGCACCAAAATAAAAAATAAAAAATAAAAAATAAAAATCGAACCTGATTGCCATAAGCGTCCCCAAAAGAGATACTAATCTCATCCCTTGTGTATGCAGGAGAGGAACAGCTTGTTGTTATGATAACGTTATAAGAACAACTTCCAACATTCTTGTTCCCAGAAAATTGGAGGGGGGAAAAAATCAGTAGACCTACAGATAAACCCACAAAAAAGAAAAGAAAAGAAAAAATTGGGGAAAGAAGGAATTGTGGGATTTTGAAGGAAATTGAGATACCTGGATGTGGCTGATGTTGAAAGATTTTGCAGCTTGAGGCTGTATGATGCTCAATTGGGCTTCTGAAAGAGCGAAGAGGAAGACAAATTGGAGCAGAAGATAGAGTGATCTGATCATTTTTTCACTGTAAGACCCCATTTTTCTTCGCTTGAAATGGAGAAGAAAACTTGAGCAAGTCAAAGAGGACACGATAAATATATCTATTTTTTTTTTTTTTTCTGGTATGGAAAAAAGAGGAACCAGGAGTTGGAGGTAAGAGAGAAATTGTGATCTGCTTGTACGCGAGACAAAAGTTTAGGAATGGGGTCGCTGGAAACGGCAAAGGACAGACAACGCTAACGAAGTCGATGATTACCACGTATTTATAGGATCAGCCTGTATATTTGACTCGATTAATGACAATAATATATATAATACAAGACAAAAGCAAAATAACTTCATTAAAAAAAAAAAAAAAGCAAGAAACAAAACGACAGGAAAAATGAAACGACAATAAAATATGTAAACGACGAAAACTTTCCAAACTACATCAATACACCAACGACATCGAATAGAAAACGATAGCTACGTTCGAAAACGATCCTGAAAACACAGACGACAAGATACTTCGTAATAGACGACCATAAGTTTAACACTACGACTATAGAGACGATATGTCAACTAAAACGAAAAAAGAAAGAAAATACCAAAAAATATATATATATTTCCTCGAACAAAGAAAAATGATGAAAGCAAAAAAAAAAAAAAAAAAAAAAAAGGCGCAATATAACAACAAAATTGGAGGACAGGAACAGTTGAACGACAACGAGATGTAAAACGACAAGAAAATAAGTTAAACGACGTCGCTTAACAGACAACAGCAATATAAAAATAGTTTAGAACTGGATGGAAAGGTTTAAATCCAATTGGATTGGATGCGGCGTTTGATGTCAAAATCGAATAAACAGATCTAGTCCAATCCAATATCTACTACATATATTAAAATGTTTTTTATTAACAAAAAAAATTAAAAGAAAAACTTTTTTTCCTTAATTTTTATTAGTCAAATCTACAACACCTCATTTAAGTTGAAAGTCCTAGGTCTTTAGACATTCTTGTCTTTATAGTTTGTTTGGTTTTCAGGTGTGAATCTTAGGTTTTTCATCTTAATTTTTATAGTTTTTTGAAAAGTCAACAAAAAAATTATAACCAGTTTCTAAAAAGTCAACAAACTTCAACCTAAAAATTACATCTTAAACATGTATACCAAATGCATGCTTACTATATATTTTATGCCTCCTTTGTTCATTTTGGTTTCGGTTTAACTTTACTTTCTAATGATTAGTTTGTATATATTTTTATTTGGATGGAATCATTTCTTAAAATAGAACTAAAATGAAAGATGACAAATATTTAATCTAATCCAAGTCAAATTGGATGGGATTGGATTTTATATATAGATTGAGTCATGTAGATGAACATCTTGAAATAATATAACATTGGATTGGATTGACGTAATAAAAATGATTTGATTGAATTAGATGCTTATTCAATATATTAGAGTCAACCTTACCAATGTACCATTGGTGTCACCTTTCGTTTCAATATACTGTTGATTGAATCTTGATTCAATATAGCTTGGTGTTTCCCTGTGTTTTCAGCAACGGTGTTCACTCTATGACCGGTGGTTCTATTTGTGTGGCTGAATTTTCAGCTTTTACTCTCATTTTCTGTCTTAAATAATAGGGGTGGTTTCCTCACCTTCCCGGTTGTTTTGTTAGCCGTTAGTTTTGTATCTTGACGGTGTATTTAGTTTTATTTTGATTCGGTTAAATTTGTCTCTGTGTAAAGTATGTGATAGTCTTTACGAGACAGAATTCTCACCCTTAATCAATCAAAAGTTTCTATTGATTATTATGATTTTGTTATGTCTTTGTACTGCAAGGTCATTCACATTATTTTGTAAAGTCGCTTTATAATTTTAAAAAAAAAAATTTCATTTTGAATATCGGAAAAGAAAAATCTTGGTCTTGTCAAATTTCACCTCATCGTCCTAAAATTTGAGTTGACAGGAGGAGCGTGCAACCTTCTTACCATACTTTATACGCAGAAAATGAAATCACGTCCTTTAAAGGGAATGAAAGTAATTCGCACCGAGACACATTCTCTTTGGATTGGCATGATGCGAGGAACTTGCCAGTGTAAAGACAAAAGAAATTGCTTTGTTTTACATAGAAACAACACATTGTCTTGTTATACACTCACACATTGAATTTAAATTTTAAAAGGCTCAATTGTTTATTGTCAAACTATAAAAGATAAATAGTTTGTTGTTAGCTATGAACCTGTAAAACAAGACTAAGCCAACATGCACCTCCATGAATGTTATGGGCTACGGCAAATGGCGAATCCCAGCTGGGAAAAATAAAGTTGTGATCAGCTTCAACGTCGATACCGCATTTTCTATCCTCTCGAGGCAGCTGAAAGTCGGATGGAATTATTGTCAAATTACATCTAAAATAACGAGTTATCATCTTTTTATTATTAGAGGCTAAATTACATCTAAAATAACAAATTATCATCTTTTTATTATTAGAGACTATTTTTAAATCAATAAAATGACAACTTACATATCTTATAAATTATTATTTAAAAATTAAAATTAAATTTGATATTCCTTTTTATTTTCTTTTTCTTCAAAAAGAAAATAACTTAATGTGTTTTGTTGTTATTATTTTATTAATTTTTTTAGCTTAAGTGGTATCGACATTCACATACAACAAAGGACCTTTTAATGCTTATTCTTAAAAAAATTAAAAATAAAAAAGGACGTTATAATGCTTTAAAGTATCAGTAATATTAAATAACATAACTAATAGAATGTGAATCTCACCTGTGAGCAGTATTGTGAGACCCGCCCTCCATTAGCATGTGATGTTCAACATCATTTATGCTTTCTAATATTGTTGAAATAAAAAATTTACTATATCCAAAACCATGTCTCAATTTCCTATTTTGATGCGAAAATTCAGAATTATGTTCAAAAACACCAAACCCTAATGTTGTAACAAATCGCCGTCATTTTTCAACCAAAAAAAATTCAAAATTAATACGGTCTTGACATATCATATTTTCTTAATGGATGCAAGAAAGGAAAATTATATCACAAATATTATCTATATTTATGTCACAAATATTTTTCCAAAGAGGGCCGGCTGACAGCTAATAATAACACCTAAGAAGGGGTATAACCGTCATTTCCTAAACAACTCGATTATTTGAAAAGTTGCCGCTGTTTGGGTCCTTAGACAAACTTGAGCGCTAATATATAAAGAGCGCGCCGACTCTCTCACACTCGCTTTCTTTTCCCAAACCGAAATTCTCGTTGTTGGCTCAATTACTCACGACCAGAAAAGAAAATCAGAAGAAAATGTATACATATACATAAATATATATATATATATATTTTGCTCTCCAGAAATTAGGTAATATATTCTATATATATCTATATATAAGTATATATATTCGCATAATTAAAGGAAAAGTTCCCGAACTTTCTCTCTCTTTCCGATTTTTCATTTTAACGGGGAGAAGTTTGATTTGGAGGGAGAAAGTTTGGAGATGAAATCAACATAGTTTTGAAGCGAATGATGACAACTTTCTCTTTCTCTTTCTCTTTCTCTCTCGATTCCCGAGAAAGAGAGAGAAAGTGAGAGGGAAAATCGGGGGGAATCAAATGCAGTTGTTGTTAATGTTCTTGTTTTCGTTTGGCTTAATCGCCATTGAAACCAGAGAGGTCTCTGTTTTAGGAGAAATCCTGGCACGAGAGAAGAAAGAGAAAGGAAACAGGCTTTTCCGAGAAAAAAACGAAACAAAAATTACGAAACTGATCGTGTTGTTCTTTCGTTCTCTAGTCTCAGGCTTGGCGTTGTTGTTGTTGACGGAGAGAAATGGAAGAAGAGGAACTGGAGGAGTTCGTCAGAGAAACGTTCGCGGTCGAAGAAATTGACATGGATTACGAATTTGACGCCGCAAAGTTCTTCGATTTCAGTCGAGTCGAGACGGATTTGGAGGCCGGAGAAGCCGAGCGCTGGTTTGAAACGTCTGGAAATTATCCTCCTTCTCGTAAGCTTTTTCTTCAAAATCATTCTCTTTTGATTCAATCTTTATTTGTTATGAATATATTTGTTTCCGAGAGGAAAATCAGTTGAAGAAGAAGTGAAAACGAGTTTTTTTTTTTTTTTTTTCAAATTCGAAGAAATAGTTTGTTACTGGTGATGCATTTATTGGTTAGTATGATCGAAGAGAAAGAATCCGTTCATACGTAGCCATTATTAAATTAATAGTTCTTTAGAACGTTTATTTCTAATCTAACTGTTTTTGTCTTTTTCTAATGATAATGAACGTTTAGCTTTCATTATAAAATTGAATTGGCGAAATGGCATTCCTATTGGAGTTGTGAACACGTCTGCTCTGTCCAAAGACGTTGAAGACGTGAATGCGAATGACTGTGGTACGTTTTGATTTCGCACCGTCTTCTTGGTCCTTTTCATTTTTTTATAAAAATTAATTTACAGTGATTTTCTTTTGTTGTTTGTATATTATTTCTTGAAATCCGGATTGTCATCAGGATTAAATAATCGCCTTAGTCAAGATTGTATTTCGCAATCAAAGGCCAAGTCAAATCTATCAAGGAGTTCAACGCTAATGAAGCCCACAGCAAGTCATTTGGCTAAACTTAATCAACTTCATCTTGTTCCATCAATCCGATCATTGAGGTATTTTTCTTGTTTCGTTTGAATCACTTTTTTGTTTATTTGTTATTTCACAAAATAAAAAAATAAAAAAATAAAATCGGTATTTGCTCTTCGTCGTCTAGGCTTCGGAAAAAATTAGGCAGCGTTGATGACAAGAGTTCGCATAATTCTTCGGTTATTGATGACCTTGCTACGAAAAGACAAAAGTTGGAGGCTGGTTACCTAAGCAAGGTGACCTTGGCATCTTTAACCTGTTTATGACTTCATTTCAAATTCGAAATTTACTGCTTTTCTTTTGCAATACATATTTATATGATGGAGATGTGGACAAAATGTGATTATGGTTTTGTAAAAGTAGGAGGCGCAACTGAAGCATCAAGCTCTTTTGCTACATAAGGTGGCTAAAAAGGTATTTTGCATTGACAGATAAGTTTGATAAGAGATGAATACCAGTTTTGGTCTTCCACACAAATATTTTTTTTCTATTATTATCTTAGCATTCAATACTTGAATAGATTGAAACTTGTATTTCAAGGTACAGTTTGGAGGTGTCCCAGCAAATGCGAGACCTAAAGCTACTATTCCTAGAGAACCTGATCTCAAAACAGCACATAGAGCCGAAAGACGTTGGTAGGTTCACTTCTTGCCAGATTAGTTAAGATTGTATTGTTAATGAATGATGATTTACATTATGGGTTCTGATTTCAGGTATAAGATTAAAGCGGAATCAGGTGAAGAAGTAAAATCAAATGTCCATACCTTTAAGGCTTATCCCTTGAACAGAAAAGTTTGTACTTGCAGTTAATTTTCCTCTTTTTTTTTTTTTTGGTAAATTCTTTCTTGTGAATTAAATTTGTAGAAAATTGAGGATGGTTTCTCAATGGATCTAATGGATTTTGCAGATACTTGAGTCTCCTTTATTGCCCCTCACGAGACGAAGCAAACTGCAGCTACCAGAGTTTCAAGTAATTTACTATTTTCTTTTCGTGAATGCATTCTTGTAACGAAAAGAAAGCAACTCTGCCACTAGCAAGATTTGTTTTTTTTTTTTTTTTCTTTTTTCTTAAGTTTTCTTTCTTTTATTACTTTTTCAGGTATTTCACTTGAAGACTTCGGAGAGGGCTATGCAAAACAAGTTTAATAATGTACTTCCATTGACTAGATTATTTTAATCGTCTCTCAGTGAGATTATTTATTCGTGAAGCACAAAGAACGTTTCTTTTTTTTTTTTTTTTTTGTCTATTACTCCTAATGTTAATTATATCATTATTGCAGGAGACAAATATGCATCCGTACAGTTCCTCTTTACAAAACAAAAACACAGAAGTCAAAAAGTAATTATCCCCTGAATCAATTTTTTCCATTTTACAGTTTTACCTGTAGACATGATGTCCTAACGTCAATAAAATCTCTTTGTTTTTAGCTAAGAACATGGTATAATATCAACATTTCCATTTCAAGCCAAAAAGAAAAGAAAAGAAATCTCAGTTCTTATTACCTTTTTCCAAAGTACTTGTTTGTTGATATCAGTCTCTTTTTTGTTTACTGTATTGCCAGATCGAACTTCGGCAGAAGCTTCAGGGAAGATAAATGCCAAACAGTCTATGGCTTCAAAGCTTGCTCTCCTAATAAAAAGGTGGTTTAACTATTAGCGCATCACAGGTTTTTCTGTTGAGTTTCTAGTATCATTTTATTGGAGTGAAATCTTTTCTGAATCATTTTATAACAGATAATTTCAACTAATGGAAAATCTCCTCTCTCTCAACAAGCTAAACAGGCAACGACAGTAACAAGGGTAATGTTTTGGTAAACCATAACTCTGCTTCTTTACGTTGCTAAGTTATTCAGTGGTCTGTTCTTCTAAGTTATTCAGTGGTCTGTTCTTTTCTTCCCACTTATTTTTTTTCAGTTTTATATAATTTTTTTAGGGACTAAATTACTCAACTGATAAGAGGATTCAAGACGAGCCGCCAATATATCTATTTAGCAAGGTTTGACACACTGCGACATATCCACAGTTCCACACATATCTGCCTTAACAGTTTATTTGTGTCCCCCACATTTGTGATTTTATCCTCCAAATTACTCACAGCTCCGTATTACATCTGAAACCAAACAAAACACAAAAACTCAGTCAACAAAACCTCTTCCGACAGAGGTTTGTTTCTTCAAACATTTTGTTTTGCCGAGAGTAGACACTTTAGTTTTCCTTCGCATCTTTGCTAATGCATGATTGCTTTGTGATTGAATAAAGGGCACAAGAGAGGAAACACCAGGCTCCTTTCAAGAACACGAGGTACACTGGAAAATTACAAATATATATATATATATATAGGCATCCAATAGAAAGGTCTTACTTTGATTCTCCGATCTATGGTTTCTCTTTTTTCCTTTTTGCTGGAAAAGTAATTATGGCTTTATACGTTTGAGCTGTAGATGATTGATGTAATCAGAGAAAGAACCCAGAGGTTATTAGGTGGCAAGAATTTTGAGTACTGTGGACACGATCGGAGGATCTCCGAATTACAACTGTACTTTAACAGGTAACATTTAAACGCTACATTCAAACACAGTAGGACACGGACTAAGTTATTTTCTGTCTGCATGTTATCTGGCGAGGTCAAGATAGCGTGTGAACGTAATCGGTAGGAAAAGAAAAGCATAAGAAAAAATAAATAAATGTCTACATGGACTTGGATTTTCTGATTTTCTCAAACAACAGAATTGTAAACGTATGCCATTATTTTATCAAGTTTCAACTCTTTTTTTGTTTTTTTTAATTCATTGCCACAGGAGCCTTGACATACGATAAGGAAAAGAATCCGGTAATAATACAATCGGTCTTCTTTGGTCCACCATCAATTTCTTGCACATTTCGATCCACAAACATGGCGGGTACGCGTTGGAGCTTAAACGAGCAGGTTGTTCCTAGAAGTTTGTATAGACCAGCCTTGTATACCAAATTCAGTTTCTGAGAATGAAATAATACAACAAATATCATAATCAAACCCAGTTAAAAAAAAAAAAGAAAAACAAAGTCTCCAAGCAAATGATCGAAATAGGAAACATGGAATGCAGAATTATACACGATTCTCCTAATATACCCAAGAGAAATGTCATCACACACCCATTTGACTCTTCTATTGGTCCCTTTGCCGATGAAACATTTTACGTCATCCGAATCTATTAGAATAAAAGATTACAGTAGAAACTAGCAATAACCACGCCGCGTCAGGTCCAAATCCTAACTGAACCTGTGTACCGAACATGGCATTGTAACTAGTTGGCACGTCAGTATTTTACTATAAATTCTTGGGAATCCTTGTACAAAATGGTAAACAAGAAACTTCGGGCGGGTGGTTCTAATATTCTTGATCTTCTTCTATTACTACCGACACAAGACTGGTCATAACGCAAAATCAAAGGGTGTTTTTCGATATGACTTCACCAAATCGAACAAACCACTGTGCATCAGATGAGTTATTATCCTGTTGCCGTGCAAGTGGCTGCATCGCTTTTGGTTGCTGCTGTCCCTTGTCAACTACAAATTTGGTGTAGTCGATGGTCTTCGAAGGAAGGGAACAATGTTTTGTTGCAGGCTCAGGAAGGAGAGAGACCAAGACCCTCGCAACTTCATGCATAGTTGGCCTTTCGCTTGGAATCCTTTTCGTGCAAAGCAAGGCAAGTTGGAATGTCTTCCTGACATGTGCCAAGTCCATGCAGGTCACAGAAACCTCGGGATCAACAGCTTCCATCACCGTATTATTGTCCGCCTTGGACAATATCTGCAACATAAAGGATGATGATAGAAACATCAATGAATTAATAGATGCCGACTTAATAACCTAGCAAAAACCGATTACTTCGAGCACCATTGTGTTTGTATGAATAAAAGGATGTGTCAAGAAAATACCAGTTGATGCAAGTTGGATTCATTGTCCACGGCTTTCTTCCCTGTTAGTAGCTCCAGGAGCACAATACCAAAGCTATACACATCAGACTTTTCGTTGAGCCGGGAAGTTCGAGCATATTCCGGATCAATATAGCCAATAGTTCCAAGAACGTAAGTTGAGGCATGAGTTTTCGTGGTTGGAATGGATTTGGCAATGCCAAAATCAGATAGATGAGCCTCAAAATTCTCATCCAGCAAGATGTTCGAGGACTTCACATCCCTGTGAATGATTCGGGGGTTACAATCATGGTGAAGATAAGAGAGTCCCTGTGCAGCGCCAACGGCTATCTTCAGACGTGTTTCCCAATCAAGTTTCACCTTCTTAGACGGTCCTGCAATTAATTTTCAAACAAAAGCAATTAGTAATAAAACCCGAAAAAACTGTGAACGTTGAGATGTGTATAGAGCAAGCTAACTAACCGTGAAGCAAATCCCAAAGAGATCCATTCTCCATATAATCGTAGAAAAGCATATTCCCAAAAGGTGAGAGTGAATAACCATGCAAACTAACAAGATTTCGATGTCTGATGCTGCCAATGGTTTCAAGCTCAGTCTCAAACTCCCGCAAGTTCTGCGGATGTTGATTGTACACTCGCTTAATTGCAATTGGTCGGGAATTCTTCAAAACGCACTTGTACACCGTGCTGGAAGCACCATAACCAATTATATACCTTTCACTAAAATTATCTGTGATTCTCATTATATCATCGAATGTGTGTATGGCCATGTCCATATGAAGAATAACTAGTTTTGAGGAACCTGAAGACAGTACAATATCAATCAGATACGATGATCTAATACTCAAGGCTTCCTACGAAATTAAGAAAAGGAACAGAAAAACGTGCCTTGACCGCTCTTGCTAGATCCTGTGATCATTTTATTTGGTTGATGAGATTTGTATATTGCAACTATAACCATGGATAGCAATGTGATGAACCCTAACGTCATACACACAACTGCAGCTCTGGAGAATAGTGCTGCAGTAGAAATATTTAGGATGGCATGTCAACGATAACTACCAAAAAAAAAAAAAGAGGGAGAGAGATCTTTAGACCATTTAGACAGTCAACTAGATCCCACAAACAATAATGAGGATACCTTTTGGTTTCGGCATCTCAGGTCTGCATATTGATCCCAACCAGTTGCCGCACAACAGTGGATTTCCAATGAAGCTTAATGACAATATAAATTGAAAATAAATACAGATACAAGTTGAATTGAGAGGACAGGGGTAAAGGCTAGAAAGGAGAATTTTAATTGCTCCCTAATACCTGTCTGGCGAAAATCGTGAAAAGTTCCTCATGGGAGGCACAACTCCAGATAGGTTATTGTACGAGACGTTCCTGAGGCATACAGATTGCAGTGTTAATTAAACATTATACAAGCATGAATAAACGTACACAAAATTAAGTAAAAACTTACAAAGTGGCAAGACTGAAACAATTGGCAAGCTGACCAGGTATCTCCCCATGCAACTTGTTGTTGTTTAGTATCCTGTAATTAAGTTCAAACGAAGCATTAGAAAGACCACCTAAGATCATAAAAGAGTAGGAAAGAAATGTAGGAACTAGAACTTACAAAGATACAATGTTCAGAAGTTGACCCAGTTCCATGGGAATGTTACCGGAGAGGTTGTTGAAAGACATGTCACTACAAAAGCAGACAGAAAATTATCCCTAAATACAGGTAATTTTATTGTTCGATAATAACCGGTGACGACAGCCATCAGACTGCCAGAAAGCACTTACATAATCTGTATACTTTTTAGGTTCCCAAATTCTGCTGGCAGTTGACCATCAAGATGATTGATACTCAAATTCCTACAAGCAATTATGGCCATCAAAAATGTGCTCAACAATGCAAGTTAGATAAGTGAAGAGACCATAAAGTAAAGCTTACAGGGTGAGAAGGTGCTCTAAATCACCGATAGAAGCGGGAACTGTCCCCCAGAAATTATTGCTGGAGAGATCCCTAAAATTAATGAAAAGTCAATCATTCTCTGCAATCCAAAAATAATAAACACTTTCTTGTAAAAAAACAAAGGAACATACAAAGTATCAAGGTTGATAATGTGCCCCAACTCCATTGGAATGCGCCCCTTAAAGTTGTTTGCAGAAAGATTCCTAAATGATAAATCCAATTTAGCTTCATCAATGTAAAAAAGACATGTTCAACCGAACCGCAGAAACAAAACTCAAAACATCAAAACTTACAGATAAGTCAAACTCTCCAAATTCCGGAACCCCAATGGGATTGACCCGCTCAAGTGATTGCCATGAACATTGCTTTGTTTTAAATACAAAAGAAGGAATCAGTTTCCGTTCATGAAAATGCATAAAAACACCCTATTAAATATATGTTGGACTCATGAGCTAGTTTAACATACAATTTATTTAAGGCTGTGCAGGAACTGATGTTGTGTGGAATTGGTCCTTCAAGATCATTGTTGGCAAGGTTCCTGACCCACAAGATGCAAGTTCATATATATTACTTACAGAAGGATGACACAACTCAAAAAAAACAAAAAACAAAAACAAAAAAAAACAAAAACAAAAACAAAAACAAAAAACAAAACAAAACAAACAAAAACAAAAACGAACAAACAAACAAAAAAAAAAGCAGTTAAAACTCACAATTCGAACAATTGCTCCAGCTTCCCAAGTTCAGCAGGGATTTTTCCAACCAGTTGGTTGTCATTTAGTTGCCTGCAAATAATTCGATTAGCAACTTATTATGGAAGCAACCACAAAATCAAAAATAAAAATGAAAATTGCCAAGTTATGCTCACAAGTAGCTAAGTTTTGACATATTTCCGAGCTCTGGAGGTATAGGCCCAGTCAACTTGTTGTCGTGAAGGTACCTAGTAAAACATGTGAATGCATTGAGACAAAAGGCTGGAGCAAAAAGAACTTAATTTTCTTATACTAGGTAACAGAACTCACAGCTTTCCAGTGTAGGATAAATTGCCAAGTATTGCAGGGATGGGTCCGACTAGTTCGTTCTCACTCAAATCCCTGAAATGAAAAGAAGCAAAAAAATAAATTCAACTAAAATATACATATATAAAAAAGAAAAAAAAATAGGCCCAAAATGGGGCACAGTCTAAAAGTCAACTCCAAAGCAACGTAAAGTTCACTTACAGAACAGCAAGGGCCTGCATTAATCCAATCACCTCAGGTATCTTTCCTGTCAACCTATTTCCTTGGAGCGACCTAAAATTTAATATCCATTTTCGAGATGATGATTAATAGATGCATACAATTAAATATACAGCTACTTAATGTCAACATCTTAGATCGGGAAAATCCCCGAGTTAAACTGAGGAAGGCTTACAATGTGGCTACTTGTAAAAATCCAATGTTATATGGAATTTCGCCAGTGATCTGATTATAGGAAATATCCCTAAACTCAACACAGAACAAACTCAGAAGTGGAACTTAATAAACAAAACTGATCAAAAGTTCAAATAGAGAACAGAACCTACAGGATTTCAAAACTCGTACAGTTCCCAATGTTGTCAGGAATCGGACCGGTAAGATTGTTACCCCTAACATCACTGGAAATAATATCAAGGGAATTTCAGGGTGAGAACAAATCGACATGTAGGAAAAGAAAAAATGGAGAGACATTCATAGGAAAGAACTTCGATCACTCACAAATACCATAAGCCTGCTAACTGACACAAATCGGGGGACAGTGTTCCAGACAAAGAGTTACCACGCAAACCCCTTAATAACATGGAAGGAGATGATTCAAATCAATGAAACTGATAACTGAAAGCTCAATAGTCTAATATGGCTATACATAAAATTCGAAAGTATTTAAATGTAAACCAAGGAAAAAAAATGTCAATCACACAAGAAAATGAAACAATGAACTAAGCAAAACAAGTCATTTAGTAAAAATGTACTCACAAGTACTGAAGCACTTCATTCCAATAGAGTAACCTTGGTATCTCGCCCGTAAGCTGGTTCCGAGCAAGATCACTGATAGAACCAAGACCAGGAAAATTATCAGCATAAGCCAACACAGCATTAATGGACACAAATTTTTGTCAAAAAAATAAAAAACAACCAATAAATCAAATTCATTATTACATAATAAAAGCAAGAAATCATATTAAAGTGCAATATTTGGTTTGTATCAACTCCAAACGGGCCAAATACAAACATTAAAATTTAAAGCTAAAAAAGAAAGAAAATAAACTCACAGAGTCTTCAGATTCGGAATCTGGGTGAGGGTTGAAGGAATTGGACCGGTCAACTGATTGTTTTTCAAATTCCTGCAAGGCAATAATAGATAGGATCACCAATGTTAACCCAAAAGAGAAGAGAAAAAATCTTGTCCACATGGCCAAGGGTAATACAGTAAATATAAAATGACAAATATTGATTTTTTTCCTAAATAAATGCAGTTAAAAAAAAAAAAACTTACAGAAACTCAAGCTGCTTCAGCTTGGATATGAAAAATGGTATATCTCCATACAACAGATTATCAGACAAATCTCTGCGTTACGAAAAACGAATAACTAGATATGTAGAACCAAATGAAAAACAAAACAAAAACAAAAGATTTCAATCTAAAAAACAAGTAAGAGAAGCAATACAGATGCATTAGAGAAGCACAGTTCCCAATCTCGTCCGGGATTTGGCCCGTCAAAGCGTTCCCCTGCAAGTCCCTGGCATTTTTGGACACCCAAAAAAAAAAATACTCGTAAATCACAAACGAAAAATAAATAAATAAAAAAAACCCTTCAAAACCATTACACTAAAGAACTCGATAGAGAAGCAGAGAGAACTAGAGCATACACGGACTGAAGACTTCTCAAATCGCCAATGGCCGGCGAAATCTCCCCTCCCAGGTTCAGACTCGACAGATTCCTTCGAACACAATAAAAAAAACCCAAAAATAGCAACATAAATAGAAGCCATTGAAGAACTAGTCCAGAAAGAAGAAACGGAAAAAGAGACACTCACAGGGAAGCAACAGAGAGGCTGACATTGTCGCAGATGACTCCACGCCACGAGCAGAAATCGCCGTCACGGTCGTCGTTCCAGTCCAGAAGCACGTTCGCTACGTTGCTAAACGCCGCCTTAATCGCCATTAACGCTTTCCCTGCAAATTAAACCAAAAAGAAAAAAACGAATTAAATAAATTTACTAATTACCAGAACACTCGGATTTTTATATCACAGTGCCCAAGAAAAGCTTGTCGGATTAGATGCCTCAAACGACATTCTGGTTGAGGTTTCTTCTTTGTCAGTTAATAAAAATGATTAATTATAAACTAAACTGAACGATGATAATATTATATATAAGAAAAATCCAAAGCACTTGAAACTCTCCAAGGCTAACATGAGAGAGGAATGGTATAAAAATGATTTTTTTCCCATACTGGAATTGTGACAGAGAGCTTGGAAATGTTCCAAGAATGGAAAGAGAATAAAAGAAAAATCATTGAGAAGAAGAAGGTGGGAAAAAGACAGCAGAAGAGAAGGAAGTAGTAGTAGTTAAACGACGAACGACGAGTTACCTTCGTCGTTTAGAGGCGAAGCAAAGGGACAAAGAAGGAGAAGGACTGCGAGTACGACGAAGAAGACGATCTCCTTCTTCTTCCTCCATTGCAAGAACGAGTTTCCCACCATTTTTTCTATCTATCTCCAGAGCACAAAAAACCAGAGCGTAGAGAAAGTAGATGAGAGAAAGAAGAGAAATGGGAAATGCAGTGACGGAGAAAGGAAGAGGATGAAGATAGAGAGGGGGTAATGGTGATACCCTCGCGCAGAGCTAGAGAGAGAGAGAGAGAGAGAGAGTACTGAAGAGCAGGCGTTTGGCGTGAACTGTAAGGCAGAGACTGAGCGGGAGTGTAATGAAGAGAGAGAAATAGTACGAGCAGAGAGAGAGAGGTAGAAAGAGATGGGTAGGAGACAGGGGAGCTAGAGAGAGAAAGAGAAGAGAGAGAGAGAGAGGAAGACAGAGGTAAACGGCGGTGAAGGGACGTTAGTAGATATGAGAAAGAAAAGGGGCAGGGTGGCTCTGGGGCTCTGAGGCTGAGGCTGAGGCTGAGGCTCAGCGGCCGTCATTTCGTACCAAGCGATTTCCCGAAGCGTTTGCATGTTTCTTCGACCCCCTGCTTTTCCTTTCCTTCTCCCTTTACCCCACTCGCGTTTCTAACTGCGTGCTCATCACTTTCATGTTCATTTGATATTTCAACTTCACTTTAATTAGATTGTATTTCTTCATATCAATTTTTATTTTTTTATAAAAAATTAATAAAAATTATAATTATTTTTTAAAAAGTCAATTAATTACAATTTAAAATTTTCATCTCCATCTATCAAATCAAATATAAGTACTTTTTTTAAGTATAAAATTAGGCTTCTATTTAAATAACTTATTAGAATTGAAATTTTTAAATTAGAGTTTGTTGATTTTTCAAAAACTAATTATTAATTTTTACAAAAATCTAGCTAAAAAAATACAATTTAATTAAAGTTAAACATGTAAACCAAATGTCACATAGGAACACAAACTTGATCTCGTTTGGTGTTCAGATTTAAACTAAAGTATTTCAATTCATTTTAATCTTTTTCTAAAAAGGATAAAAATTTTAACTTGTTTTTAAAAAGTCAAATTATTACAACCCAAATATTTTAATTCAAACCGTCAATCAAATAGAAGCCTAATCTTAATTTTTAAGTATCAATTCATATAATGATAAAACATTATTTTTTTTATCTATAAATATAATTAATTGATTTGATATCTTTAGTAAAAAAAAATTAATGGATTTAATAATTTTTTTCTATTAATAAAAAATAACAATTCACATAATACATAAATTTATATCAAAATTGATGTACATGTTGATTAATATCATTTTGTTCAAATCCTTTTATATAAGATTTTATTAACAGATATAAATTTCAAATCCTTTTATTATTTTACTTTTTAGTAGATACATTTTTTTAGCCTAAAAAATCATTGTATTTTTTAAATTAAAAATAACAGATTGAAAATGATTGAAAATAATGATATCGGACCAAATCACGTTAGGAAAGAATTTTGGACCATTACGAAAATAAATTTATGGAGAGAGAGTTTACAGGACGACATAATCTTTTTTCAAAATCAATAAGAAAAAGAAAATGAGCTGTTCTTTTTTCCTTTCTATTTTTTCTATTTTGTACTGGTAAGAGTTTGTTGTTTTTCCTAGAGCTCAGCTCTGCAGGGACCTTTGTTAAGAAAGGCGTTGGCAACACGCGCCTCGTTAGCGCTTGGTTAGGAGACTAGCTTTTAATTTTGTGACAGCTAAGAAGGGAGCAGAAGATATTGGTGTTAGTTTCGTTGGAGGTGAAAAACCTATCAACGCCATTTCTCTTCCCTATTTTCTATTTCTATTTTCTATTTTTTATTTTCATTTCTCCAAGGGATTTTGCCTTTTTGTCCGCCTATGTTTTTCTTTTTTTTTTTTTTTTTTTTTTTTTTTGAAAAGGCCTATGTTTTTCACTATACAAACGTATGAAGATTATCGAAAATTTTTCCCAAGGGCTGTACAGGGAAAAAACAAATAAAAAAATATTTTTTTGATTTTCCTTCCTCTTTTGTGAAACAGACATAAAGAAGATCAAGAGCTTCCTTCCCAAGAAATCCACCATTCAGCTTGCATGGTCCTTTCCAAGTTAAAAATTTTTAAAAAAAAATTATACAAAAACCACAGATTTTGTGCACTTGTATTAGCACCCAAAAAAAAAAACATTATAATAAAAATAAAAATACATAATGCGTTTCTCTCTAAATCACTCTGAATAAGAAATTAAATTTCTATTTGATAAGTTAATTAGAGATAAAAATTTTTAATTTACTAGTTGAAGATAAAATTTTTAAGTTAAAATTTATTGACTTTTTAAATATTAATTATAAATTTTATTCACTTTTTAAAAAAAGATAAAAATTAAGATGAAAAAAATAATTTAATTGAAGTTAAATTTAAATATCAAACGGAGGTTAACTTCTTTAATTACATATATACTTCATACATGTTTAAAACATCGATATACCAAAAGTGTTAAATGAATGTGAGTTGAAATTTACTGATATAAAATGATTCTAGTGTATTTATTCAATAATCACTAGCGAACGTACATTATAGCCAAAAAAAGAAAAAAAAGCAAAATCCTCGATCATACTAACATTGTATAGCTCTCTATGTAATCCAGATACAATTACGACTTATTTAACACGATATTAAGAATAAATTATATAAATTATTGTTTATGTAATTGGATAATAAATGACACACAGTATATTTCTTTTTATTAAATTTGAAATTGAGAAAACTCGAACTTTATGCCTACATATTTAGAGGTCTGTGTGCATTTACTACTTATTAAACACGGTAACACGATACGTTTCAAGTTACGTTGTCATGTCATATGATGTAATTATCATTCCAGACAGAGAAGGTTTTGTTATCTTTCACACCCAACTTTTATTATATATTTTCAGTTGTAGAAATGCTTTCCCAACAATATTTGCTTGAATAATACAAAAAAGTCACGTGAAGCAATAAAGGTACAAAAATAATATTCCAATAACTATAAAGCTAGCTACAGTCTTGCAATTAAAATATGGACTGAGACTTTACAAAGATTCGCTTGTGCTTTTTCTTTAAGATTAAAGATAGAGAAGAAGAAGTAGATAAAAAGGGTCTGAGTTTTCTTTTGCTTTTTTTTAAAGAAACGTAAAAGAGATTGGTGCTCAAACCAAAATAAATACACACATACGTATATATATATATATATATGTATGTATACACACACTTAAAGAAAGTGCATGCCAATTGCCATGCAGTGCTTGCAGCGGCAGAGAGTCCAGCGTCTGCAAGCCGGTCAGCATTCAAATTCACTTATAATAAACATGAACCAGCATTCTACTGTTTTTGCTCCGTTTAAAGCTGCCCTTCTCCGAATTCCTTTATTTATTTTTTTTTAGTTATATGTATTTTTTACTAGCGGTTCAAAAGCTTTTTTGTTCTTTTATTTTTGTTTATATTTATGTTGCGGGTCCCATTTGGGGTCCCTACTCCCTGGCTCTTTGGGATTTGGGGCTGCTTGTATTTTAAGGTTCAAGATCCAATATTTAACCCTAGCCGTCCGATCTTGTTTCTTTGGTTTCATTTTTCAAAGACATGATTAATAACCGAAACGACCAAAATTTGTGATGAGATCACTCAGCTTGCAGCAAATAAACCAAAGTTTAATCAAATTTTGCAAATAATTTTTGGGTATAATCGTAAACGTGTACTCAAACGATATTGTTTGTCAAATTCATCAAAATTTATATACTGTCCAAAAAAAAATAGTTATTTATATACCAAGTAGCCTAGAAATAGATTTTAATATTTTTTATTTTCTAAAATGATGTTAGATTACACTGCTTTTTATATGGTCCTAGACTCCTAGTAGTCATGCTCAAATGTGACTAAAAATAATGATAATGTCAAAAGAACCTCGTTTAATTCCATCGGGTTGAATAATGTAGTTTATAAAATTAGAGATAAATAGCACGTTAAGAGTAGTTTTCATGGAATCAACTATTTTGGATTGAAGTGAGAATTACGATTAAATGATTCAATACTATTGTGACAACTGAGAAAAGCATAACATTTTTTTTTTTTTTGTGAATAACAAATGCATAACGATTGCCATATTGCATGTGAAATTAGGTATGCATATTGGAAAACTGTTTCTTGACGGGCATTACCCAAAGGATCTAGTGGGGTTACTACTAGCATTCCCATACATGTTGACCAACCCACAGCCAACTAAATAAGTGTGTATCTATATCTATTGAAGCCATGTTTTGTGCAATCTAAAGAAACCATGTTTTTTTTTTTTAACATGGCTTCCTCTAATTAAAAAAAAAAAAAAAAAAGTAGCCGATAACTTAATACTATATTTGATAGAAAATGTCTTGTGTCTAGTATCATCTTATATTTATAATTTTTTATTTAGAAACTTATAACAATTAATTAATTCATATATATTCTTATTTAGAACCTTACAACAAGTAACTTTTTATTTAGAAAACTATCACATGCAGGGATGCAAAGACTAGGGGAGTCCCCCACAACCTTCATTTTCCTCCCATATATTTTTGTCTATACATGAGTACATTTGTAGAAAATTACATAAAACAACCCCTAAAAAGTACAAAAAACATAATCCATATCCCTCTATGTTCATTAGTCCATCTAATAAAACTTTCTGGTTTCATCATTGATCACATGGTACAAGTAGAAAAACGTTACAGTAGAATCACCGTATTAATATAACGTATAAAAAAAAATTGCAAGTGATGTATACGAAGGGTATCTAACCTGTTTGCAAGAACCTAATTAGTTTGGATTGTCTCTATGTTCAAGGACTCCGCACAAACAATAGTGTATAATATACATAAACACATTATGAGATACCTTCTCTACAAATCCTAATAAGGTGTATAGATTAGTTACAGCTTTGCCCCTTGGATAGTGATGTGATCCATAACATTATTTAGGACTTATATTAATGGAGAAATTGACATGGTACGAATGTCATTATGTAGGTGTTGGATGACCGTGTGGCATGGAGGTAATTTAGTTGAACTTCACAAAGCATGCTTTGAGATGACCAACTTAGTTACAAAAGCATCTCAAAAAATAAAATAAAATCTTACAAAGTATTACACAAAACCACAAAATAGAAGAATAAGCGGAAGTCCATATCCTTCATAAAAATCCCCTTTGCACCAATTTCTTTCCCCTCCGTTAATTTTTTTTCTCCCAAACATTTTAATGACGTGTTTTATACCCTATCATGCAATTTAATTCAAAACTCCAAGTGACCCGCACATTTTCAAGTTTAAAAATTTTAAAGACCCTAAATCTAATAAGAAAGTATATCCTAAAAAAATGTGTAAAATGGGCTATTTTTAAACATTATTTAAATAAATATTTAGGTTGTTTTTCTCAATTATTAATCATTAATTAACCAATTATTATGTAAGTGGCAGTCCGTGGATGAATATTTGATTAAATGATATATTGTGAATGAATGGATGGTCAATCAATTAACTTGCTAGTTTACTTTTAATAGCGACAATCATTTTCGCAAAGGGCAAAAAAAAAAAAAAAAGATATTTTTTAAGGGTTATTTCCATCTTATAACATGTATTTATCAATCAATTATTGAATATTTTAATTTATGCCAAATTTCGAATTATTGTATTATTATTTTTTCTAGAGCCCATTTGGTGTAACATTTATAGACAACATAATGCCATATAGATTCAAAACTCTCAACTTGATATCAAATTTTTTCTCCTTTTCATTTTTAAAAAACTCAAAATTTAAAAGTATATAACTTTCTCATTTCAAATCGAAATGATATGATTTTTGTGTCAAAATGCTTATAACAATGAGATGAACAAGACAATATCCATTTTGTATATTTTTTCCGAACACCTTTTAAATACTTACGCTATTTTTTATATCACATAACTTTTCTAAAATTTTTTCCACAAGATACATATTTTCAACCTAATCTCCAAAATACCGTCTCTAGATGTCCCCCAAATAAGTAATCGATCAATACGGCATTTTTTAAATATCAACCCTTTTTAAAGAGGTGGTTAAAATCACTCCGTCTAATATCTCAAAAAAAAAAAGAGTAATTAGCTCAAATAACCCATGAATTCTTTACAAAGTGACGGTTTGCTCCCTGTATTTTTTTTTGGGCCGAAATGACCCTGAATTCTTAAAATGTTGGTCATTATAGTTATTTCCGTCTAAAATCGTTAAATTTCTAACGGAATGAGTAATTTGAGATGGTATTTTAGTAATTTAATAATAATAAAAATAAAAATAAAACTAAAATTAATCACTCTTTTGTCTCTCTCCTCCCGCCCCCCCTCCCCCGATCTCTCTCTCTCTCTCTCTCTCTCTCTCCTAATTTTTCATATCAGTGGATTGGGGGGCAGGGGGTGGTTGGGTTCTGGGGTTAGGGCCCGAGCTTAGTAGCGGCGGGGTGAGGAAACCCAGATTGGATTGCTCGAGCTACGACGAGGGTGCGCCGGGGGGGGGGGGGGGGGGGGACCCAGATCCGAGTTTGGGGGGGTGGCGACGCTTGGTTTTGGGTTCGAATTCAAAGGGAGGGGGTAACCCAGATCAGATCGGAGTTTGGAGGGGTGGCAGCGCTTGATTTTGGGTTCGAATTCGAGGGAGGGAGGCAACCCATATCGGAGTTTTGTTTTTTTTTTTTGGGGGGGGGGGGGGGGACCCAAATCGATGTTTTGGGGTGGGGGAAAAGGTGGGGGCGGATTGGAGTTTGGAAGGAGAGGCCAGATTGGAATTTTTTTTTGTTAGGGGGCTCGTTGTCGATTTCTGTGCTACCAGCCGACCGGGGAGGAAGGGGCCATACAGATCTAGCACAAGTTGGAGTGGGCTTATTGTCAGTGACTTACTCTATCCCTTTCTCTTCTTTTCTCTCTCTCTCTCTCCCTTTACTCTTCGTCGGCTTTCTCTCTCCCCTCCGACAAGTACTCCTTCTTTCTCCCCTCCCCATCCGGTGGCTCCCTCCTTTGCTTATCTGGGTTCTTGTTTGGCTGCCTAAAGGTTTGAGTGTTTTGTGGTTTGAGGGGGGGGGGGGGGGAAAGAACGAAAGAAAAATTGAAAGAGAATGTGAATGAGTAAGGAGACAGAAAATTAAGGAATATTTTGATCTTTTTATTATTAAAATTAGGGTTAGTTTGGTGTATAAGTTTGAGTTAAGATTTGTAAGTTTAAATAGTAATTTTGGTTGACTTTTTCAGAAAAGACAAAAAAATTTTGAGGAAAAAGATTAAAAACATAATGAAAAAAATACAATTTAGTTTAAACAGAGTCAATTACCAAACAAAGCCTATGATTTGAGTAAAAATTCGTTATAAATTTAATAATTTTAGATAAAAAAGATTATAACAATCAATATTTTAAAAATAAGTCATTTCGGTCCAAAAAAAATCAAAATAAAAACTAAATGGTCACTTCATAAAAAATTCAAAAACAGTTTAGATCAATTATTAAAAAAAAAAATCATAAAGTAAAAGATGAAAATGGTGTGTGGGCAAACGAAACGAGGCAGCGGCAGACAGACAACAGTGATGCAGAATAAAGACACGTGGCAAAATCTGCGGACAGCTAGGCCAAACAAGTCATTTTTCAAAAAAATAAAAAAGAAAAATGTATTGTTAGAACCTAATTAGTCATTATTTAACCTATATATAGCTTTTTAATAAAAAAGTAGCACCTATAAAGGCCCTAACTTGCTGCGGCAGCACTAGATGGGGCCAGAGGCAGAGTGCAGCAGGAGCCCCATAAACCAACAAAGACAGAGCCGGCTTCTAATCCGCCGGCCTTCGGCCGTCAGCAACCGTACTGCCGGCGTGACCAATTGTCGGTCCCACTGTAGCCCCCTTAGCTTGGGACCCACACTATCAGATCCTAAAATATTCAATTCGGAGAAAAAATATAGAGTTGGTTATTTTCACACCATTATTTATGCATAAAGGTTAGCTAAGTTAATTATTGTGTTTGACTATCTCGTGACAACCAACTTTTATTGGTGAATATATATATATATATATATATTTTTGGTGAATTCTTGACAACCAATTGATGACCAACTCTCTCTCTCTCTCTCTCTTCTCTTTTTCTTTTCTTTTTTAAGAACAATTCATTATCAACTTGGCAAATTTATTGGAGAAAATAAATTTTTACTCGATTGTGTCCCTATGTCAAAAATTTAATCCCTATCTGTTTCTTATTTATATTTTCAAAATAAGTAGAAAAATAGTGAAAAAAGTATATTTCTTAAATTTTCAGTCATTTTTCTTATTTTAAAAAAGAATAATTTCATTCTCAAACATATTTTATATATTATCTTTTTAGAATTATTTTAGAATTTTTTTACAATATTTTAGAATTTTTTTCCCAATACATTATTCTCAATACTATTTCTTCTCATTTTATAATTTATCAAATAAATTTAGACTTTATTTGTTTTCAATAAGAATTTTTTTTTACACATCTAAATACCATCTTATTCTTAAAATGATATAATTTTTTAATTTTAAACAAAAAAATTTTTCATTTTGAGAAATAGTATACAATCCAAACAAGCACTTCTCGATATGCAGAATTATTTTCAATCATATATATTAGACCATTGAAAAATTGATTTAATAACTAAAATATTAGAAGCCCTTATTGATGGAGTAAAAATATAATTTCTATTATAAATTTTAGATTTATTAGATTTTATGGTTTTCTATTTTTATTAGTTTTGGTAGTTGAGTTGTTTTATTTCTCTATCCCCCGAGACAGAATGCATGCAATGATTGAGTGAGGATTCTGGCTTCTGTTCTTGTTTTCTTTTTTATTTGTTTGTTATAAACTGACCGTGCAAGGGGGATTTTTTTTTTTTTTTTTTTTAGAAACTCATCAAGAGATTGTCGAAATTAAAGAACAGGTTACATTGCTATCAATATCATTTATCAGTACGTAACAAAATGTATGTAATAGAAGAATAAGAAAAATATATTTATTTGCAACTAATTATATGATATTGACTCACTGATAGTTGAATGTAACGCTCTCTCAAAAAATAGTTATTTACATTATCTATTACTTAACTAGTGCTTTTGGTCCTCCCCTCTAATATTTTCTTTTTTTCTTATTTACTTTTTTTTTATTTATCCGTTTATTTTACACTCGTTCAACCAGTTTTTTTTATTTTTTTTATTTTTTTTAAAGGGTTCAACCAGTTATTTTAGTAAACAACTAAACGTCTTCTTTCAATTTTTTACTTAAAAAACGTCTTCTTTCTATTAAAAAAAAAAAAAAAGAGAGAGAAAAGAAAACACACACACACACACACACAAATAAGAGAATAGAGATTAGGTAGAGTGGGGGTGTCAAAGCAAGAGATAGGAAGAGGCAGTGCTTCGAATGGAACATGGAATGTAAAGCTTGACTTGAAACTTGAAGGATTGAAGCGGAACCCACAGTTATTTTATTTTATTTTATTTTATTTTGTGCTGATAAATATTTGGGGGGCCCACAGTTATAAAGACAAACTTCATTGTACCCATCATAGGACTCGTGACGACTATCCCCCTTTTTCTCTAATGCTTTAACTTTGTTAAAACTCAACCATACTCCCTTACAAAAATAAATAAATAAATATGCATCCAAATTTTCAATGTACAACTTTTGCTCGTAGGCTTTCCGTTCATTGGCCTTTCAGTATTTGACTTTTTAGTTGTTATTTCTATGGGCTTAGTCCCTCGTGTCTTATGAATTTAGTCATTTGTATGTATTTCTAACCCTTTAAGGGTGTGTTTGTTACATGGGATTAGGATTAGGACTAAAATTATTTATCCTAATCTTATGTTTGGTGACATAATTAGATTGGATAACTTATCCAAGAGTTCAAAAATAATCTCACTCCTATGGGATAAACAATCCCTCAAAAAACCATGGATTTATCAATCCCGTGAATTGGATTAGAATAAAATATTGCAAAACCAACCATCCCTTTGTCCAAACCCACTCACGCTTGGGAAGGAGGTCCACCTGAGCTCGCCGCAAACAATGTTGAAGGTTGCCATGTCCATTGTTGGAGCTCGTCGAAGCTCTCCGTCACGTCGGGCACACGCCCAGATCTCATGCGGCATTCACCCCCGAATGGAATGGTGCCCATCGCAGCCCCCATTCTATGTCGCCGAAGCTCTCCGTCGCCACCCGATCTCCATCTCTCCAGATCAACCTCGCGCTCCGCTCCCCACCCTGGAGAAGCCCGATAACTGCACCCTTCCCCTGCAAAACCCAGAGCCCGAGCCTCGTTCCCAACGAAACTCAGGCGCTGCCTCCACTGAGATTCTTCGCTGCCGCAGTCTTAATCCCCTTTGATTGCCGTCACAATATCATCGAGAGAGAAAGAAAGTGACGGAGACACATAGAAAGAGCATAGAGAAGGAGACTCTTTCAAGAACAATTATTATTATTATTATTTTTAAAAATGGTAATATTTTTTTGAGATAACATTGGATTTAAGTTTTAATCTTGTTATAAATGTTATTATTAAGATGAATTAATATATAAAATTAACTCAATCAAAATAATTTTATAATTATATTGAATTTAGTCAAGTTTGATAATTTATCAAATTTTATATTGTTTTTCTAAATATTTTATCCGATAGCTTACCTAATACAGGATAGGATTGAACATACTTCAGTCTAATTCAAATCTCTTAATCCAATCTAATATGACGTATTAAACCAGACTTAAGGGTATTTTAACATAATCCCTTTTCTACACACACACACAAAAAAAAAAAAAAAAAAACAAATAAAAATAAAACTTTTGCTCGTAGGTACTAATTACTACCCCGATAGAGCAAGTGTGATGGGAATTCTTTCCGAAGGGTAATAAACTTTCTCGCCTTTTTTATTTTGTTAGGTGTTTTAGTTATAATCAGGATCACTTAACAGTTGCCTCGGTATGTTATGAATCTTTTTCCATGTTTCAGTCTTACACTAGTCTACAACCATCTCTTGTTTTTGTTTTTTTGTTTTTTTAATAAATAAAACTAGGAAGAATTAAACATTTTTTTTTTTTTTTTCAATAAAGAAGAAGTTTGGGAAATGGACCACCATTGCTATTATATCATTTGAGTGTATTAAAAGAGCTTTCTAGTGTTTGGGAAAAAAGTAATAAGAAACAATATTTTATCTGAATTCTAAAAAGAGCAAAAGGTTATTTGATTTTTAATACGGGGTATTATTAACTTCAACGACATTTAACTACACACTGGTTCCGACGGCGCTCCAGTGCTCTTATGGAATTTGGGTGCTTTATTCCCCTGCCTTGCGTTCAAAATATATCACTATTTCAACTTCAATAATTATCAAATTTTCAGTTGCAATAATTCGTCTTCAGCCAACAATTAAAGAGAGGGAGAGAGAGAGAGATTGGCAGTAATTATTATAAAAATCTTTTAGATATTGAATAAATTTTAGTACGTAGTTTTGAAAATTGAGTTGAAAATATATATTTAAAAAAAATTTTAAAAAAATAAATGTGATATAAAAAATATGATAAGAATTTAAAATGTATTCAGAAAAAATATATAAAATGGATATTGTCTTGTTTGTTTTGTTATTATGAGTATTTTGATATAGAATCAGTTCATTCTAATTTAAAATGAGAAAATTACGGATTTTTAAAATTTGAGTTTTTAAAAAATAAAAGAGAGATAAAATTTGATGTATAGTTAAAAATTTAAAATCAAGATGACAAAATACCAACTCCAGACAAAACCCCAAACAACTACTTAATTATATGATTTACGAGCTTCCATGTTAACAATTTATAATATAAAATACAAAACTATTCTTAAAAATAAAAAAACAGTTTTTATTACAAATCTATTGCATCATTTTTCAGGCATTCGATATGTATCTTATTAGTATTCCATTTTCCTTTTAATTTCATACCAATGAGTTTAGTCTTTATTTCAATTAATTGATATATTTAGAAGACCTATTTTGTAGTTAAGTAATCATCATTATTACCTGAATTAGAAGGGTATTTTGACTTTATAAAACCTAAATTTGCTATATTTAAAATATTCTAAAACATTATCCCATGTGTCACAACCTCACAGATTCAAACTGTCCAAATTTTGATGTCCTAATTAGTATCTAATTAATAATATTATATCATGTCATTTTAAAAAGTTTGAAATATTTTATGACTGATTTTTAACACTTTAAAATCTAAGGGTCTGTTTGGTGAATGAGTTGAGTTTGAGTTGAGATGAAATTTTTAAGTTTGAGTTGAGTTGACTTTTTAAAAAGTAGTTATAAACTTTGTTGATTTTTCAAAAAAAGATAAAAATTGAGATGAAAAAGTACAGTTTAGTTGGAGTTAAACTTTATTACCAAACAAAGCCTAATTTCTTTCAATGATATGTCAAAATATTATTAATTAGATATTATTTGGGACACCAAAATTAAACGGGAGATATCAATTTCAATCTCACGTGGTTTAATTCTTCAATATTCTGCGTGATGTTCTCTCATAGGGTCTAGCTGTCTCACCAATAACACATATCGAATCTATTGAGTAGTTTCGCCCTGCGTTGGGTTCCTCGGGGGAACGACTCGAGTATTTATGTAGGGATGGGTCTAGTCCCTTCTTGATCCGTCAATGAAGAGCATCCCGCACGCACCGAGTCGTCCTGTACAGTCCATAGTGTCTGCATGCATGTGTTTCACCACCCTGTCATTGCACATGGCCCAAAACAAGGGCGTGACACCATGCTTCTATCTTGGTCTAGGCAATTATTCTGGCCCAACGCGTTGCCCATTACAACTCATTGGAGAGCCCAAAAAAAAAAAAAATCCAACTTTTTTGGTAGATAATGGGAAATGAGGAGCTTCGATATTCTTTTGCAATGTCAATATGCTTCTTACGTTAGATCGGAGTCCAAATCTACTATTTTATTTTCATATCTTAGTGGTTAACCCTTAAACAGTGTTGTGATAGCTCATCAATTTGTTCAAGAATTTTTAATATTTGACGCTTTTTATATGACTAAATTTTTAAATTCAGATTATTTAGCATAAAAGTATTGGTGGATTTTATTTTACACATAGCCGGTTAATGGTTTTTATTTTACTTTTATAAAAATGAATGACACATTGCTGAAATCTCCTCTTAAAGTACTGCTGAAATTTTATCATTTTCAGTGGGAAAGAATTCATGATATATAGGTTATGAGCAGCGACAAACCGGAAATCTTTTTTTTTTTCCTTTTTAATTTAAAGTAAAGCATAATATACAAACAAATGTAAAAAATATTAAATGAGAAGATAATTATAAATATCAAATAGTTTTACTGAAAAAAATTATTAGAGTAGAAGAATACTTCTTGGCAGATAAAACATACTTTTGGAAAAAACTTATAAGAATAATTCTGCATACCGCATTATAAATTTACAATTACAAGTAGATATACACAAATCATATCGTACAATTCCATTATAAGTTTTTCTTAAAATTTTGTATATAAAATTGAAATTTAATTAAAAACCTTTAGCTTTGTATATTGTGTGGCTCCACCTCCACCTCCACCAAATAGTGGGACTCTGATGGTCTTCCCACCAGACAAGACACACGCGTCCTAAGAGTTCTAGTTGGTGAAATAAAGTTACGTTTCATGCATTTCAAAACTCCAAATATTCCAAAACACTCAAAAAATAAGTAACGACTTTCCTCAAATAACAATTTACACAGTCGGAGGGTCTTTTAATGATTTCTTCTTCATAAATAATTGAATAATTTTGCCGACAAATACGTGTTTGGAAGTCCATAACTTAAAATTAAAAAGAAAAGAAAAAAGGAAATACAAAACAACACTCAACGGACTTGTAGAAAGAGCAATGGATGAAGATAAATCTTGATATCCTTTTGCTCCAAAACTGGCCTTCTTTTCGCTACGAGGCATCTGCATTGTGCCAACCCTTCTCACAAGGAGGAATGGCCATAAACTCGTCGAATTCCTTGACATGAATGTTGCAACATTTCCACTGCAATAATTTTTTACATACAAGAAAAGAACAAAAGAAAGCTGTTAGTCAAATCTATACTCCATTTTTATTATAGGGATTTTCTACCGTCCTTCAACAAGACTGGTCCTACCATGGTAACTGGACATTTGTTCTATGTAACCATAACTTTAGAAGGGTGTAACAACTGGTTTGGGATAACTGAATTCCTTGTTATTACACATTTTTAAAGCCATTGCTACGTATAACAAATTTCTTGGTATACCTCGCAACTTGTATATGTTACACAGGTGTAGATACCCTGTTACACCACAACACTTACATGTGATTTGTGTAGCACCAGTCCTGCCGAATGACCTTAAAAGAAGCAAAATAATGTAACAAACTTATGTTTCGACTTTGAAGGTTTAGTAGTTTATGCATATACACACCCCTCTCATTCGGTCATGGAAGACAGCAGGCCCAGGATGGTAACTGCAGGCAGTTTCATGATTGTCTATTTCTTTGAAAGCTTGACCACATCCTTTGTTTTTGCAGATTTGGGGCTGGTTTATATCCACAATCTTCTTTACTAGAGCTGGGGAATCCTCGGCAACTTTATCGTTTTGTGGTGGATCTACAGGTTTTGGATTCGTTTCCTTGGCTAGTGAACCTGAGGGAAAAAAGAGAATTGCTTAAACTAGGTTGAAAAAAATAAAATAAACTCATGTATATAGACTCAAGTTCCAAAAGTGATCCAAGTATTTAGGAGAGTGGGACACTACTGCTAAGAAAATAGTCAAAGATAACCTATAAACAGAGCTATGCATGTTCTTAGATTTAAATTAAATTATAAAAAAAAAAAAAAAACCAATGATACAATGGGAATGAAGGATCAATGGTGTTCAAAATGAGAAAAGCACAAGGTGGATAAATGAGTTTACCATGATCCGAGCAGAAGAAGCCTTGCCGACATCTAGAGCAGGACTCTTTTGATGATGCACCGGCTGCAGCAGGAGATGGAGTATAAGAAGAAACCGAAATCTTTGGAATAGCCACTGGCTTTGCCAACACGGGTTTCTCTGTTGTATGCTTGCCTGTTTTACACCTTCATCCACAAAAGCATATAACTTTAGGAAACTAACAGGGAAAATCAAATGAAAAGGTGAAGAAATAATCAATCATCGAGGTTTCTCTTGATCTAAGTTTGTTTATCCAATGCAAGCATATGGGCAGCTAGGCTCAACTACTATATTGAAATTAATGAAATTTGGTAGTAAAACTATTTATTCCCCTCAATCAAGAATATAAATAACCCGTACGGTGTCAAGGTGACAACATAAAACTCACAATTTTACTTAAAATCTATAACATAGGACAGATGCAACCAATCCTTTCAAAGGTTCCAATTGTTAGTAGGCGCGCTATTTAATCCTATTAATCACTCGGGATCACAGCTCTACCTATTTAGACCACACTTTGAAGATCCTTATGGATAGGCCTAGATCGTCTTTGAGACCCGGACGACAGAGGCCTACCTGTTGGATAATTAGGCCAAATAAAAAAAAGGATTTTTGGTCAGTTGCATGAAAGACCACAAATAAATTAGGACACAATCACTACAACACAAAGACTTATATGGAACACAACAAAATAGGAGAAAAACCACAACTGTCAAAGACAAAATCCACTATGTGAAAAATTGTTATAACCACATAGAAATTTACCACTCAACCAAGCTGACCCAAAAATCTGTTTGAGAGTAGAAGGGTGCAGAGTTAGTGTATATGTAGAGTGTGAATGCATTGAAATCGTAAGAGTGAGAGAAAAAAGTCCGTGTGATTGCAAAAGTTTCTCATATAGTGAATTTATTTTTTAGAGCTGTGGTTTTTCTCTTAAATTCTTGTATTTTGGTGATTGTTATTAGTTCCTAATTTATTTCTCAATTGATTGATCTGTTATTTGTTGATTTCTAAGGATATTTTCAGGAAGATAATTTTCCTAACACTACCCTAGTGTTCAAGCGATGACATTGCATCAATATGGTGAATTGAACTACGCAAATGCCCATAAACCTCAAATCTCTGTTATCGAAATATGACATTGAAGCTATTCAGCTTTACAATAATTCTTTTCTCCTATTTATTTCCAAAAGTGATCTCTTCTCTCCACGGCCAATGATAGAGCAAAAATAAAAGTTAAATACGAGAAGTTACCCAGGAATTTCTAAAAATAAGCTGAAATCATGACTCCTCTTCTTGCAGCAACTCCATTCTTTCATTCCATCATGAAATATAGGCTGTAAATTATCAAAGTAAAAAATAATAATAATAATAAAAATAAAAAAAATAGTGCAAAGTAATCAACTTCAAAAACAGGGGGAAAAAAGTATTTTGTTGAAGAAAAGCTAAAATAAAAAAAACAGGCACAAGACTTACTCCCTAACAAAATTGAAGATGTCCACGCCAAGCACCCAACGTTCAAATCAAGGCCATAAATAACAAGTCACAAGTCAGTTCAACAACACACAAATAAAATATGAAAATTACTTCTTCTTTTCCTTCTACTACTTTATTTATTTATTTAAAAAAAAAAAGGAAGCAAAAAATTGGAGGCTTCAATTATTAGCTTGGGAAAAAGCAAAAAACGGAGAAGATAGTTAGAGAGAGAAAGAAAAAGATAGAGAGAGAGAGAGAGTACAGAATCATGGTAGCAACAAGAGTCATCGGGGTTGTCGTCCTCGGAGAACAAGGCGTTGCAGCCAATTCTCTGGCATCGAACCCTAGCGGGGACTGGGAGTTGGTTCTCTTCCATGGCGTCTTTCAAATCTAGAACACTCTTTGGTTGGGACTTGGCGAATCTGTCTGTCGGTCTCGGTCTGTCTGTTTTTCAATCTAAAACTAAATTTCAGCAATTATTAAAAGAAAAAAAAAAAAAAGAAAAGAAAAAACTAAACTAAAGATCCATTTCATAAATGAGTTGGGTTTAAAATAAGATAAAATTTTTAAATTTAAATTAAATTAATTTTTTAAAAAATAATTATAAATTTTATTAATTATTTAAAAAAATAAAAAATAAAATAAAATATATATAATTTAACTATAATTAAATTTTGTTACCAAACAAAACCTAAACTAAACTAAGGAAAGAAGGAACAGGAACACTGTAGACGCCAATGACGACCTGTTTTTCTGGTTTCCTCGAAAAAAAACACTGGGAAACTCAAAACTGCTGGCACGTTCCAAGTGGGTCTACTCTCCTATGATGTTTGGCGGTTTATATGGTACTTTTAACAGTTCGAAGCCCACTACATTTCGGTTTCCAGTTCCGGGCCGGTCCGGACCTTGGTATTTTTGCACACGTGGCAATGTTTTGGAGTTTCGACTCCTCCTCAAATTAGAAGTGTCCCGTTAAATTATTTCCTTATTGATTTACGATTTTTTTTTTTTAAACGGTATTGATTTACGATATTGAGACAGCCAAGTTAATCATTTAATTGATTTTACTAAGTCAAGTAACTCATCTATTTGTTTTAAAAATTGAATGGTAAATTTTTGCATGAACGAATAGACTTAAAAGAAGGCTATGCATTGACGTAAAAAACATGATCGACCACTTTAGCGTAGTTTTTGTTTTTGCTTTTAATTACTATTTTAATTATTAAAAAAGAAATAAAAATTATAATTTCTTTTTAAAATTAAAGAGTTTATGATGTCAAAATAATTTTTTAAAGTTTTTTAATAAATAATAAAAACATTAATATGAAGTTTATAATATTCAACTTAAACTTTGGTACAATTTTTAAAATCTATTTAGAATAACTTTTACTGAAAGTTATATTTTTTGGCTTTGACATGAACTATTCTGAGGAGTGTAAGCTCTTCTGACAAATCAGCCAAATACTTAACAAGCTTTATCAAACAGACCCACCAAATATTTAACAAACTCTATCAGATAGACCCAATGTCTACATTCTTATAAGCAAAAGGGGGGAAAAAAAAGTGCTTTCATTTGCAAAAGTGAAAAAAAGAATATGTGTTTTTATAACTCTTTGTTTTCCTAAAAAAAAAAAAAAAAAAAACCTATATTTTTTCTTCCTCTTTTCAGCTTACTAGTTAGAGTACGTGCTCTGCTCTGTGCGTGTAAAATAACAAATTGTCTAAATCATAAATGAGAGAGTTCTTCGAAATGTGATTGTCACTTTTTTAATAATGTACAAGATTTTGAGTTTGATTCTCTTATCACCAAATTTTAGATTTTAAAAAAAAAGACTTAAAGGAAATCATATTTGACTCTACCTAAATGTTCAGAGTTTGAATTCTTCCATCCCAATAAAAAATAAAAAATAAAAAATAAAAAATAAAAAATAAAAAAAAGGAAAAAAAGGGAGGATTTATTTGAGAAAATTATTTTAATAAGCACAAATTAAAAGAGAAGGGTAAGATAAAAAAAAATGAGAAAATGGTTAAACAATAATAAAATTAAATTATTTTATAGAAAAATTAACTACAGTACATATAAATAAGAAACAAATGTTTAAATAGAGAAGAATAAAAAAGGAAAAGAAAAAAGCTATAATATAATTAAAATAAGAAAGTTGAAAAAAATAGAGAAACCAAAAGAAAAAATAAAAATAAGAAAAATGAGGATATAGGTAAAAACATCATCTTAAAGGGGACAAATTGAAAGGAAAGATGATAACACTAAAATAAATGGAAAAAATGTTTAAATAGTAACTAAGTGAAATTATTATATAGAAACTTAACTGAGGCACATATAAAAAAGAAATACAAATGTTTAAATGGAGATACATTTGAGAAAAAAAGTTTCAATATTGAAAAAAAAAAAGAAGTAGTAATGAAAATCACATTCTTAAAATAATATTTTAAGAGATGGAAGAAAATTATTTAAATGAAGATAGATTTTAAAAAAGTTATTACATAATACAAGTAAGAAAGAAGAAAAATGTACTTGGTGGTATACGTTAAAAGTTTTGAATTTTGAAGAAAAAGAGGAAAAAAATGTAATAAGATATTATAAGAGGGGAAAGATCACGAGGCAAAAGTAGTTTGGGGGGTGGGGGGTCCTTAAGCAGATGGTCAAATAAAAATAAAAATAAAAAAAAAGGCGCATTAAGCAGAGGCCAAACAAAGAATAAATAGGCATGCCACGTGTAAGAAGGAGAGTAAATGCACCTTGCTTTTATATATGTAAAGATTAAGATAAGATAAGATTATTTGATTTTTTTTTAACTTCTTATTATTTGATTTTTGATAAAGCATGTGATTAAAACTCCTAAATGGTTTCAAGCACAGGGTCGAATTTGACCACCGCATAACCTGCATCAGTATGTCGAACCCCCCCGCCAAAAAAATAATAATAATAATAAGTTAAGAATATAGAGTAACTTTGTCACTAGGAATGTGAATGTTCTCGGGTAACAACATGGCTACCATGAATGTGCGTGTAACGGGCACTTAAGAATTCATATATACAAATACTAAAGGAATCAATTTCTGTAAAAATATTAGTTATGTACACGAGAACTCCAAAACTAAGTTTGAAAAAAAAATAATAAAAATCCTGATTATGATCTGCAACCTCAACTATACGTAATTGCCAATTAGTTTCTTTGAACCCCTTGTATCCGCAAAATTGTACCATGAAAACATGGATGGTCATAACATTCTGTTAAACGATTCAATCATAGAAGCCTTCTCCTGTAAATAAATAAATTTAAAAAAAAAAACCAAAAATGATATGTAACTAGAATTTACGAGAATGAAATGAAAGGACAAAATCATTGTACTGCTAATGAAAGGAATAATATGTGCAAGTGGCGTGGGTTATGTTTCTGATTGTTTTACCAAATGATCAAATGGGGGTAATGCAACTAGATTGGCCATTCTCTTTCGCAACACTAGCTATCAAGATGTGCAGTAGAGAGAAATTATCAGCATTCCTTAGATCAAATGGGAAAAATTGCAGTACTTGTGAAGAGTTGAACCTCTAAAGGGTGCAGCTAGATAGAGGCTATCTTTATCCATGATGAAAGAGGCGACGCATCATTACATTTTCTTTAGCTTTTTCTTGTGCCATACATGCGTGCTTGCATGTGTGTGTGTTTGTCTGCGTGTGCGTGCGTGTGTGTGTGTGTGTGTGTGAGAGAGAGAGAGAGAGAGAGAGAACCTCAATCGGATTGCTACTCTCAGGGGAAAACCAGTGCATGAGAACTCCCAAGTTTATGACGGCGGGTATCAATTTAAACAGGAGGGGGGTTGTTACCTGTGAATCATATACGAATTACCAGGTAAGTGTTCTGCAGGGGGAAAAAAAAAAGAGCTAGGAAAAGAAGAGCACTTCTAAACAACCAAACTCTCCCGAGTTAGGTTGTTTAGCATTTGTGGGGAAACAATAAATAAAAGAAGCATAATCTAGTTTCACATGAAAGAAACTTACTAGACTAAGAGCTGTTGTTCCAAGAAGAAGAAGATACATCTTCCCCTATAAAGGCAAATTTAATCAAGCAACACACAAAGGAATTAGTAAAATGGAGATGCGGCTCTTATGTAATTGCAAACTTGGCTGCAATCTTTTTGTTTTTGAGCTTTTAACTAATGAAATTGGCTACGATGTCAGTAGTAGATCCCACTGTGATGGTTTCCCATAATATGCAGAAACTTTCACGCCTATTTGAACAACAAAAACCGACGAGGTTGAAATATTATGCATCACACATTTGCAATACGCACGTGTTCCGTCAGCTTCAAGATCTCTGGTGAAGTTATGCATCATACACCAAAATTTCATTATGGTTTTCTCTGTACCACAAACCAAGCCATATGCTTATCCCTACTGCCTAAGACAGATTGTATCCCCATCCTACTATGAGAGAAAATGGAGGGAGGGAGGAGGGGACGAGATGGAAAAGAGAGAAAGGGGTTACCTCGATAAGATGAAGATTTGAAGCACGGCTTAGAAGAACAAAGGCAAATTCTCCTATTTGAGCAAGCGATATTCCAACCTAGAAATAGTAATTGAACTTGTAAGATAACTTTTCTTCTATATAGTTTTTCCATTATAAAAGTTTGCAGAATAATTAGATTCAACCAACTTACAAGGAATGATGTCTTAGCGCTATATCTGAAGGCTTTAGTAACTATAGTACCAACAGCCGTCTTAATAACTATAACCAAAATAACAGATGCTAGAAGTATATCCACATGGCTCCAAAGGAAATGAACATGAATGAGCATTCCGATACTTGAAAGGAAGAGAGCGGCAAATAGGTTTCGGATCGGCTCCACCTAAACGTAGAAAAGAAGTGCAGTTCAGAAATTTGTTCATTTAGTTAATTAGCAAGTTACAATGACAGAGAAAATTGCCGCTTTGCTCAACCATGACAAACAAAAGAGTGGATCGTCACTAATTCCTCATAAAAAGAGCCCCTCATTTTAGAAAAGTATTCACGCCACGAAGGCCTATCGTAATTACCAAGTAACGTTTAGCCAAGGAAAAAAAAAAAAAAAAAAAGGTACCAAGTAAGAAATGGCTTAATGAAGCTCCATCATGATAGTTAAGGATTTGATGGAAATTATACAATTTCCTAATGAAGACGAGGAGCGATACAAAAGTTTCTAAATCGGCAGGCTAAGAGACCAGATTGTATTTTACTTCTGGGCTATGTTAGAAACCAAAAGAGTACCTGATCTGAAGTATGCTGTGCGAAGTCAGTGGTAGATATCATTACTCCAGCAACAAATGAACCCAACTCGAGGCTAAGACCTAGCTTATCGCTGCACTGAAAAGTTAAAGGAGATGCCACGTGTTAAAAGGTGTTGGGAATTGCAAAGAGACATGTTATCTTAATTTCAGTCTTCCAATTAAAGATTGCTTCGACTTTGTTTCTTAATCAAGGAGAAAGGAAGTGACTGATGACCGCATTTGTCACATTAGCCAATTGTCGACCAATATTTCCAAATATATTCTGTTCTCATGAAGCCACTAATAATTTTGTAGCTACCAAATGTTTAAACCAGTTATTAAACAACTCATCAATATTTCACTTATATCCCCTGATCTCTCTGAGCAGATTCAAGTACTCCACTGTTATGTTACCAAGGTTACTGTTCTCCATCAGTCTAGGGCTGCAATTTAGCTAACAATACTGTGGTAACAGTTAAAGTGATGTCAAAGCAGTTGGAAATATAACATGCACTGCCTTAAACAGGGACGGATCCACAATGACAGTAATTAGCCTTGACATGAATGGTAACTCTACATATTTACTTACCCAAGCAGACAGTAAGCAAAAAGCCACGGCAGCAAGCTGATAAAGCTCATTTGTCTGTTTCACAAAGAATAATAAAATCAACTCTCAATGTTAACAAAGGTCTAGCAAGATAGCCAGTAACTGTACGAGACTTACTTGAGAAGATAACCGCATCATCAGTTTCAAAAAGCGAGGTACAAATGACCAGGACAACAGAGATGCTGCAGTGAGATAAATTGACAACACTAGCATCCTGAAACCAGTAATGAAACGTCATAATTATCATCCATACAGAGCGTCGGCTTCAAAAACCAAAAATATTATGAGCAATCAAAGAAAATATTATCTATAATTGGCTCTCAATAGTCTCCCAGAAGGGGGAAAAAGTGCATCAATTGCTAGAAAAATGCTACAGATGACGGAGAAAGACAAAAAGGTCAAGGTGAAACAAACTTACAGCTTTCCCATTGAAACCATTCCTTGGAAAAGGCCGCTACTACCACCCAAAACTGGGAGCAAAGCAAACAATAAACCAACAGCACAATCCTGAAATACTCCGGAGTGAATGACAAATGCAAATGAACCATAAAATCAAGACCTTTCAGCTTAACTTAATATTTTACGCTCCAGATGTTGAAGCAAAAGATACCTGAAAAATAAGTGTCCCTATTGTAACTTGGCCATGAAGAGCATTGTTAGTATTCCGTTCCACCAGAAACTTTACCACCTGGCAAAAGGAGATAAGCAAACTAATTAGTTACATTAAAAAAATTTGCAGGCAGGGTGTAGGGAGAATAGAGTTTTAGTATCAAAAAATGGTCTAAAAACACACCACTGCAGTTGATGACATTGATAAGAAGGAACCGACAAAAACACCCTCAGACAAATTTGCACCACATAACTGCAATGCCAACAGAAGCAATTTCAGTGTCGATTCAAAGGGAAAAACCTTTAACGGAATTTCTCAATAGAATTAAGTAGCTTCAGAGGATAATAAAATTTAGAATTACCATAGCTGTTATTCCACACAAGAGCATAAATGTTATGATTTGGAGAAGCCCTCCTAGAACGGCTACTGGCCCCACAGCTTTTAACTGCATTGAATAGCTTCTTTAGATGGACATCTTCCTTTTTTTCTTATTATTATTATTATTTAATTCTTAAACATGCAACTACATAACTTTAAATACAAGTTACTAGGAAACCATTCGTAAGCAAGAATTTTCAAGCCGTTTATAATTAACCTTTGTCAAAGAAAACTCGAGCCCTAAAGCAAAAAGAAGAAAGACAACTCCAAACTGTGCAACGGTTTCAACCTGCAAGGGGAAAGAGAAGATGCATCAGGTTAGTGAGACAGATGACACGGTAAACTAACTCCCAGTACTTAGATTTCCCAGGAGGGGGAAAAAAAAGAGTAACTAGTTCATTTTATTTTGCTGTGGAAACTTTCTAGAAAAAAAGAAGTGCATAGCAAATTTACTAACAGCCCGAATCACTAAAGCAACATACCTGCACCATTTCGCTGATGAATTTCAGACCCCCCGGTCCAATTAATGAACCGGCAAGAAGATAACCCACAATAACCTATCACAAATATCCAAACAAATGTTGAGCGACAATGTTGCAGTTCTTAAGATCACTCAAGCTACGAGTTCAATTATTGCATATCAGACCACTTAATATGGATGAAAATGTAGTTGAAGAAAGTGAAACTTTTTAGCACAGATAAAAGATTTTAAAAGATCTGAGAAACAAACCGGTTGTCCCAAACAAGAAAACAGAATGCCACCGATGGCTGCAGAAACTATAACAACCACCAAGTCCGAAATTAATCTGTGAGAATGTAAACAAACAATAAAGCATCAATGCGAAGAAGTGAATCTGATGAAACTAAGCTGTGCTATCTGTCTAATGAAAACTAACCATTGCTTAGAAGACTGACTCTGAGATGTATTCCCCACATAACTATATAAGTAGGTTTTATCATACACACGCACACTCACCCTTCTAAATTGCTTTGAAATTTACTCTTGTTTTATGGATAAGAAAATGCAAAAGATACAGAATGAAACTGCAGTCAAGGAAAGATACCTCAAATCTACTTGAAGCACTGGAAATTTGGATTTTTTGTTTGACATCACAAACACGTTGTCCTATTATTAAATAAGTAATGTCAGCCGAAACAAAAATAACACGAGGAAATTAGTGCCTTACAGTTATCTCCCCAAGTTTCTTCTACCTTGTTTAACAAACAAACAAAGAAGAAGAAGTTAAGCACCTTCTTATCGATTAACGTTGTCATGTCATCAGAATCTTCATTTTCCAGAGAAAAAACATCTTGAAGCTGGAAAGATCTTGTGCCACTGATAGATAAAGCTTATGTAAATAAAACCACACTTCGGAAACAGCAAAGTAGAATAAAATATGATTTCAGTATAAATAATTCATCATACACAGAAATAGTAGAAAAACAAGTAAGTTTTACATTCCCATACTTAGCCTCTTGAGTATCATTTTTCTTGCTCTTGTCATGAGTGATTTTGGCTACGGTTTCCAGAACAGCCTGTAAAAGGTAATTAGCATCTTTAACAAAGATAACATAATTGTTTTCTGCAGTAGTGTAAGTAGTAACAAGAAAAAGCATAAAAACCCTTAACTAAAAGATGATTCCATTCAATAAATAGTTTTAGGAACATGCAGAGCCAAAATTTCCCCCCAGAGTCTTTTTGCCTTTTCCCCATAAACAACACTTAAATTATCTATACCTAAACGAGCCAAAACAATTACTTGAAAACGATCAAATAACTACCAACATTGGATTGTAGTTTTTTTGGCCTCACGAAGAAAATGCAAAAACAATCCAGATAAATTTCATCTAGAGAGTTTGTTTCATCTATGCCTCTAAATTATCGAGCACAGACATGATAGTCAGATCTACAATTAAGAGAGAAAGTATGCGGTAGGCTTTGGTTAATAGTTTTGTTAGGGAAGGAAAGACTTACTTGTTGATCAGCTACACTGCTGTTAAAACTGCTTTCATCAGGACCTAGCAAATAAGAAAAATAATAATTAAGAAAAAAATATCTCAATTAAAAAATCTCCACCAAAGAAGCAAGTTTCGGGAAATCATCCTGTCAGTTACTAAATAATGTGATTACTTTTAACAATAAGAAACAAAATTATGGCCCTAAATTGACGTGAATCAACAACTGAGAAGTGTAACGAGATCGAATTCCAACAAAAAATTATCCAGCTAGATCAAAAATCAATTATTACTCTTTCCATCGGAAGCAAAATCAAGTTTTTTAATTTTTAATTTCTGGTTTATGTGTGATCCTAGTACCGCATTATTGTTGCAGAGAAAATGCAGGAAAACAAACGATATTTTCATCATACCAGAGTCCATTAAATTGCCCTAATCTTAAGCATAAGAGTTCAGAATTCATTCAGATTTCTTTCATTTTCGGAGACGTACTTGGTAACCAAACAAAACCTACAACGATTCAAACGCATCTGCAGAAGACCCAAAAAAAAAAAAAAAAAAAAAACCAAACCTTCAGGCTGATCATTCTCGGAGAACTCTTTCTCGAGAACTCGATCGAACATTTTGGCTATGGAACCGTCATTGGAATCCGGCGCCGACGAGTTGATCAGGCTGCCGTAAAACCTCTGTCTGGTCTCCTTATCCGACCTCACGGAGATCGAAATTCTCGCGTAGATCAAAATAGTGAAAAGGCAGAACCAGAATCCGAAAGCTCCTCCTCTCTTCGCCATTCACGAGGGGAAAATCTAGTCTGTGTGTGTAAATCTTGCGAGAAATCGAATCCAAAATGCAAGACAAATCGATTTTGGGTGAGAAATTTCGAAGAATAAATAATGAAGGAAAATCTGAGGTTGCGGGAGAATTGGGAGTCTTAAATCGAAAGCTTTTGAAAATGCGACGTCTCACAGTCGAGTCGTTATTTTTGGGAGTTTAATTTCCTCCCTGGGGCGGGGGCGGGACCTAACCTGATTAATTTTATTCATTAATAATGATCGCAGTATACTTCTAGAAAAATCTCTTTTATTGAAATAGAAAATTCTTTTTAGATTTTTCTTTTTTTAATAGAAAATTCTTTTCTACTTTTTCTACTATGTATATTTAAGAAATTTTGAGGTGTACTTTTAAGACGGTTTAAAGATTTTAAAATTTTTAATTCACACGTGTTATGATAATTTTATATTTAATTTTATTAAAAAAATATAGAATCTCACACTTTTAAGTACAAAAAAGAATAAAAATTCAAATAAGTGTTGTTTAATTTGGTAAGAAACCATTGGGGCAAAGTTGACTCTTACCAAGTTTTTTTTTTTTTTTTACTCATGGATCTTTCTGTTTTGAAAAGTATAAGCTTGCGTTTAGTTTGTTAGTTGGAGATAAAATTTTTAAATTGGAGTTGGATGACTTTTTAAAACTCATTAAAATTTTTATTAATTTTTCAGAAAAAAATAAAAAATAATTTAAAAAAATATATTTTAGTTAGAATTAAGTTAAAATGTTAAACGAAACCTAAATTAATAGTTTTGATTCAAATGATTATAGGAGAATAACATCAATTAAGTTACTAATGGCAAAGATTAACTTTCTTGTGTTTATTAAAAAAAAATGCTCGGTAAAGGTTTTTTTAAGGGTTTTTTTTTTATATTGATAATTTCGAAAAAGGTGGTTTTTAATTAACAAGAAGTGAGCTAGTTTAATAGTTGGATTAGTGGGTGGTTTCTCCGGAATTGATTTACAGGATTCAATGATTGGTGACAGTCGGCTATGTCAATCGCAATTAAGGTACTAATACTCGACTTAAAAAATATTAAACTAAATTAAAATGAGGCCCACGTAAGTTTAACTTGATTCAAATTAATTGATTTGTTTGTTAGGAAGTCATATCAAGTGGTGATTAATTTTAAACTTATTTTATTTTGACGAAGGTTGAGATTTGGTACAGCGACACTCGACTTGGAATCCACCAGCTTAAAGAACCACGTGAAAGCCGTACCCCGAATATGGCGGTGATTTGACACGCGCCCTCCTGACAAACTATATTTTATTCTCCAACATCTTTGGAGCGTGTGCTCCACGATACATCATTGGCCTCAAATCTTTTTTAAATTTATTCATTAATGACGTCAAAATTCAAAATCTTTTTTATTCTCTAATTCTCCTCTCCTTTTTTTTTTTTTTAAGCCAAATAAAGTATTTCCTTCTCACTTTCCTTTTGTCGTTTGCTTCTCTTTCAATTCTGGCTTTTCTTTTCCGTCCACTAATTTTTTTTAATTTATTTTTGTATGAATTATATACAAAAATATCATAAATTTGACACAACTTTATATTTATGTTTATTATAAGATTAAAATATTGATATTTTTTTATTTTATAACAAAAAAATTATCAACTTAAGGGGGTGTTTAGTTTCAAGTTTAGTTTAAACTAAACTGTATTTTTTTCATCATGTTTTTTGTCTTTTTCTGAAAAAGTTTTTTGTCTTTTTTGAAAAAGTTTTTTATCTTTTCTGAAAAATTACTACTGAAACTTAAAAATCTTAAACTAAACTCATTCACCAAACACTCCCTTAACATTAGAATAAATAAAATTATAAAAAGATATTCAAAACATATTCTTCACCTAATTTTCCCTTTTTTATATTTATTGCTAAGAAACGACACTGATTTGGGCTTCAGCCCATCTTTAGCATCATATTTGTGACTGAAAACAAGAGTCTTCCTTTGAACCTCATCCATGATGCCAAAATATTTAAAATAAAAAAAAATGTTTCCACGTTCTTGTTTTATTGTTTTATTGTTTTTTTTTTTTGTTTTAAAAAAAAACGAGCAAAACCGTTCACCCCTTTGGAATATGCTAAAAGAATCCGTGAATCGAACAAGAGATTAATTTTTGCACAGTTCAATTTTAAAGTCTGCAACTTTTTAGGGATTTTTTAATAATGCTTTCTGTTTTGTTATCGGTAATACCATAACTTACTTATTTGTTTTTTTTAAGGAATAACTTACTTAATTTTATGTACTTGTGAGTTTCAAATGTTCGTATTACATAAATTATAAGCTTAGAAAGTAATTTCAAATGTTCGAATTACGTAAATTACGATACATTTATAAGTTTAGAAAGGAATATTATAATCTACACAGTCGCGAAGGCATGATAAAAAGATCCCGTTTTTTCGAACTCTTCTTTCTCCATATTTGAACTGCGAACGGAAATATAAGAAGAAAAAGAAATGAAACTTTTTGAAACTTTTTTCTAAACTCAGTAAATTACTCTAATAAGTAAAAAAGAGTTCTTTTTTTTTTAATAAAAAAATTTGGATTTTATTAAGAGGCCATGTCGACTAAAACAGCATCCCCAACACACCGGGATACAACATCCAAACCAACAAACTCATCAAAAAAGATAAAAACAAAATTGACTATGAGGTGGGCTATCATATTTACCACTACGAGGAATATGACATATGACAGCAAAAAGTTCTATATTCAATAAAAAAAAATTTCTTCTAAAAAGTTGTATTTTTGAGATATTTGTGTTGGAAGTGAAGTAACTGAAATTTAACCGTTAGGAGCTTGTTTGGGGTGTAAGTTTAAACTTATACCCATCAACTTAATTTTTGTTTTTTTCTGAAAAAGTTTTTTATCTTTTCTGAAAAAGTCAACAAAAATTACTATTTAAACTTATCAATTTTAACTCAAACTTACACACCAAACACATAAGAGCAATGTTGTTCCTTGCTACAGATTAGGAAGGTTTTGAGGGAGGGTTGTCACTTGAATCTCACTTACAACATATATATACATATATATGTACACAGGACAGGTCATGCTATAATCTATGCTTTTTTTTAAAAAAAAAAAAGGGAAAAAAAACATTTTCAGAATTCTACTACAAGAAAGATCTAATTTAAACAGTTTAACTTTACATCAAACTATATGAGTTTTGCTTCTTTTTTTTTTTCCATCCGATTTTGAATCAGATTTAATGGTAAAATACAAGTCTTACTTATATGATATTGGTATCCCTTCCATGGAAAGGTTTTTTTTTTTTTTTTTTTTGGTGAATTATCAAAAAGTTTTAAAATAAAATTTTAAAAAAAAAGCACAGAGAAAAATATAATATTCGGTGAACATATGACGTGGCACGGGCAGGATCCACCCAATTGTCATAGCCATCACTGGTGCGTGGCGTCCACATGTTGAACACGGAAAGCACTTCTTTAATCCTCTTTCATCCCATTTCAAGCTCGAGCTTTCCGATTCAAACCGACAAAGAGAGAGAGACTTGTACCTATGGCGTCGTTTGTGAGCTCTGCAGATGTTGGATTAGCGTCCTACGGCAAATTTCCTTCAATGGAAGGTCTGAATAAGCAGAGAAGTCTCTGTGGAAGCACCGCCAATATTACTCTTCAGAGCCGCAAGTCAACGACGACTCTGACGAGGAGATCGCCGAGGCTTGTGGTGGTGAAAGCGGAGGGGCAAGCCATAAACCCAGAGATCAGGAAGAACGAAGAGAAAGTGGTCGACTCTGTTGTCGCCGCTGAGCTCTCTAAGCCCCTCACTGCTTATTGCAGGTTTGTCTGTTTCTGTCGTTTTACCCATACGACCTTTCTCACTTCAGTTTAGATTTGAGATGGAAGAAACAAAATTGAAGTTGAAGGACATAGTATTAGTAGTTCTATTTTATTTAGTAAGATTAAGCCCTTTGTTTTGTCTTTGTTTTAGGATACTAGAGTATAATTTCACAGTCGTTTAAACGTTTTAACTCGGTCTGGTAAGTTTGAAAAAGAATTCCAATTCTATACAATCTGAAAGAGTGCGTATATATACATACATATATATATATATATATTTTTTAAGGTATAGTTATATTATTTTCATGGTCATCCATATAATGCACCCCTAACGCCAGCGACATCAAGTGAATATTGATGTATAATACTGCTATTACTACTAACTGAAGTGGTATAAAAAAGTGATACAACTCTAACCGTAAAATACATAATTTCAATTCACTAGTTGAAAATAGCCTATCATTTGGCAATTTCGCATTGGAAATTTGATAAAATTAAAATCCTAGTCGTATTCATTTCATCTTATACAATAAACAAGGGAATCTAGTAAGACGATTATGACAATTCTTTTTAGATTAATAGTGTCATTCCGTCTCCAATCCAACAATACCTTTATATGTAGCAGAAGTCCGGCATGACCTGTACATGTTATAAACTAGCTGCATTATTTCCTCACGGGTACACAGCTTGCTATATTAACGTGCGTGTGAGGTTAAGAAGTCATTTTGGGGACTTTTTGTTCAGGTGTTGGAGGTCGAGAACTTTCCCACTCTGTGATGGGAGTCATGTAAAGCACAACAAAGCTACCGGCGATAATGTGGGACCATTACTCGTGAAGAAGCAGTAACTTACAGTTGTTTTTTTTTTTTTCTCTCTTGGTGTCGTTGTTAACCTCGATCTTTTTAAACCAAATTATAAAATAAAATAAAATAAAATAAAAACCTTTTCATAGCTTATTTGGAATATTTGCTTTGAGGTTTTGTTATGCCTCGGCATGACTTAAGATTATGACAATTCTATTAATTCCTCTGAGTCTGGCCAAATCATGAATTAATGTGGTATGTGTCTTGGAATATTTTGGTGAATGCAATTTTTTTAAGGCTAAATTGACCTCAAAAGGTTGTTGACAATCTTACAAAAACACACCAAAAGTCTATTGCTTTGCTGCTCAATATCCGACTCTGGTGAGGTCAATTTAGAAGCCATTTTTAAGAGGTCGAATTCTAGAATCTGGGGAAGTTGTAGTCAGGCCTCTTATGATGCAAGGTATAACTTGTCATTGAAGAAATAGTAAGTTACATAGTAGTAAAGAATACGAGATTTCTACTAGAAAAAATATTATTCCTCGTTATTATCAAGAAATGTTATTTTAACCATGAGATTAAATTTTTTTTAATAAATAGATTTATGAAGGGGAATAATATTGTATGGCCTGCTGCAAAATAAAAAATACCGTGTGGTTTCATTTAGTATACAATATTTTCAACTTTAGAAAAGGATCTTCATGTACATTATAAAGAATTCACATTTTTCTGCAATTTAAAGCAATTCCTTTGAAAAATTGCAAACTAAAGTGTCATGTAAAGTAAAGAGGAGCTTTAATCATTGTTGCATACCAGGGAAGAAGAACTAGAATCCACAATGATTAAAGCTAATGACTACGTTAGACAAGCACGAAAAGATGTCGGGGGCTATACTTGAATTTCGAAAGAAAGAGAAAAAGATCACAAAACATGTTTATTATCCCTAATAAATTAATATACAACCTGCTTTCTTTCTATATCCCAGCAATCACCGTTTATTCCAAAACCAAATAGTAAGACTTCGAATCCCTTAAGTTCCTTATGTTTGTGCTTTTGTATTGCATTTCAGTCAAAATTTTAAAAGAAAAAAGTCAAACTTTTTCCCTGAGAATTTTGTTGTTCCTTCTTTTTTTTTTTTTTTCAACAACAAAGTAGTTGGCTTGAAATTTTCTTGTTGCAAAAAAATCAAGGAATTTTTTTTTCTTCTTGTTAATATGAATAGGACCACTTGTGTATCACCTGTTGTAAAAAAATTCTAAATGTATACACTCAAACTGTTGAAAAATAATCTAACGGCTAAAAACGGTTGTAGGTAAAAAAGACAATTAATAATAAAAATTCCTACAAATAAATTTTAAAAGAAAAATTTCGGTGATAATGAACATTCTTTTTATACTAACGGTGATGAACGAAGGTTCTTTTAGTCGGTTTTGAATGATCTCATACATAAGTATCCACTTTAACAATATACACCACAAGATGCACAAAGCGATATCACTTATATCGAAAACTTAATGTAACCACTACCTTCACTATCAATAATAAGAAAGAGCCATTTCTTCCAAGTGTGAAAATTTCCAAAGATTAAACATTCAGCGATGGTGCTAAGAAAAAATCATCCCTGGTTTTCTAGTGTAATCCTTGATAAATATAAGATTTGCCTTTGCATTATTATAGCTAATAAATATGAGGAAAAGTAGAGAGGACCATAAAAAAACATATGAGAGAGTAATTATCCGTGTTGGGCGTTTCGTTGTCATGAATCATGATCAAGCCGTAAGCAAGGACACGTAAAAGAAACATTGTTTGATTTCAGCGAAAATGGTGGCAAGCATTTAGGCCAGTTGTGCAGAAGATTAAAAAACATCTTCACATTATAATTTGTTGAATTTTCTTTGGAAAAATAAAAAAGTAATGTGTTTATTCAACTTTGAAGGGCTTTGAGTACAAAAAGTCCCATTACTGTGCAGCGTTTTTCGATTCATAACCTCCTCATCCCACATGCCATTTACAATTCCAATGCCAAATACATTAATATTTCAGAATTTTAATTTATTAAATAAATAAGGAAAGGCAGGGTTCGGGCCTTGGGAGAAGATCAAGTACTAAATTTGTTGCAAATCTACTTAAGAACCTTATTTTATTAACCTTAGTTTATTAAGCGTCACGGTATCCAACTAAAACGGCAAAATTTTTTTTTTGTCTATTTTATTATTTTCTAAGGGATTGATAATCTTTAGCTTCTGTTTAGTTCGCTAGTTGGAGATGAAAATTTTAAATTGGAGTTGATTGACTTTTCAAAAACTAGTTATAAATTTTGTTGACTTTTAAAAAAAAGACAAAAATTAAGATAAAAAATACAGTTTAGTTGGAGTTAAACTCAAATACTAAACAAAGCCTTAATGTCTGTTAATGTCAGTTTTATAGTCGGGCTACAAAAAATTGGAAATGGAAGAAGTATTGTTAGTTTGAGAGAACTTTCAGCTTCTTTATTTTACTTATGTGCTCAAAATGCTATTGCTCGAATTAATTAGCTATACATTAGGCCTTCATTTGGTATTCAAGTTTAACTCAATTAAACTGTACTTTTCCATATCAATTTTTGTCTTTTTCTGAAAGGTCAACAAAATTTATAAATAGTTTTTGAAAAGTCAATTAACTTCAACTTAAAAATTTTATTTCCAACTAACTTAACAAACGGATGCTATGTTTTTATAAAGTAAACAAATAATAAAAGTTAAAAAGAAATTCTTATGTTGGTTTTTTTTTGGTAAGTAAGAAATTTTTATATGATTGTATGTAAATAGCTATTATTTATAATTTAATACATGATAGTGTAGAGTTCAAGTCTCCTACCTCTTATTAGTCCTCATTTTATCTTCCATAAAGTTGTGAAAGGTTAATGAGAATTGAGAAACAAACCTTATCAAATTTATGAACGAAGAGAAATAAATTGTTCCACAATTATACCTTGGATGCATCATCTCATGTATGATGTATCTCATGCCTAGTTCTAGCCAAAAAAAAAAAAAAAAAAGTATGTACTTTGTGAAGCAAAGCTCTGTGATTTTTAATCAAGTTGCATCACTTTTCTGCTCGTTTTAAATGAGCTTCAACTAGATCTCTATATCTTTAGCCCAAAAAAAAAAAAAAAAAACTAGATCTCTATATCTCCTTTTCAACTAGACAACTTCTAACTCTATTTTCATTATTAAAGGAAAAAAAAAAAAAACACTTCTAACTCGACATTTACACATATAACATACCCATCCACCTCTGTACAAACGGCAGGCAATTAAAGACGGCCAATTTAAGATCGGGCCAACCGAAACCAATCAGTACCATATTTGATCATGTGGTGTCCATTCAATCAACTCACCACTTGGGACCCACTTAACGACTTAAAACCATCGTCATCAGAACTTGCCACGTGTAGGGTTAGAGATGACGGTCTCAACATTTGGGCAATGGTAGCTGAGACCTACCTTAGATTAACCTCTAGAAACTACAAAGGCTACTTTGTCGGCGATCACAAACCCCAAATCGAAACCTTGCCTCCCTGGAACTCAGGACCCCAAATTTCGCAAGCGGTTTTGCAAAATAAGAAGGGGCTGTTCTCCGGAACTTTCTCCATATGTATCTTGTAATTTTTTTTTTATAATATATTATATCTGATTTAAAAAAAATAGATTTTTCAATTATATTTCTCTCTTACATCAACATTTAAATAATATTATATGATAAGATTTTAAAATAAAAAAATTATAAATAAATTAATTAATTTTTATAAGTTTTTAAACAGAAAATTATAAATATCTGATATCAAATATAAACATTATATATGTATATAATTTTCAGTTATATATGTATATAATTGGTCCGAAAATTCGGTTTTGCATTATATATAAATGAGATTAATTGTAATATTATATATGTCAAAAAAAATGTCATTGTCCTTAGACTGGGGCAAAAATATCCGTACAGCTATTGCTGAAGGCAACTGGGGCGCTAGAGTTTGGGCCAAAACAAAAGTAATAAATTTTGATGACGTAGTCCTCCGTTGAGAACCGTTCAGTTCATTGTATTCATGTTTCAAGATCCAACGATGTTGTGCTAAGTTTGAAACAGCTTAAAGACTGCTGTAAAGAACCTTCTAGCTTTTGGGGTCTATGGATTTATGATCAAGATAGATGCGGCGGCCCAAAAAAAAAAAAAAAAAAAAGGAGAGCGATAGATGCGGCGGCGTTTCATCAAAACGACTAATATTCTTAAAGGTTGTAGGGTGGCATTTTTCCGGCGATGTGAATTCATCAGAAATATTGAGAGAAAATGAGAGTTTTTGGGATTGGTTGCGTAAATAAATGTTTGAATATAAGGCATGTTTATTTTATATCAAAAGAAAGAGAAAATGAGTAATTATTTTCTAATTATGTGCTTATTTATAAAATATTAGATAACAGAAATACTACAATCTTGTAAAATTTGACTAAAATTTAACCATCTAAGGTATTTTTTTTTCCTTTTAAACATCGATCCTATTGAAGAAATTCCTTAAATACAATTTTATTTTTCTCTTTGAAAGAAAGGGGTGAAGTGGTAAATTGACTCGATCATCTTTATTTTTCAATGTATATATTAATTCCAACACTATGTTTTATAATTATCGTTTTTAAAATTAATAAAAATAAAATATCCACATAAAACGAAAATGATAAAACTTTTAATCATTAGTTGAAAAAATTTAACGTTCTAATTAATAATAATCAAATATTTACATAAAAAATTAAAAAAATCATAGTAAATGGTGATTTTAATTATTTTAAAAATTACTAATTATTTCTTCCTCCCAAAATTTACTTGGAGATAAGTAATTCGATATTTACCAAGTTTGTCCTTTCAAAAAAAAAAAAAAAGAAGTTTGTCGGAAAGTGATATTTTCATTCAATATCAAATTTGATATTGACTTTTTTTGACACTCCATTCTAAGCTGTAACTTGTTCCCATTTTAAATAACAATAATTGATACCGAGAAAATAAACAGCAAATGAAGTAAAAATGTTTAGGCGTGAAAAGAAAAATAGAAAGCAAAATTCCATTTTTTTTAGGGAATTTCTAAACCGGACCCAAAAAAAAAACAAAAAACAAAAAGGGGACAAATTTCAACCCCCGACTAAATGAACCGCCACGTGCCTGTAATTGAAGTACTTGATAGCTCTGTCGGTGTCTCCTGGCAGCCGGTGATTAAGCACACGTGCCGTTCCCGCACTGCTCTTTTACATACTTTCATCTGAGAAGCTCTCGAAACCAACACCACCCCCCCCCCCCCCGGGAAAAACCAAAAAAAGACCAAACAAACGCCACCACCCACTCTCGCCCCCCCCCTCCCTCCCTTTCCTCTCTCCGGTCTGTTTCCGCCGGAAAAAGAGTCCATAATTTCCTCCCATCAATCTCTTTCCCACTATCTGATGCTTTCCCTTTCGAACCTTCCCTCTCCCGAGACCCACAACAACAACAACAAGAAGCCTAAACCCCCGGAATCGTTTTCTCTCAAACCCAACTCACTCAACTCGGTGCTCCAATGCACCCACTATCCCGGAGGATGTCTCCTCATCGTCGTCTTCTCTCTCCAGATCATCCTCCTCCTCCACCTCCGCTCCCTCCCCTTCTCTCGCCCCCACTTCTCGCCTCCCTACGGCGCCGTTTCGGTACCGGCCGCCGCGGAGGAGGAGGACCCATGCCCTTTCGGTCGGGTCTTCGTCTACGACCTTCCCGGAACATTCAACCGGGAAATTATCGACAATTGCGATAGTTTGAATCCATGGAGCTCGCGGTGCGACGCCCTGGCCAACGATGGGTTAGGGCAGAGAGCCACCGCGCTCGCCGGAGTGGTTCCCGATACTCTCGTCCCGGCGTGGTACTGGACGGACCAGTTCGTGACGGAGGTGATTTTCCACAATCGGATCCTCCACCACAAGTGCCGGGTCACCGAGCCCGAATCCGCTAGGGCGTTCTACATTCCTTTCTACGTTGGACTCGCGGTGGGGAAGCATCTCTTTTCGAAGACCAGCACCGCCAAGGACCGTGATCGTCACTGCGAGATGATGCTTAAGTGGCTCCAGGATCAGCCGTACTACCGAAAGTCGAACGGCTGGGATCACTTCATCTCGATGGGGCGGATCACGTGGGACTTCCGGCGGTCGAAGGACAGTGCCTGGGGGTCCAGGTGCATTTACATTCCGGGGATGAGGAACATCACGCGGCTTCTGATTGAGCGGAACTCGTGGGACTACTTCGACGTCGGTGTGCCCTACCCCACCGGATTCCACCCCAGATCGGAGTCCGACGTCGCCGAGTGGCAGCGCTTCGTCCGCGGCCAACGCCGCTCGACTCTCTTCAGCTTCGCCGGGGCGACACGTGGCACCTTCAGGAACGACTTCCGGGGACTCCTGCTGAGTCACTGCCGGAGCGAGTCGGACGCGTGCCGAGTCGTGGACTGCGCCGGGACTCGGTGCTCCAACGGCACGTCGGCAATTCTCGAAGGGTTTCTGGACTCGAAATTTTGCTTGCAGCCGAGGGGCGACAGCTTCACCCGCAGGTCAATGTTCGACTGCATGGTTGCTGGTTCAATCCCGGTTTTCTTCTGGAACCGGACCGCCTATTACCAGTACGAGTGGTTCTTGCCGGTCGAACGGGAGAGTTACTCGGTTTACATAGACCATAACGCGGTGAAAAATGGGACCTCGGTAAGAAAAGTCCTCGAGAGTTACAGTCAAGATGAGGTAAAAAAAATGAGGGACAAAGTTATTGAGTACATCCCAAGATTAGTTTATGCAAAACCCAAAGAGGGATTGAAGGGTATGAAAGACGCATTTGATATTGCCATTGATGGGGTGTTGAGGAGGTTTAAGCAGCAAGAGGAGATAGGCTACAAGTGGTAAATTAGTGGGGGAAAAAAAAAAAAAGGTACTTGAAGCCTACATTAATATATATGCCTTTCTTTTTTATTTCCCCCATTATTCATTTTACGGCATCTAAATTGGGGAAGGGCAGGACTCGGATGCGATGCTTCATGGGAGAGACGGTTATTAGTTACTACGGTTGGAAAAGCAAAGAGGGAAGAGGGAAGAGGGAAAAACAAAAAAATAAAAAAAATAAAAAAATAAAAGAAAGAAAGAAAGAAAAAAAGAGAGAGAGATTTATGGGTATTTCATATATGCAATTCTTTTAGTCTCTCTCTTTTTATTTTTTATTTTTTATTTTTTAATGGTATAGAATTACTTGAAATTCTTATAGTTACCATGATTTAATATTCTTTTCAGTGAGGAATTTAGTGACATAGTTTAACTATGATTTGGTAGCAATGGTGGGCGAGATATGAATGAAGGCGTATCACTTGTTCTTGTTGTGGTCCACAATTTTTGCTAGTTTGGATGGACTTAATAATGTGGAGAGATTGGGAGTAATTGTTAAGCAATGGCTTCTTGTTGGGCCAGGGCATGTGTAGTTGCTATCAAGAATTATGTGAGTAATCATGGAGGAAAAAAATTTGAATAATGATATTGTATAAAATTTTGATCTTATGAAAGAAAATTTTTTTTGTTTTTTTGATAAGATCCTGTAAAAGAATTTAATCTCTCTTTAGCATGCGTACTTTCCAAGGAAAATGGATTAAGCTCATTGTTATTCTTCTTCATTTCCCATAGGGATTCATTTCTGTTTTTTATTTTTTATTTTTATAAATAAAACTTGAAACTTTCTTTCGGTTTCTCAATTCCTGATGAAGTAATTCCTTTAGCTTCAAAGTTTCAAACGGTTTTTTTTTTCGAAATGGAATAGATTTTTTCAGAGGAAAGTTCCAATTCATATGTGGTTGTAAACATAATGATTCTCTGTAACCTTCCTTGTTTGTCGTTTCCTTTGCAATTTTACACTCTTCTGTTTCTTTTATTGTCTATGACTCTAGGAAATTCCACTTTGGTAAAGTTAAGTTTATCTTGTTTTTGGTCTCATGAGAATTAAGAGTTTTAAACACCATACCCTTGGGAAAAAAAACAAGACCAATTAGAGAGCTAAAATGTGGGCCAATTGACTGTTTTGTAGTTCAAAATATGGTTTCCTTTGATATGGTCAAGTAAAAAAAAAGCTAAAAGACAAAAATTTTGCTTACTTTTTATGATAACTAAATGCATCGTTGGTGCAAAAGAAACCAAGATAACGACAAAAAAAAAAAAAAAAAAGGAGTTTTGTAGATGTTGCCTTTTAGATAGTCTGCAGAAATATTTTTATATTGTGGGGACTTTAAAATTTTATCTTTATTCTGAGCTCTCCGAAAGGAGGAAAAGGCGTAAAAGCTGATTGGAATCTATGTTAATTTTTTGTACATTTCCCAAAAGCAAACGCACTAAGCTCTTGATAGATGAAAGATGGGAGAGAACCACAAAAAATGTGAAGAAAAAACCATGTAAGTACATTTCTCTTATTAATATCCTATTTTATGCTTTTTTTTTTTGTTTGTTTTTAACCAAATTCTATTACGCTGTCCGAATTCTACTTTGAACGACAGGTCTTTACTCCAAAAGGCACAATCTTTTTGGTTCAAAACGGAAAATTAACATAAGCTCATTAAATAATAAATAAATAAATAGAACGACATAAACAAATAAATAGAACAACATATGTGTCCCCGCGTACAGAGTTTGTTTTGTTTTGTTTGTGTGCGAATTATGATTCAACACAAACTCCTTAAGACAGGTCAGTTAGATACACTTGGCTAATCCCTGTTTGTACAGAACAACCCAATTTCACATGTTCTGCTATAAAATCTTAAGTTTATGTACACTTGGCTTGCTTTTGTTGTTTTTTTCTTTTTTTTTTTTTTAGGAATAACCGTTTTTGACAAATCATATATTTAGTGAGGCACCATAATCTCATTTAAAAAGAAAAAAAATTAGATTCCTCATTATAAACTTTGTCTCCTTTGGTATTATATGATATCGGCGATAATCAAGGATTTGACTGACTTTATTTGAGACTTAAGAGTTGGTGGTTTTTGACATCTGTTCCTAAAAAATTATGCAAATTTGGTCTTCAACAAACCAGTGATTTTTTCAACAAAATAATAATAATAATAATAATAATAATAATAAAATAAACCAGTCAACGTGATAAATAGTGATGATTTCTCTCTCTCTCTCTCTCTATGTGTCGGGCCCTCTTTGTGGAGTTATATTATGAGAGAGACGAGAGAAGCAGGCATGTGGAAGTGCTGAGGCTTTTTGAAGGCCAACCTCGTGTAGTGCAGGGTTTGGCTTCCTAGTTGGGAATACTAGACTACGAAAGGAGAACAAAAGCCAAAAGATGATATTGCTCCTTGTTGGTTGTTGGATAAGTTTTTTCATATTTGTAACCTCACACTCATTGACAACAACTTCTTATCGGGGGAAAGGGAAAATAAAAAATAAAAAAATAAAAAAACCCTAATCAAAACAACAATAATTTGCAGAGCTGAAAAAATAATTAAATGTGAAATTTTTATTACCAGTAGAAACTGAGGTTTTAGTCATTAGATAAACTTTTCACATATTCGATCACGAGTGTTTACATTAAAAAATTGTAGTATGCGATGACAAATTGCTCTCATGACCGTTGAAAAGTTAATTTAACGACTAAAATGACAGTTTTTATTATCGAGAAATATGACATAATTCATATATTGAGAGTTTTTTACTGTAAGAATTATAAAATTTATAGCCTATGACAACAAATTATTGTTACTACAGTTTGAGAAGTTAATAACAATTACATCTGTAATTCCTACTATAAAGAAAGATGACACAATTCATCGCTGAAAATTGAAAGTTTCTATTGTAAGAACCGTTCTTTTCACTACCAATGTTGTTAGATTAATTTCTAAATAATATAATTTATATGCATTATATTGTTCTTAAAATAGAGAAATAGTACATAATTCACCAATAAGTTTTACTGTAAGAACTGTTCTTTTCATTACCGATATTGTTAGATCAATTTTTAAATGCTACGAAAAACCATACAATACAATACTATTATTATTCATAAATCACACTATTATTAATCTAAGTTTCGCTCATCAAGTAGAAAACTCTAAAGATTTTAAAAAAGTTTTAAAAGGAAGAAGAAGGAAAACAGACAAAAACCTCTACTAATAAAATAAATAACAGAAACTTTTTGGGTATGGTAATGACAAATAGTGTATTTACAAAGCATATTTAACACAAAAATTATCTTAAAAAAATTATTGTAAAACAATTATTGTAAGTAAAATATTATGGTAAGTATTATATTTATGGTAAATAATCTATTTATGATAAGATTTTTTTTTAAAAAATTTATAAATAAATAATTTATCATAAATATATTATTTAGCTTAAATATTTTAAAAATATATTAATTATTTTGAATATCTCTTATTTGCCGTAATTTCTCTACGAAAATTCGTGTGACGTCAACCAGAAGAATGGGCTGTGAAACGAAAAAATGCGGCCCAACGATTGTTTTGGGTTTGCCTGGACCTTGGTGGTGGTGGGGTTTTCGAAATTTGGGCCGAAAAGGACAATGGGAAGTCGGTCCTTTGCTCCGCTATTTGCCGAATACAGACAAACCTCTCGTGGTCGGTGGCGCCAAGAAGCTGAACTCAGCTGGGAGCCTCAGGCCTCAAATTCTCTTCTACCTTAGCCAACCTTGAAATATTAATGAGAGTTAAAATATGGGATTTTTTTTTAAAATTAAAAGTGATTAGAATAATTTGCAAATAGAAATATAATTATAAATAAACTATGACATTTAAATCATATAAAACTATCAAATATGCTGAAAAAATAAAAATAGTAATATGTATCTTATTTTATTTTCCTCGTTATAAGAACTATTTAAACATAACAATATTTCGTTTTGATTTGAGATAAAAAAGTAATAGTTTTTAAAATTTGAGTTTTCTGAAAATGAAAAAAAAAGAGAAAACTAAACATGTATTTATGTGAAGACTAAGGGGGTGTTTGGTGTATAAGTTGAGTTTGAGTTGAGTTGAGATTTTTAAGTTTGAATAGTAATTTTTGTTGACTTTTTCAGAAAAGACAAAAAACTTTTTCAGAAAAGATAAAAAACATGATGAAAAAAGTACAGTTTAGTTTGAAATTAATGTATATGCCAAACAAAGCCTAAGATTTTTAAAAAAAAAAACAAAAAAAATTAAAGCGTCCATCTGGAGTTAGAATATCATCGACCCATCAGTCTTATATGCACTTTTTTCGAAGAAAAAAAAATAAAAATCCCTAAAAATTAAAAAAAAAAAAGCATTTTACTTTGTCATACTTTTTTTTAAAATGTGCATTTCAAATTCAATAAACATATTTGTTGTATTTGTTCTATTAAGTATCAATTCACAATAGTAATATATTAGAATATTTACATGAATATTTAAATTAAAGATGTTGTTTTAAAATATATCTATTTATTTTATTTATATATGTCTAAAAGTGTAAATATAAAGACAATATTATGCCTATCAAAAAATTAAGAATTACCATATAAAGAATTTACGAAAAAAAAAGAAAAAACTAAATATTAAAAAAAAGGAAAGTTTCTATTTTCTTTATATTTGTTGTGAAAAATATGTGAATATTCGTAATGATCCAAAATGAGAATGTTTTATTAAAATTAGATTTCACATTAATAAGGAAAAAGCTAAATCAAAAAAAGAAATATTAAAAAAGAAAGTCTACTTAAATGTTTGTCTTCTGCAAATTTACGGTATACTATTAGTAATGTTAATTTTTTATTTTTGTGGTTTTATTTTGAAAACCGTCTTTATAATTAAAGAATTTTATATCTTAAATTAAAAAATCCATCTTTCGTATAATGAATCATTTTTTCTCATAAAGTTAGTTGTTTTTTCATGTCAACTAGTTTATATAAATAATAGTGTTTTTTGGTAAAGAATTCAATAATATTTAGTGTGCTACTCATCAATTTATTTGGTTGAGAAATACAAAGTATCCATTTGATTTATAGTGGAGTTCATAAATAAATAGTATTTTTTTTCCATAAAAAATTCATCTTTGTTGTAATGAATGAGGCTTTATCATAAAGATAGTTTTTATTTTATTTCTACTAGTTTATATAAATAATAGTGTTTTTTCATAAAAAATTAGATATCATTTTTATTATTCTTGAATTTATTTGGTTGAGGTGTAATGGTAACCATCCAATTTGTAGTGAAGTGGATTATATAAATAAATATATTTTTTTCATAAAGAATTCATTGGATTTTTTAGAATTAATTCAAAATTCAAAATAAAAAAAGATGAAAAAACTTATTTGCATTTATTAAAAGTAATTCTCATTTGTGAGAAAAAAAATCATCATTAAAATAATATATATATATATATATATATGAGATTCTATAAATTAAATGAAATGAAGTCAATTTTGATAAATGATAAATATAAATTAAATGAAATGAAGTTAATTTTGATAAATGATAAAATAAGTATTACAGATATATATTATATTTGATAAATGATAAAATAAGTATTACAGATATATATTATATATGAAATAGATGTATATATAATATTATTTAAAATCATATATATTTCAAAATGATATTCTAAAAATAGATTTTTTATATAATTATTTATAAAATATTTGTTCTATACATATCTTTATCATATCGTGGTTTCTATTCGTTTTTGGAAGGTCTTTTGTTAGATTAATAAAGTTTGAGTTTTAAATGAGAAAAAAAATAGAGAAATTAATAATAAAATTAGAGAAAAAAGATAAAAAAAAAAAAGAGCTCTAAGATAAACAGGAGTATTTTTCATTTAAATTTTTTGATAAAAAAAAAACTGAAAAAAAGTAGAAAAGCAAAAAAAAAAGAAAATAATATTCTAAAAAAAAAAAGAAAAGAAAATTAAAAAAATCCAATCCGACGGCCGAATCTAAATTCCGAACGGCCAGAGGATCCAACGGCTGAAAATGGTCCACCACCTATGAACTATAAAGCCAAAAAACCCTAACCCCTTCTCTTCCTCTTTCGTTTTTCTCCTGCTTCAGCGCCTAACTGCTACATCCTTCCAGAGCAGGAGAAAACACAACTCTCTCTCTCTCTCTCTAATTAGGGCACACACACACACACAAATATATATACACATATATATATATATATTCCACAGTTCTCGTCCGTCTCTAGAAACCAAGCCATGCCTTCCATAACTCTCTCCGACGCCGTACTCTCCGAGAGCCCCAAGGACAAGAAGGAGAAGAAGAAGTCGAAGAACATGGAAACCCTAGCATCCGAAAGCGCAGGGAAGACCAAGAAGGACTCGAAGCTGAAGAAGGAGAGCAGGAAGCGCAAAGCTTTGGAGATTGACGATGACGACGAAGTGAGGAGCGAGACGAGCTCGGAGCTCTGCGAGCCGGTGAACTTGAAGGCCGAAAGCAAGAAGAAGAAGAAGAAGGCCAAGGTGGAAGAAGAAGAAGAAGACGACGACAACGACAGCGGCGGCGCTGAGGAGCATCCGAATGCGATTTCGAAGTTCCGGATTTCGGCGCCGTTGAAGGCCAAATTGAAGGAGAAGGGGATCGAGTCGTTGTTTCCCATCCAGGCCATGACTTTCGACACCATCTTGGATGGCTCCGACTTGGTTGGCCGTGCTCGCACCGGACAGGTAATTTTTTCGTTTTTTACTTCTTATTTGTAAATGTGTTGTTTGTTTTGGTTGATTTAGATGTAATTTTTGTGAGACGTATGTGTTAACAATGCTTTATACCAAAAATTTAAAGTTATGTGTTTTTGAAGCAAAAGAAGAGGGGAAAAAAACATCATTCTTAATCAGGCTTTAGGGGGTTATTTGTTGAGGAAATTGGAAAGTTGTGATTGGAAAATAATTATTAGAATTTAAGCCGAAACGATTAAATTGTTAATTTGAATGTAGTTCACTTCTTATGAGTTTTAATATCCCTGGTTTTGCAATATTGCAGGGTAAAACTCTGGCCTTTCTCTTGCCCATATTGGAGTCCTTAATCAACGGGTCTGCGAAAGCTTCGCGTAAGACCGGATATGGGAGATCCCCAAGCGTCCTTGTACTTCTGCCGACTAGAGAATTGGCTACTCAGGTAAAGCCAGGAGAACAGTTCTTGAGATGATTTATTGTTATTCTTTTCTATTCAACTATTGTAACCACCATGAAATTTTACTTAATTTAGGTCTATGCGGAATTTGAAGTTTATGGAGGGGCGTTAGGGTTGACTTCCTGCTGTTTATATGGAGGATCACCCTACCATGCTCAAGAAATTAAACTGAAAAGAGGGGTTGATATAATTGTCGGAACACCTGGTCGTGTAAAGGTACATTCTTTTTTAAGTGATAATCGAGTATCTTAAGAAATTCTGGAACATTAGATAATTAAGACGACGGTTATTGTGAATTTGGTGCAGGATCATATCGAGAGGAAAAATCTTGACTTGACCTCATTGAAGTTTCGGGTTCTAGATGAAGCTGATGAAATGTTGAGGATGGGTTTTGTTGAGGACGTTGAACTTATTCTAGGTAAGGACTTGAAATTACTATTGTTACCGAAATGGTGTTGTCTTTGAGTGTATTATAAGAAAATATTCTGTTAGATTATCTGCTTTTGTTAAACTTTTCTGTTTCGATGCCTGCATCAGTCTTTATCTTTAATTTGGCTTTATGGCATTATCAATTTGTTCCTTGTTTTCATTTGCAGGCCAGGTTGAGGATTTGAGTAAGGTTCAAACTCTCCTTTTCAGTGCAACATTGCCAGATTGGGTAAAAGATGTAAGTTTCTTATCTAAGGTGATCAACTCTAGTATTTTATGATCTGCAACTGGGAAGTTTTATAAGAAGCCTGCAGGTGTTCGCAAAAATAACAAGTGTTGTGATATAGGGTTCATTCTTTTCAACCTTGACTTTATGTCTATATGTAGAATTTTGGATCTGAGAATTATTATTACTTTTAAAATATAAGATTCTTGTTCTTTTCCTCGTCCAAACTGGATGATTGATTTCTCAATTTTTGCATCATCAGATTGCTACTAGGTTTCTCAAACAGAGTAAGAAGACAGTGGATCTTGTTGGTAATGAAAAAATGAAGGCCAGCACAAATGTACGTCATATTGTTATCCCGTGTTCAAGTTCAGCTAGAGCACAACTTATTCCTGATATAATTCGTTGTTACAGCAGGTTGGTTATTTGTTTATTTTTTGCTAATGTTTTCTTCTGTTAACGATTTCTAATATATTTGTTAATTTTTTTTCCTAATTATTTGATTTTCTTCCAACTTTATGGTTTCGATTTCAGTGGTGGCTGTACTATTATTTTCACTGAGACAAAAGATTCTGCTTCTGAGCTTGCTGGGTTGCTGCCTGGAGCACGTGCTTTGCATGGGGACATACAGCAGGCTCAACGTGAGGTTAGTTGTTGAAATGTAGAGTTTATGGTATTGGGTGAGAAAGTAAAGAATCTGCAAATATATGTTTCCTGAAGGGCATCTGGGATTTCATGTCTGAAAAATAGTTCCTAGCAAGTAGCAATTTATCATCTTTTGTGTGTTTGCAATATAATGTATCAAGTCTTTGTAATTCCAGTCTTTATATTTGTTTGTTTACCCACTCTACCTTCTCTTACTTTTAATTCTGGTGCTTGCAGGTCACACTTAAAGGTTTTAGGTCTGGCAAGTTCACAACCTTAGTGGCGACGAACGTTGCAGCTAGGGGATTGGATATCAATGATGTTCAATTAATTATTCAGGTTTGAGCACGAATCTGTGTTTTTGGAGTTTATGATGCGTTGCGATTTTTGTTTATATTAGTTTCTTACCGGAGTGTTCATCCTTCAGTGTGAGCCTCCACGTGATGTAGAAGCTTATATTCATCGATCTGGACGCACAGGAAGGGCAGGTAAATTTTAATGCTTGGAAACAGTCCTTGTATTCTTATAATTCAAAACGTGTAAACTTTTATAATTATATTGCTTTACAAGAAAAAACTTGGTGTACTTTGTAATACATGTGAGTCTTCATATTCTCAGGCAATACTGGAGTTGCTGTTATGTTGTATGATTCAAGGAAGTCTAATATATCTAGAATTGAAAGAGAATCTGGCGTGAAATTTGAACACCTATCTGCTCCTCAGCCAGCTGATGTGGCCAAAGCTGCTGGTGTAGAAGCAGCAGAAACAATAAATCAAATCTCTGATAGGTATACCTGAAGCCAATGCTGTATTAGGCTCGATTCTGATCCCCTTTCAGATAATAATATATGTTTACTCGCAGTGTAATTCCTTCTTTCAAGTCTGCTGCGGAGGAATTGTTAAGCACTTCTGGTCTATCCGCTGTTGAACTTCTGGCAAAAGCACTAGCGAAAGCTGCTGTGAGTATATATGTCCCTCATCATATTGTGTATTTTGTTTCCCTCCCTGTTGATCATGAATCTGTCATTTGAAATCTTAAATCTTTCTTATAGATTAAACACACTTCTTCTTGCAGGGTTATTCTGAGATAAAGAGTAGATCACTTCTGACATCTATGGAGAACTGTGTGACAGTACTTCTCGAGTCTGGGAGACCCATCTACACGCCATCGTGAGCATTTATAATTCCTTCACATTCCTCTGTTTTTTTTTTCCCTTTAAATTAGATGATTATACATTCAGAAGGGGATTTGGGAGTTTTATTTCAATGGATCAGGATTCTGTACCCAAAGCCAGGGCGTTGGGCTAAGAGATTAATCTTGAACCTGGGCTAGTGCAATATTTTAGCTGCTCCTATTTTTCGAAGGCGATTTTCTGAAAGCAATGGGCTTTTCAAGGAAACCGATTTTAAAATTTTCCTTTTTTAAGAAACTGGTCTTAGTTTGGCATCACTGCTTCCGTCCTTTTGGGCTTCTTTGCTTGCTTTTTAATTCACCCTCTTTTTCTTTGGATAACATGAACTATTTTACGAGTTTACAAATTTTATCTTTTTCCTATAACCATTCGAGGTTCTACCGTGAAGAATAGAGTTTAGGCAGTGTTCTCTATTGTATCAATCTTGCTTTTGGTTTGCTGATGCTTTTCACAATTCTTGTTCCAGTTACGCTTATGGGGTCTTGAGGAGATTTTTGCCTGAAGAAAAGGTCGAGTCAATCAATGGTTTGACACTCACAGCTGATGGAAATGGTGCAGTGTTTGATGTGGCACTTGAAGATTTAGATACATTTCTTGCTGGTACTGTTTCTCGTTGGCTTTATATCATCAACATGGACATGACTACTAATTATATCTATCAACATGAACATGCCTCATAATAATTGTATAATTTGTTACTTTTCTTGACTATGGTCTGCTGGTAACTATTTGTGCTTGGTCTACTGGTAACTATTTGCTGCGGTTGTGTCCAATCTTATTCTTGCCAAGATTGTCTTCTGTCGAATTTGTCCATTTTTTGTTTGGCTGAATTGTTCGTTGGTACCAAATTTGCAGGTCAAGAAAATGCGGCTAACGTTAGCTTAGAAGTGTTGAAAGCATTGCCTCCGTTGCAAGAAAGGGACCAGTCAAGAGGACGATTTGGTGGTGGTGGTCGTGGTGGGTTTGACAGAAATGGTGGTAGGTTCTCATTTGGAAGAGGAGGTGGTCGGGGTGGTGATCGAAGAAATGACAGGTTTTCCGGCCGGCCAAACAGTTCCAGAGGTCGCAGCAACAAATGGTGAAAAACCGATTGCTTAACAAGTAACTGAGTTGTAGGCACAATAGCCAGTTATGGAATGAAAGAAGTTTAATACAGCCCTCCTTGCTGAAGAGTCACTTGGCAAGACGGTGGTTTTTGGTTTTCTTTTATATTTTTTTTTTGGTTTATTTTCTTCTCATTTTTCTTTGTATCTGTTTTATTTAGTGGCAAAGTAACTTACTTGAATTTATGATTGGGGATTTTTGCACGTGTCCCCATACTCTCCCAATTTCTTACTAAAAAATGATCACTCTGAAGTGTTTTATTTATTCTTATTCAAGTGTGGAATGAAGAAGAGAATCATATATATAATTATTCGTTAATCAGTGTTAAATCTGAGTATCTACATGTTGGAGAAATTGAGTTACCTAGTTGTTTTGAAAAAAGTTATTTAGATGCCTTGAGTTCGCTTATTGGGATATGACAATGACAATTTTATTGTTTTAGTTTAATTTTTCAGAAGAAGAAAATATATTTTTCTTGAGAAATCTCAATTAAGAATAGGAATGAACTTTAATATTCCATTTTTAGGATTTTGTGTTTTTAATTTAATGATGTTCTTAAATTGAAAAGAGAGAATTAATTATCATTTTTTTGTGTCAGAAAAGACTCCAACTATTAGAATGATAAAACAACGTTATCCTTGTATAATAGTCTCTCTTACTTAAACTGCAATGAAACATTTCACAGATAAAAATCTATTTTAGAGATTTTTGCCGTTCTCCATTTTTAGACCAAGCCCCGAAGTAGTGGAAAATAGATTATCTTGAGCCCCAAGCTAGAGTTGTAAATGAAGTAGTTTTCGGTTAGCTGCTCAGCCTAGTTTTAAGCCTCCATTGACAGTGATATACTCACGTCTCTAAGATACTGTCGTTCATTAAAAAAAAAAAGGGCCAAATAGCATCTCTCTCTTTTCACACACCTCTACACACGCCTTCACTTCAACCATTTTCCATTTACATTTCCATTTCCACCTAACGATTCTCGTACTCAACAACACATGCATATGTCGTGAATGTATTTCTTCGACCAAACCTATACTTCCCCTTAGATTTTCCATTTACACTAAACACCTAGGACCCCAACAGCCTAACATTGCTCTTGCCCATCTTTCGAGCCATCCTGTGGGTGCTCTTGGTTGCCCTTTGGTTGACACCAAGAACAGAGCCGTCCATAATCGAGTAAGGGTTTTCTTCTCTAACGATTTTTTTTCCTTCCAATTTTACCTTTTAAAAAGTATGTACTTTTCTCATTTTATTCTTGTTAAAAATTAATTATTTACATGTAAGACTCTTTAAAACAAGTTTATCATTTAATCTAGACCCAACTTAAATAATAAGCTAGTTTCGCCGCTAATTGGTGCTATCTGGTAAGATCGTTTTCACTTAAAAAGGCACCGTGCAATTCAAATGAAGAAAGAGAAGGAAGAGTGATTTTTTTTTAATTTAAATTTATTACTTCTCTGGTGGCTTTTTAATTTCTGTTAAATTAAAATTAGATCTTTATTAATAATTAAAATTTAGTTTAACTTAAATCTAGAATAGATTTAATCATTTTAAATAGAATAGAGTAACCAAAATACCCTTATCCAAAAAGCTAGCAGAATGAGCAAGTTTGATTTCGTACCTTTTGGTATTGCTTTTGGAGGATGCTTTTATATTGTTAAAGAATCTACAACATGTTAGAGGTTTTTGGAAAACTCTGCTTTTGTCCAGTAGGTTCTAAAAACTACTGCAGCGTAGAATTTGAGAACATGCAAGGGGTTGCTTTTATACAATATGTTTTGTTATTATTATACAAATTTACTGAAATATCCTTAATAATAAATAATAATTCTAATCTATCCACTTTATTTATCTCCATAATGAATAAAAAAAGTAAATTCAACTATTTATTTAAAGTATATAAATTCTTTTCCTCTTAAAAATAATTACAAATTGTAACTTGTAATTAATTTATTTTAATATCATTTTAAAAAACTTTTTTATTGTAATTTTATTTGTACTTGAAGATGCTAGTAAATAGATATTTATCATCCTGAATAAATTTAATTTATTTTTAGAAATTTTAGACAATAAAATGAAAATTATATATATATTTTATAATTTTCTAATAAAATATTATTAATATTAAATATATTAGACAATGAATATGTATAATAGAGTATTTATTAAACCAAAAAAATATTGTATGTGTTTTTTGGTTATTATACGTCTGCATATTAATTTTAGTTCATAATTTACTAACACGTAAAATTCTCTCTCTCTCTCTTTTTTTTTAGATGGTGTAAAATTCTCTTTCTTGTATTCACAGCAATTTTGAATTTTTTTTTTTTTCCAAATGCATACTTGTTTTTAGGTACAATAATTTTAAACTCACATCACAATCACAACAAAAATTTTTCACAACACAATAATACCAAACTGATCCATATTTGAAAGGAAAAAGGTGTCATGTTTTGAAATTTGAGGGTAAAGTGTTATTAATGTTATAGTTTGGTGAAAATTTGAAATTATCTAAAGGAAAACATTTTCTTCTACAACCCTCCGACTTGAACCCGTAGGTGACCTGAAGAACCAATTTTTTAAGAAGGGGAAAGTAATAGAGTACGTCTACCTGACTGTGACACCGAAATTGTTGACTTTTGCCGAAGAACATGGCAATGAGATCGGTGCTGAGCCGAGGGGTGCTTTGACTCGCTCCATGCAGACGACTCGTGGAGCTACTCGCTACTTCAGCGATGGCAAGGGCAGGGTTCGCAGCGAGGAGGAACGCGCTGCCGACAACGTGCCCTTCGAGGTCTGTTTGGTTCCCGAGAAAAAAAAAAAAGAAGAAGAAGAAAATCTTATTATTATTATTATTATTTTCTTGATGATCCATTTGATTATACTTGGTAGTTGATTGTTTACTTTTAAGAGCCTAGTTTAATGTTTTTCTTTTACTTTGGATGATTGTGTTTGTGAAGAAAAAGTGGGGGGACAACGTGCAGAAATTAAAGGAGGAAGCGGAAAAGCAAAAGGCCAAAAAGGAGAAGGAAAATGCTGAGAAGGTAAATTTTTATTAGTCCAGATCTGACGTCTCATTTTCATATTTCAATAACTGTTCGCTTAATAGTATTTTGACAACTCATCAATTTGTTTAAGAGTTTTTAGTATTTAACTTTTTTATATAACTAAATTTTTAAATTCAGATTATATATCATAATACTATTAGAGGGACAGCTAATGAGACAGGAAATCCGGGACATCAAATCTTGATTCAATTTTTACAAAAAATTATATGTAATTATGATGTGTGGTGCATTGTAACATGTCTGTTTTTGAGATTTGAGCATAATAGGTTGCCTAAGGGTTCATTTTTGGTCCTGAATTATAGGTCTACTTTTATTTTAGCTCCCGAACTTTAAAATATACTAAAACTAATACTGAAACTATTAATTTATCCCATAATGGTCTTTTTTTTTTTTTTTTTTTGATAAATACTAGTCTTTCCTTCCCTCCAAATTATCAAAAAACTAGACCATAATTACCACATGAATATCAAATGCATCTTAGTAAAATTCAGGTAGTTACAATCTAGTTTTTATAGTGTTTTGGCGAGAGAGATTACGATGGCACAAATTAGTAATTTGAGGACTAGCTCTAGATGTTTTAAAATTCGGGGACTAAAATGGTATTGGACCTAACTAAAAATGAAATTAATCCACCAATTAATTTGTGGGTTTATTTTGGTCTACTTTTCTTAATATAGTTTCCGAGTGCGAGTATATACTTCTCTTTTTTTTTTTAAGCTTTATGATTTGTCCAAGAAGCTTGATTTGTTGGTTGTTTGTTCCAACATTAACCTTGTTAATCACCGAAGTGATCTACTACTTATTTCCCTTAATTTGGATTATGGCTAAAATACTGGGTCCTCATAGCTCTTGGGTTGTGATGTGCAATTTTATTGTGTTTCTTGTTTGATTCGTATTCATCATTCATGTAACTCAATGAAAGGGGAAATTAGGTATACATAATCCTATTAACACTAATAAACAGCACGTGTAACGTGACTTAAAAGCCCTAATCATAATGCTGATCCTCTAACCATACCTTCTTTACAATATAAGCCTCTCATTGCATATGAAATATGTTCTACCAAATGGGCGTTGTGAATTTTTGGACATCTATTTGGTTACTGATAGTATATCCATTTTTTTTTTTTTCCTTTTAAGAAATATATGTTCTCTCATTTTGTTCTTAGAACTTACAATTTCACATTATTAACACCCCGGCTTATGAAATGTCTCACTATTGGTCCCTTTGGTTTCAAGAAATGATTGGGTTGATGAGTGGATGGAAGGTAAAATGAATATTGGGTGGTTGATTGATTTGAAGAATTGAAGCGTATCCACATTACCAAACTAATAATAAATTGTGGTTTTATCAACAACCCATCATTTATTTTTCCAAATTACCCTCCACCCATACTTTATTTTATCACTTTTAAATATTTTTTATTACAGAGTGATAAATAATGAAACATTTGATAAGTTTGAGTGCAAATACTATGATGTTCTACGTTTTATGGGACAATACAAGGCAACTTATTCCTTGGGGACTAAAATTGAAATTAACCGCTTTTATTTATTTATTTTTAGTAAGAAAGAACCTGCATCCAATTTGTTTATCCATTTCAACTGCTCAAGGGCTGTCTGTTTCATATATATATATATATATATATATATATATTTTTAATTTACTTTTAACTCTCCATTTTTGCTAATGTTCTGGTAGTTTTTTTTTTAAATAAATATTTTACTATTATAACCTGGTCATCTCTCCTTTTGCAGAAACCTGAGGGGACCCATTGAGGCTAAAATGCTCATCTGTACTGGCCAGTGAAATCATGAGGAATAAAACTCGTTTGTGCCTTAAAAAAAAAAAATCTTGATAAAACTGTTGTACACAATCTTTGATCTAGGACATGTTTAATATGTTGTATTGTATTGTATTGTATAATATGTAGGGTTTGTTTAGCACCCCATATTCCTTAAAAGGATTTCTCACCATGCAATTTCTAGTTTTAATGGGACGTGGAAGTGTGTGGTACTGGCATATAGATTGGGTTTATTTATTTATTTATTTATTAATTTTTTTAAATAAAGAAATTGGTGGAAAGAACAGATTTTAATGTCTACGAACTTTTTTTTTTTTTTTTTTTTGGTTGGTGATAGTTTCTATTTGGTCGATCCATCTCTGATTTTTCAGAATTATATGCACAATAATGAGGCTATAAGTTAATTTAGATTTATTTCGTTATATATAGCTCCAACTCAGTTAGGAGTAATAACGAGGCAATTGAGGAACTTTGCCCCTCGTCTCGTTTCTGACCAGGAAAGTGAACCTTGCATTCCATGTTATTGTGGGTGAATTTCTTAAGGTCATGATTGAATGCAATCGAATTGATTCACACGCACCAGGGCTGCTATTTGAGGGTGTGGTGGACAACATGTCTGCCTTCTTCGTGTAAACAGTGAGCAGTCTTCTTGGAGCTTTTATTTCTGTGCTGCAGTGTGAATCGCGCTGCAATGTCTTGGTGTAGATAGCCAACGGTTCTTGAGCTCAGGGGTCCAAAGTATTGTCTCTTATCTTGTCGAAGAGCAATACACCGAGTAAAATGTTGTGAGTTAAATGTCATCATTATTAGGTAATTGTTAGTTTCCTTGGTGGTCTTGGCTGATCCTTCCTTAAAGGTCATGTGAAAGTTTCGTGATGAGAAACATGCCAGTCATGTGATAATGTTTGTTCTTTCACCCTCGAAGTCGTCTTATATTAATAAACGAGTTTTTCTCAGGCCTTTTGCATACTTTCCTTAGATTCTTGTTCGCCACGTCCATTGAAATTTGTAAATGATAATTTTGTGAGAAGCTCCAATAGAGCCTCGTTTATATACTCTATCGATAGAGCTCATCTTTAAACTGTTGAGGTGTAATCGAACTGCTGAAATGTTATTTTTATATAATAATTATAATGCATCTTACCTTATAGTAATATAGACTAATAAATTAAAAAATTATAAAAAACGAAATTATAAAAAAAAACTAACCTTGTTAATAGTTGACGGTGTTGGGGGGGGGGACTCGTTGTTGGTTTTTGGGTTGGTGGTCGGCGGAGGGAGGGGCGTGGATCTAGCTTGGGGGGGGGGGAGGGAGGCAGATCTGTTTGGGTGGAGGGGGGGGGGGGGGGTGGCAGATCTGGTTGGGGAAGTGGGTCTTTGTTGGCATTTGGGGAAAGGCGCACAGATCTGACGTTTGGGTTGGGGGGGGGGGGGGGGAGGGGATGGGTGGGCTCGTCGCCAGCTTTGAGGAGGGGCCTCTTCATCGGCGTCAAGGGTGGGGAGCGCAGATTTGGTTGGGGGAGTGGGGTCGTTGCTGGCGTTGATGGAGTGGGCTCGTCACTGGCTTTGATGGAGGGCGGCGTCTACCACCGGCCAAATATTAATTTTTTTGATAATTTCTTTTTTTATTATTATTTTTTAATTTATTAATTTATGTTAATATGAGATAAGGTGTATTATAATTATTATATAAAAATAAATTTTAACCATTTAATTATATATTAACAGTTTAAAAATAAACTCTATCAATAAATTATATAAATAGATTATATAAATAAGATTCTACTACAGTTTTTTCCAAAATTATCAATTACAAATCTAGTACAAGATTTTAGCGTTTTCCAAGCGTGAAAAATAGTTTGGCTTGAGCCCCAAGCAAGAGCTGTAAATGTGTCGTTTTAGGTCAGCTTGCTGGTACTAGTTTGAAGCCCAAACTGACAGTCTGACACTCATCGTCTCTAAGACACGGGTCGTTCATACAAAAGGCCAAATATATCATCTCTCTCTCTCCACTTTCCACACACCTCTACACCCTTCTTCACTTCAATCGTTTCTCCATTCTCACCGAACCAAATACTCAAAAGCAACACATGCATTTCTTCGATCAAACCTCAACTTCCCCTTAGATTTCAATTTTATTATTATTATTTTTTTTGTTTTTGTTTTTTCCTTTCCGTTTTCTTGCTTTCCAAGATCATGGGAACTTACAGAAGATCAAAGCTCGCTCTCGACGCCTTCCGCAGTTTCAGTTCCAAGATTCTTCCCAAGTATCCTATTCAATACCCCACCACCACTTCTGGGTCTTCTTTCCCAACCGCCAGTGGAGGAGCTAAATTCTTTGGGTTTTCTTCTCCGATCTCGAGGGCGACAGTTTCGCAGTACCTGGGGCAGGCGGCGAGAAGCCAGCACAACTTCGGCAGACCCTTTCTCGCCGGCGGCAAGAGATTCTACTATGTCGACCGCCGCCACGTCCAGCATTTCCGGGTTCGAGGCCCTCGTCGGTGGTTCCAGAACCCGCGGACCGTACTGGTCGTGGTCCTGGTCGGCTCCGGCGTCATCATCACCGTCTACTTCGGGAACTTGGAGGCCGTCCCTTACACGAATCGGAGGCATTTCGTGCTCTTGTCGAAATCCATGGAGCGGAAGCTCGGCGAGACCCAGTTCGAGCAGATGAAGGCGGCTTTCAAGGGGAAGATTCTTCCGGCGATTCACCCAGAGAGCATCCGCGTGAGGCTGATCGCGAACGACATCGTCAAGGCTCTCCAGAGAGGGCTGAGCCAGGAAAGGGTGTGGAGCGACATGGGCTACGCGTCGCCGGAGAGCTCCGGGACTCCTCCACACGAGGAGGACGCGGCGGCGCGTGAGACTTTGAGGGCGCTGAAAGAGAGTGATGGGGAGGAGACGGTCGTGGAAGGGAAGTGGTTCAGGGAAGACGAGATTCTCGATGACAGGTGGGTCCAGGAGACGAGGAAGAAGGGTAAGGAACGTGGGTCACGGCCGGAGACCTCGCATTTGGAAGGGTTGAATTGGGAGATTCTCGTGGTTGATGAGCCTGTCGTTAATGCTTTCTGTTTGCCTGGCGGGAAAATTGTTGTCTTTACCGGATTGCTTGAGCACTTCAGGACTGATGCCGAGATTGCCACTATACTTGGCCATGAGGTATGTGTCTGTGTGTGTATATGTACACATGTATATACGTATGTATAGACATGTTGTATATAAGATTAATGTTTTGATTGGGATGTGTTAAGGTTGCGCATGCTGTGGGTAGACATTCGGCGGAGGGAATGACGAAGAACTTGTGGTTTGCCATTCTGCAATTGGTGCTTTATCAGTTCATTATGCCTGATATTGTCAACACCATGTCAACGCTTTTCCTGAGGCTTCCTTTTTCTCGAAGGTACTTCTTGATTTTTTTTCCTTTCAATTTTGTAATTAATGGTGAAAAAGGATTTCCTTATGGTTCTGGTTTCTGGTGCTTGGGGTCAAGATGTCCCCTGATATGATTGCTGGTCTCAGGCTGTCTTGTTGGAAAAGCAAAACTTGTTACCGAGTGAAATATGATAACTTCACGGTTTTCTTTTTGGGCTGTATTCTTTGCTTTTGTTTGTTTCTGCAACAATTTTCCTGTCCTTTAGTCGGACAATGATGTGATTGTTGAGTTCTTTTGTAGATTTCTCGCATAATTTGTGTTGCTTACCGTTCATTGTGATGAAATTGTATTTGTCCTTTCAATGTTTGCTTATAGAATGAAGTCTTGCTTGACTATTATGTGTTTCTCTATCTTTCTTTTGCTTTTCTGGTCATTAGAGTTTGAATTTGATAATAGTTTCTAGTTCCGGTCTCCTGGTCTTCATGTCTTTGTGTGCCAACTGCTTCTGGTGCACATTGCCGATATAAGACAAACCTTTCTGTTTAGATTCCATTAATACCCATTCACTTATATTTCATACGGGTTGCTAGCCCTGCAAAATGGGGAAAATTTTAGTTCACAAATTTTTAAGTATGTTTAAACGTTGTCTATATTGTTGGAGAGAAGTGAGGCGGAACAGGGGTATTCTTGCTAATTTCTGTATCAGATCTCTCACCGTGCACTTTCCAGTTTGAATTGGATGTACTTGTGTGTGGTATTGGCACATAGAGAAATTGGTGGAAAGAACAGATTGTTATGTCTAGGAACCTTCTTCATTGTGATCATTTATATTTGGTTGATCCATCTATGATTTTGCAGCATTGAGCACACAATAAGTTTTTAGTTATTTATATAAAATGGCTCTAACCCGTTCCGTCTAGGATTAATAATGCGGCAGTTAAGGAACTATTACCTCAATTTGAGCTATACCATGGCTTGCCTTTGGGCTGCTGCCCCTCTTCCACCAAAAGCTTAATCTCTTTCATTGGTTGGAGTCATGGAGATAGGGTTTCCAAGTTGTTTTAGGACCTGTCATCTATTTGATCTCATCTGTACCATTACTCTTCCTTTGTGAAATCTGCTTCACTCGTTCATTTAGTCGTTAGTCCTTGTCCCCCTTCTGACCAGGAAAGTAAACGTTGCATTCCAAGTTATTTTGGGTGAATTTCCTATAGGTAGGATTGAATTCTATCAAATTGATTTACACACACCAGGGCTGCTGTTTGAGGGTGCAGCGGGCAACATGTTTGCCTTCTTCATGTGAACAGTAGCAGTCTTCTCAGAGCTTTACTTCGGTGCTGCAGTTTGAATCATGGTGATTGGTCTTGCGGTAAATAGCCAACAGTTTTGAGCTTAGGAGTCGGTATTAATGTACTTTTCTCTTGTCAAATGTTGCAAGTTCTATTGAATGTACAACATTGCTTTATGAGGAGAGCAAATACTTGTTTGAATACTGATACTAAACTACCGGTAAACTGAAAAGCTGGTGAAGATATTTTCACTACTGAAAGTTGTAGGAAGATAGAAGTTCTGCTTCTGTTGTTAAAAAGCATCTTAAAGTAATTGTTTCCTAGGTGGCCTTGGCCCGTCCTCAAATGTTATATGGAAGTTTCTTAATGAAAAGCATGCTAGTCTAGTAAGAATGTCAGAACTCTGAAGCTCAAAATCGTCGCATGTTCATAGAAGAGTTCTAATCGAGCCTCTGCATAATTTCTTAGATTCTTGTTCTTCATGTCAATGTATTTAGTTTCAATGTCGAGTTAATCTTTTCTTGATTATTAGGATGGAAATGGAAGCTGATTACATCGGACTGCTATTGGTGGCATCTGCGGGGTATGATCCTCGAGTGGCGCCAAGCGTGTATGAGAAGTTAGGCAAGCTTACTGGAGATTCCAAACTGCGAGATTATCTTTCGACCCATCCGTCTGGAAAGAAGCGAGCTCAATTGCTGGCTCAAGCTAAGGTCATGGAAGAAGCCCTAAATATATACAGGGATGTTTTAGCCGGACGTGGCGTTGAAGGTTTTCTTTAGGTGAAAAAGAAAAGTCATCACCTTGATACTATTTGTAACAGTCGGTTCTCTCTTGAAAGATTCCCGAAACAGTAAATTTCTGGGTGGGGATTCTTTTTCAATCAAAGGCTCTAGTGTTTTTGTTTCATAATCCAGATTTTTAACCTTTCGAATTCTCTGTTCTTTCATTTTTTTTTCCCTTACCAATTTTTTGCTGAAAGTATAATAAGAAATTAAGTTCTTGTTTCATCTTAAATGGTGTATTCTATTTTCTTAGCTTGCTGAAACCTTGCTTTTATTTTTCATCTGTCATTTCTTTATGTTCTACAAACTTTTTTAATTTTATTTAATAATTTTGATTAAGGTCAATATCAAAACCTTTAAAAGCTAGTAAAAGCTTTAAAAAAAGGTGAAAAAAATCTGGCGCCAAACAGTTAGATCCTTGACCAAATGTCAAGTTTTCTGGAGAGTCAGAGACAAAATCTCAGGAACGCAATCCTACGGTTAATCAAAGAATGCAGGAACATGAGAGAGCTTAAACAAATCCATACCCAGATAATAAAATCTCCTCACATACCCCAACCTGACCTAGATTTGCTCCTTTCTCGTCTCCTCTTCTTTTGCGCCATTTCCGATTCGGGTTCTCTCAGCTATGCAACTGATATTTTCCGGGTCATAAAGAATCCAAATCTCCATGTCTATAACATCATGATCAGAGCCTATGCGAGTGAAAACTATGGAAGGGACAAGAACCGTTATTCGTTCAAGTCTTTCTTGCTGTACAAGCAAATGCTTTGCGAAGGGATTGTGCCTAATTGCCTCACTTTCCCTTTTCTTTTGAAGGAATGCGCAATTAGAGTTGACAGTTTCGTGGGAAGGAGTATTAACGGTCAAGTCATTAAATTTGGGTTCTGTGGTGATGTTTTTGTTCAGAATTCGTTGATAAGTTTGTATTCGGCGTGCAGGTTTCTGAGTTCTGCACGGAAGGTGTTTGATGTAATGCCGAACAGGGATGTTGTTTCTTGGAATGCGATGGTTGTTGGGTATTTGAGAAGTGGGGACCTTGATGAGGGGTTGAATTTGTTTAGGACGATGAGGAACAAAAATATCGTCACGTGGAATTCAATAATTACGGGGTTTGTTCAAGGTGGCCGGCCAAAGGAAGCCTTGGAACTTTTCCATGAAATGCAGGCTGCAAGCGATGATGTTATGGTAAGGCCAGATACGATTACAATCGCCAGTGTCCTGTCTGCTTGTGCTCATCTTGGTGCAATTGATCATGGGAAGTGGGTGCACAGCTATCTCAGGAGGAGTGGTCTAGTGTGTGATGTGGTGATTGGTACGGCTTTGCTTGACATGTACGGTAAATGTGGAAGCGTGGAACGAGCATCTAAGGTCTTCGAGGAAATGCCGGAGAAGGATACTTTGGCCTACACAACAATGATTTCGGTACTAGCTCTCCATGGATTTAGTAAAGAAGCTTTTAATGTCTTCGGAGAGATGGAAATGAGCGGGGTGAAGCCCAACCATGTAACTTTTGTTGGGCTATTGACAGCTTGTTCTCATGCTGGTTTGATCGATAAAGGTCACTGGTTTTTTGATGTGATGAAACGTGTTCACTCGATTGAACCACAAGTCTATCACTATGCATGCATGGTTGATATACTTAGCCGAGCCGGGCTATTCGAAGAGGCAGAGCAGGTTATTAGGGGCATGCCCATGATGCCAGATGTGTTTGTTTGGGGAGCATTACTTGCAGGCTGTCAAATGCATGGAAAGGTAGAATTAGGAGAGAAGGTGGCCAAATATTTAATTAATTTGGAACCTCTGAACCACGCTTTCTATGTGAATTTGCGTGATATATATGCCAAATCTGGTAGATTTGAAGACTTAAGGAGTACCACAACACTAATGAAAGAAAGAGGAATAAAAAAGGAAGTCGTAGGCTGCAGCATGATTGAAATTGATGGTGTAGTTCATGAATTTTCGGTGAGGGGCTCGCCTTATGTGGGGATGGAGAGAATAGAACAAGTTTTGAATGTGTTAAATAAGGAAATGAATAGAAAAGGCCTGGTTGATTATGATGGTAATTATGGGATAACAATGCAGGCATAGATTTCCTGGTGATACAAGTCTTGGTGTTTTCATTAGTTCCAATTTCTGCCGACTTCCAAAGACAAAAAAATGGAGAAAAATGATTGTTTACATTGCAGGTCAACATCGAAATTGAATATCAGTAGTTTCTTTGTCTGGAAGTATGAAAATAGTTTGTCTTAGATAATCCCTAAGGACAAGCTTCCAACGGCAGATATTCTCAACAGCCCAGATGAATAAATATTTTATGAATACTCGAGGAAACAGCGCCTTTATTAACTATAACGGTCCTCTAATCACAGAAAAGCCTTTTCTGCTTTTATCTCGTTCTTCTAGAATTTTGAAAATGGGTGCTCTGCTTTTCGCTTTTGCCATTTCCTTCATCCTTTTAGGGTTATTTGCAGCAACACCTTTTGTTCTAGCCCTTCTCGGCATGTTAGTTTTTCTCATGGCAGCCATTTTAGCTGCGTTCTTCTATGCGTACATCAGAGAATCACTGTCAAAGGATAGACATCCGCCAATAGCTGGTCTGGTATTAAATCATTTAGTACACTTCAATAAGCTCTTCGATTACCAAACGAAACTTGCTTGGAAACACATGACATACTGCATGGTTGCGCCATCACATATCGAAATCTATACCGTTGATCCAGCTAACATAGAGCATGTACTTAAAACCAATTTCCTCAACTATGTGAAGGTATAAGTAATTAAGTATTGGTCACTTCATTTGCTTTTAGTTTCCTGATAAATAGTTGAATACAGAGTTTGGAATTGGATTTCTTGACCTTGCAGGGGGATTACAATCTGGGTATCATGAGCGATCTATTTGGTGATGGGATTTTCGTGGTGGATGGAGAGAAATGGCGGCACCAACGGAAGCTTGCCAGTTATGAATTTTCAACAAGAGTTCTAAGAGATTTCAGTACCAATGTTTTCAGGGTGAATGCTGCAAAATTAGTTTCAAAGGTTTCAGTAGCTGCAGTAGCTGCTAAAAGGATACACTTACAGGTTTGATTTAATCTGTCTCAAGAGTTCTAAAAATATTTTAGAATAGTAAGTAGTAATACGGGTTTTCTTCTTTGCCTGGCAGGATATGTTGATGAAATCAACTCTAGACTCAATATTCAAGGTTGGATTCGGAGTTGATCTGAATAATCTAAATGGCTTGGATGAGTTTGGAAAACAATTCACTAAGGCCTTTGATGATTCCAACGTTGTTGTGTTCTTGCGGTACGTTGATTTGTCATGGAGAATCAAAAGGTTTCTCAACATTGGTTTGGAAGCCTCTCTCAAGAAAAACCTCAAGATCATTAACGACTTCATATTCGAGTAAATCAGACGCAAGAGAGAGCAGATGAGAAATGAAAAGCTTGATGTAAGAACATTGATTTTCCCATTCACTGTGTTGCTTTTTCTCAGCCTTATTGACTAATTGATGTGTTTATGTCACCAGAGTGGGAAAGACGACATATTGTCGAGGTTCTTGATGGAGAGCGAAAAGGATCCAGAAAACATGACGGATAAATACTTGAGAGATATAATTCTCAACTTCTTGATTGCTGGCAAGGACACTTCTGCAAACACTCTCACTTGGTTCTTTTACTTGGTCTGTAAGCACCCTTTGTTTCAGGAAAGGATTTCACAGGAAGTAAGAGAAGCAACTGAAGCTCATGTGGATAGCATATCTCCGGAAGAATTCGTTGAGTTGATAACTGAAGAAGCCTCGAACAAGATGCAATATCTTCATGCAGCTATAAGCCTATAACCGAGACTCTTCGGCTCTATCCAGCTGTTCCTCTCGTATGTTTGTTGATCCATTTAAAGATTTATTTAAGAGCGACGTGTTTTGGAAACTGAAAATGCTAATCTTCTGGATAGTAGGACGGGAAAATTGCAGCAGAGGACGATATTCTCCCCGATGGCCATAAAGTCAAAAAAGGAGATGATGTGACCTATATGGCTTATGCCATGGGAAGAATGACTTGCATATGGGGAGATGATGCAGAGGAATTTCGACCCGAAAGATGGCTCGATGGTGGTGTTTTCAGATCAGAAAGCCCTTTTAAGTTCACTGCATTTCACGTGAGTTATGTTCTTGTCTCTTCTTTCGCCAGAAGTGATGCCTTTTCTTTTTTCCTTCTTTTTATTTTCTGTAGTTCACCTTGAAAATTCTTCGACTTTGCGCTGTACTCAGGGTGGACCTCGGATTTGCTTAGGGAAGGAATTTGCATATAGGCAAATGAAAATCTTGGCAGCTGTTCTGCTCAGCTTCTTCAAATTCGAACTTGCAGAAGAGGGAAAGGAAGCCACATATCGGACCATGTTCACTCTTCACATGGATCAAGCGCTTCATTTATATGCATTTCCTCGGATGTGAAGAAAGAAGATGGTTATTCCTTTTCTCCAGTAATGCTATTTTTCTTGAAATGTGAATGAAGCTTCTGATGTCGTTGTTGGTAATGGTGGTTTCCTTCCAAAACCAAACTTGGACCTGTTTTCAATTGACAACAACTTTAGAAGAAGATTAAATTTGTTTGTGTTTGTTAAATGAGCTTGGATAGAATTCATCTCCAAAAGTTAGCCCAAGAAAAGCAGGTGCACGTTCACAATCTATCCCCTTTTCTCATGTCTAACACGACATACAAATGGGTCGGGTTCATATCCACCACTGCTTGCAAAATCTGATTCTGATTTCAAGTTAAATGAACTTGAATAAACTTGACAAATTCACAATCTAATGGTGTTTCTTGAAGCGTGATAACAAACGCATGCCAAGGTTAACGAGTTAAAAAAAAAAAATGTCTTCCGAGAGCTAAAACCTACTTTTTGCCTCTTTTCACGTTGAAGAAGAGCTGCAAATAGAACTCAAAAGCAAGTATCCATTTCTTTTTATTATTAATATTTAAAATGAAGAAAGAACCTATTTAATAGCTGAATCCGAGGAACCATGTAATGGCAAATATGCTTTCCTATAAATAAGAAGCTCGAGACACAAAATAATGATAAAAAAAGGAGTGGAACGGTTCTTTAGATGTAACATTCAGCTCCTTATAAGAGCATACTACAAAAAACTGTGATTTTTTTTTTTTTTTAATCTTTCTCTACCATTGACTAATCTCCATCCTCGCTTTATTTACTTCCAAGTTCTAATGATTGGTGGTCCTTAAGCAAAAATACATATATAATGATAGGTCAGGTGCCTCTTCCATTTTTCATTACTTTCATATCATATACAAAAATAACCTTGTGTAAACTAAAAAAAAATTTAATCATTGTCTCTTTAAAATTTTTTTTGCTTAATTTTTTTTTGTTGGCTAAAAAAGAGTTGTAGAGGTAGAAAGTGGTATATCTAAATAATTTTCAAAAATAATTTTTGCATGACATGAATCTCTCACGAAAACGGTTTGCTCACATAAATACCTCAGAAAGATTTGAACTCGAAACCTTGTCATCAGGGACGGACGCATTAAGACCTCATGGGTTAAGCCCTCGAAGTTATTATGTTTGATTTATATTTATATATACATACATACATTTGCCCTAACTTTACAAATACCCCCCTAGAAAATGAGAAACTTCATTTTATTTTTTCTAAAAATTAAAAACTTGTAGTTATTAGGTTCGTCGTGTCAAAATAAAGAACCTACCCACTCCCTGGTTATTTAACTTGGACATGCTTCAAACTAAATGCGAATAAGACAGTGAATGAATTCATATTTCAAACCATGTCTTTCAACGATGTCCTTTTCAATCAGCCAAACATAGAAAATATCGCCCCCCTTGTCTTTCATGAACCTCACAAACCGCCGGCTAAGTTAATTGCACTAGCAACACATGGAGATGAAATTCACAGTCCTGGATTTTTTCCCCAACCTTAAACTTCTAACCGCAACAAAGATGTTAGCCTTGTGTGTAGCTTTCCTTTTCGCCGTAATAAGGTCCTGTGGCGGAAATTTTCCCAACAAGAAAAAGAGGTACCACCCTATAGCAGGCACAATAGTGAACCAACTGATCAATTTCCACAGGCTGCACCATTACATGACTGACTTGCAACCAAGCACACGTCGAGTACATTCTAGACTGCTGGGTCTCTTCAGAAGCGAGGTTTACACCGCGCTGACCCTGCAAACGTCGAGTACATTCTCAAAAAAAATTTCACAAACTATGGCAAGGTATGCAGTAACTAAATGTGTCCGTTTGAAGGAAATTTTTCAGTTGGTTAAGCAAATTGAACTTTGGAAAATTATGTCGTTTTTCGGTTTTAGTTCTTATGAGTTGTGACCCCTTTGTAGGGCTGGTACCATTACAACTTTTTGTCGGATCTTCTCAGGGAAGGATTCTTCACGGTTAATTGAGAAAAATGGAAACACTAAAGGAAGATAGCCAGTTATCAATTCTCAACCAAGATGGTGCGAGATTTCAGCACTTCAGTCTTCAACTAATTCGGTCAAACTAGCTCGGGTAGTGTCCGAGGCTGCAATCTCAAACCAAGTAGTAGATCTCAAAGTAAGTCCATTAATCATGATACGGAAATCGTAAAAATTTGGCCCTTTTTTTTGTCTCCTTGCTTTGTTCATTTACATTTTTTTTTTTTTACACTTTCTATTTGGTGAGTAGGATCTGTGCGGAAGCGATGAAGAAGCGGCTAGATTTTCTGATGTTTTTGATGAAGCAAGTGCCATTACCTTGTTTCGCTATGTCAACGCCTTTTGGAAGATCAAAAGGTTCCGAAATATTGGTTCTGAAGCAGTTTTGAGGAAAAATATCAAAACTGGTAGATGAGTTCGTTTACAAAGTAATCAGAAGCACGATTGAAGAAATGCGCAGCTCACAAGATGATCATGTGCCTGTGAGTTTAGTTGATTTTCAAAATAGACACACATTTGTTTGATATGAGATGCTCATTTTTATCATGTGAGAAACGGTATATTGCTCAATTTTATAGCATTTTTAAACTAAGAGATACAACTAAAGGTGTAGTTTACTCACGAAAGACCGGGTATATCATTACATTTATTTTGTATAACAATGACTTTGTAAAAGTAAAGAAGTTAAGAATTTATCTATCGGAAACCTATGTTACATGAGAGAGTCATTGTTGCATGAATAAATATCGCTCTATACCCCCATTCCTATATGTTACCTTGTAGTATTGGTCTTTGTTAAAGACTGAAGACAAACCCTAAAATCTTACATGTAAATCTCTAAATGCTTGTAAAATAGCATAACCGAAACGCTAGACACTGTCAATTCAGAAGCTGTTTGAATCTAATTGTTTCTCAATAATGCAACGGAGAAGTACGTAAAGCTGAGAAAAAATTGCTTCTTTTTCAATTCAACACAATACTCAGAAAATTCTGGTAGAAATGTCTGTATTTATGGACCAATTTTGTTAACAAAGATGTATATATGACAGATGAAGAAAGGAGATATATTGTCTAGACTGATTGAATTGGGAGAGAAGGATGTGAAGTACATAAAGGACATGATTCTGAGTTTTATAATTGCTGGAAAAGACATTACGGCGACTACTCTATCCTGGTTCCTTTGCTTGCAGAGCAAGCATCCGAGCATACAAAAAAAAGTCGCAAAGGAAATGAGAGAGGCAACAAACTTGAAAGAGAATTCAAGTGTCGATGAACTTGCAGCCGGACTCACTGAAGAAGCCCTTGGCAAAATGCAATATCTCCTTGCGGCTTTGACCGAGACCCTCAGGCTCTACCCCGCAGTTCCAGTTGTAATACATATATCTATATACGAATTACCAGTACAATATTTGATGGAATGTGAACTTTTCTTAGAGAAACTAATTTTTGTGATGCTTTTGCAGGATGGGAAGCTGTGTTTTTCTGACGATACCTTACCGGATGGATTCAGTGTGAGGAAAGGAGATGTTGTGGCATACCAGCCTTATGCCATGGCAGGATGAATTTTTTATGGGGCGATGACGCAGAAGACTTCCGGCCAGAGAGATGGCTCGACAAAAACTGCGTTTTCCACCCAGATAGCCCTTTCAAATTCACAGCCTTCCAGGTAAAGAAAGAACCGTTGGAAAACTATAAAAAGAAAATTATCAAGTTTTAAGTGAATGGTAAATAAGTATAAAACCGGTTATTCTTAGTTCTAATCGTTGTAAGCATACTTTTTAGCTTGACACAAACTCGAACGTCGTTTAGAAAATTTTCACATAATCCAAGTAAATAGAGAAGAGTTTGTGGCTGTAATTTGTATACAGGCTGATCCAAGAATTTGTCGAGGAAAGGGTTTTGCTTACGGACAGAAGAAGATCTTTTCAGGCGTGCTTTTGGGGAGTTGCAGATTCAAGCTGAGTGATGAGAGGAAAGAGGTTAATTACAGGACAATGCTTAATTTACATATAGATTGGGGCTCCATCTGCAGCCTGCAGGCATATATCAGATACACAGATTGAATACTTCGATGTTTTGGACATTTTGTACTTCTATTTTTATTTTTCAGTTGTGTGTGTTTTGTAAGAGGACTTGGATTACTTCAAACAGATTATAGCATTAAGCAAAGCAAGTAGAAATAAGGACAATGTACAGCTTGTGTTTCCACCAATTCCTATAAGAACTTTAAAATTAGCAGTGAACAAATTATTAAATATTATTAGACAATCAATTGATCCAATCCAGTTCATTGTGAGTTGGATATCTAGTTCAATCTTTTTTTTTTTTTTTCCAATGCAAGATAGAGGAAACATGCGTTTTATGAACTGCCATATTTCATTCAGATATTATGAGATTTGCATATTTGTTTGTTTAGAAAAAAGCTACTGCAGATGATTTTTTTCCCCTCCGAAGCATTTCTTGGTTTACTTACTAAAAGTATTTACGATCATAATCGGTTTGAAATGTGTTTTTGAGAAGAGCAACCTTAATCTCAAATTTGGTCCTTTTTCCTTAAAAATAAAAAAAAAAATTGTCAACAATATCCCTAATAGGTTGGTGATGCGTAATTTTGCCTCACAATTTTTTTTAAAAGAAAATTTACATGTATCACAGCACGTGCAATTCTAATTGCTTGGATCATTTAGATTAGACAGGCGATTTGCATTATGCTAACATAGCGCTAAAGTTAGTTAACGAATCACCAAAAAGATTATAGAAATCTGGCTTAAAAAAAAAAAAAAACCTGATTATATCCTCATAGGTTATCACTTTCCAACGTGATACATAAGAGGCTTCCTATATCTTTTGGAGATATTATAGTATCTGTTTTTTGGCCACAACAATGGTAAAGCCAACCTTTTCTCTGTCATATCAAACGAATACATTATTAAGAGTTAAATGATGAAAAAAATCAATCTAGACCTTGAAACTTAAATAAGATCCAAATATATTAAATAAATCAACAACTACATTTCTTTCATCATCATTCAACATGCATGTGAACAAGCATTATACGATATAATAAGGAACTATTCTCTTTTTTTTTTTTTTTTTTTTTTTTTTTTTTGGGTTCTAAGCGTCAACATTATATCATAGAGTATCATTTTTTTAAAAAAAATATGATTAATGAAAAAGTCCTGCAGAAAATATATTGAACAATAAGATTATTGTACACATGAAAATGGAAACATAGAGAATGCCAATTCATATTACAAACACAACTCTAGACTTCTTCTGTATCACAATTGACCAGTACTCGTAGCATTCAAGCAAGGTGTTATTTGCTATCATAAATTTGAGGAAGCTTGCTCTTGACATGCATGTTTCTTGTTATCTTTTATTGGTTAAAAATCAAAACTTATTAAGTTGTCCATTCACCTCAATTAAGTACGTGAGAACTTAAATTTACTATAGAGCTTTTCATTTTGTGTGAAATTTTATTTCTAATTTTTCTTTTTTGTTGAGGGGTCAATTTTTGGGAAGGTGCGTTGTTATGTTTTTTTAGGAGTTAGCAAATAACTATCACTGTTGAACCACATGGGCAAAAGCAAAAATGTGTTTGTTGTTGATTTCAACGGATTCTGCCAGCTATGTATGATCCCAAGAACTCGTGAATGAGAAGCTCTAAATTAAGCTCCAAGAAAGGGACAATACCTGAAATCATGTGTGAAAATGTGGCCACAAAAATATAATTAATTGGTTGATGAAAATATGGACAATCATTTTCAAAGTGGGGTTACCCCTTTTTGCAATTTCAGCAACATAACCATTTTGGTTGCACATTTATTTATTAAGAAACAATAAATATCATACTTAAATTATTTCAATTAAAAAGATTGAAATAAGACTTGTCACAAATAATATATAAACTTGAGATAAAATGATAATTTTAGTGTATACAGAATCCACGAAATCTTTTTACACATGCAACTTTTCATAGATCATTACAATTATTGTCTAAGCCATAGGTGGAATGAAAAATGCAAGATTTCTCTCTCTTTTTTTTTTTCCCCTTAAATACATAAATTGCTTAGATGCCTTGCCTTTTTGTATATCTTTTATCCGGATGCCAAAAAGGGTCAAAATGCAGACCAATGGAAGAGATCAAAGGCACTCCTCTTGACTCTTTAATCCTTATTCTCAAAATTTGGCCACGGACTATTCCCTCTTCAAGCCTATGAAGTCTCTTGTACCCCACTGTCGTTCCACTCACCACCCTTTTACCGTCCACATAAATCTCGTGTCGTTTGATCCTCTGACCGAGCCCGATCGCTTCTTGAATCCTTACTACATTAAATCTCAGCCCTTCATCTCTTACCCTAAGCTCAATCCAATGGTCCCCGTCGTCGCCATCCACCGGAGCCCAATAGGTCCACAAATGGTCATTGTCAAGCACGTTTTGTGGTTCAAAGCCACCTTCTTTGCCACCCCTAATGCTACTAGCCTTGATTAAACAATTCTCTGCCAAATTAGTAGAGAATATTGTGTCAATTGCTTTCCTAAATTCTTTAAGCCTTTGAACATCCTCTTGGGATATGAGCCCCGTCGTGTTAGGAGGCACATTAAGGAGTAACACACAGTTTCTTCCAACGGAGTTGTAGTAAATCTCAAGCAGTTGTCTTAGGGTTTTTGGAGATTGTGATTTGTGCCAAAACCATCCACGTCTTATTGAAACATCACATTCCGGTGGCAGCCAATCTCTCCCTTTCGAATCACCAGTGTTGAGATAACTGCATTATTGGAAGAATAGCATAAGTGACATTGGAATTTGGATTGGCAGGCTCTGTGCGCGTACGTGTATATATATATATATATATGTATATATATTTACACGCGCGCGCACATATATATATATATATATATGAATGAAGGTTAACATATTTTGGCCTTTTCTCGATTATAAAATGCCATACAGCTAATGAGTCATCTTCTATAAAGTAATTTGGCAATACACAAGATTTTCCCTTTTCTCATTTGAATAGTAGAATTCAGTGCTTTACTCAAAATAAAAATAATTCAGTGCCAACTGCCGGACCATATTTTTATACTTAAGAAAACATTTATTAATATGAAAAAAAAAAAAAGCAAAAACATTCCCACTGTTTTATATTTTATTCCTTTTTAACTAAAAAAAAATTCCGTGATAATATTTTTAACAAAAAATGCCCATTACTGCAATAAAGAAAGGCCTTTTAATTTAGTTGAAAATAGCAATAATTGGAAAAATATTTATTATAGGAAAAAAAAAAAACTATCGTCATTCCATACATAGAAATGGCTGTTATTAATTTGATTGACGAGAGCAATACTTTAGCAAAAAAAATAATAACAGTAATATAAATAACGAATTGGTTTTGCATCACAACCAAGTATATATAATTCAATATGTGGAACGAGTACAGATAATCAAAGAAGTGTGTGTACATATATATGTATATATATTTATATGTATGGAATTGATTAATTTGCTAGTAATACTCGTTCAAAAAAATTGCTAGTAATACTTGTATATAATGCTTACTCCATAATGCTTGCATTCCCGATTGCCAGTGAGCTCCCATTAATGGTGGACCAGCACGTGCTTCCGGCGGACCCGTTCTCGTTTCCGACCCACCGGACATCCGGACCGGCGTCGGAAAATATGTTGATTGAACTTTGCAACTCCTTTACCATAGAGAACCAATCTGTGAAATAATATGTCATGTTTGTTGCATTTGAGCCCTTTGCTCCATCGAACCAAATTTCTCTAACACTCCCATATCTAGCCAAAAACACAAAACCAAACAAGACTTTATGAAAATCATCAATCAAAATCACCATATTTTCACTATTTATAAAAGTGAAATAAATAGTAGAAGTATTCTTTATATAAAAAAAAAAAAAAACCGCAAGGAATAATAAATTAATAACGTAAGCGCCTCGTATTCTTTCTTTTAATTAGGAGTTCAGATCTGCTGTCTCATCATTTTTTTGTCTTAATAGTTGTCCTCTAATAGTGTTTTGCCAACTCAATAATTTGTTTAAGAATTTTTTTGTAAGTTCCTATAACTTATGGATTTGTTTAAGAATTTAGGCCCTTACTTTTTGAGAAGCTCCTGTAGTTGAGCCAAGTAGAACTCATTGTAAGGTAAGTCATGGCCATATCTTCTATCATGTCGATCCCACGGCGAGAGGTAAAGCCCGACGTCGACGCCGCGGGGCCTAGCCGCGTTGACGAGCTCTCGGATAACATCGCCTTGGCCGTTTTTCCAAGGGCTTCTTACGACGGAGTGATCGGTGTACTTGGAAGGCCACAAGCAGAAGCCATCATGGTGCTTTGCAGTGAGGATGACCAACGATACGCCGGCCTCTACGGCAGTGTCCACCCACTGGTTGGCGTCGAGTCCCACGGGGTCGAATATTGCGGGGTTTTCGCCCCCGGATCCCCATTCGGAGTCGGTGAAGGTGTTGACGCCGAAGTGGAAGAACATAATGAGCTCTCTTTGTTGCCATTTGAGCTGGGAAAAGGAAGGGAGGGGTAGGATTGGCAATGGTGGGGTTGTCGCCATTTCTAGGGCAGACATGGAAGAGTTAAGTTGTTGAAAGAATGTGAAAATTATTAGCCACCAATAACAATAGCACCAAGGCTTGGCCATAACTTCACTGCGATTTTTGTTGATATCTAGTATTCCTACATATAAATAGTAAGAGCAAAGCTCTTTATTATTTGGGTAAAAATTTATACCAATAATGTAGAATATAAGTGTTTTTATTTTATTATATGATATATGTCGATTGATTCCCGATATACAGCCTTGGCTTTATTTTACGATTGAACTAAACTCGCGTGGTATTGTGGCTTATACTTTAGGAGAGAAAACGAGGTACGGAGTGACAATATATATATATATATATATATATATATTTTTTTTAATTAGGAAATTTTAACAACTTTGATGATAGAAATTGGTAAGAAGAAATTATTCACGGATCCAAATATATTACATCATCGTATTTATCTAACACATTGATATAGGGATGATGTCTTATATCAACTGTGAACTATTAGAACTTTGGATCTTATATGTGAGTGGTCACTACCTCCTATCAACCTAGATTTTTAACGACATATGTTGCTACCTACATTATATATCCATTTAAAACCGTATAAAAGTTAAAAACATATAAATCAAATGAATTTTAATAAAAATATAACGAGGTTATTATTATTATTATTATTATTTTAAATGGTAACAGATCACTAATGAAATATTTTATTATTACAATAAAAAGTGTCTTGCCATCATAATCATCATCTTCTTCTTCTTCTTTTTATTACATAAAAAAGTTTCTTGCAAAGAGGGTTTGGGGTTTCTTGTCATCTTATTCTTTTTCTTCTTCTTTTTATTACATAAAAAAGTTTCTTGCAAAGAGGGTTGGGGGTTTCTTGCATCATCTTCTACTTCTTCTTTTTTTTTTTTTTTTTTTTGTTTGGGAAACAGGGTTGGGGCGGTGGGGCAGGGGAACAGTGTATAATGTGAAAATATAAGAGAGGGGGACCAAAAATAAAAAGGTGAAGATGCTTGAAATGGGTGAAAATGCCAAATATGAAGAGAGAAGAGATCGAGGAGAGCAACAAGCAAAGCATGCAGTACCTGATTCGAAACTTTTGTTTGGTTCTCTTATTCTATTTTTAAGTTGTTGTTAATAGAATATTTAATTCACGGGTTGGCATACCCTTTTTTAAATATCTCAGTCTCTAAAAGATCCTTTAAGCCACTTGTCCGTTTCTGGTTCGTATTCTGCTTTCCAAAGTTGATCAGCCTTTGGAAATTAAAAAAAAAAAAAAAAGAAAAAAAATACTTAATAATGTATAGCACCTTTAAGTGAGGTGATTATAATGTTATCGTGGGGTATGATCTGTCAAGATTTCAGATTCTATTTTAAGGTCGGACTATTTAATGTGATTCTTTTTTAATTAAAATTTATGTACGGATACATAGAATCCTATTTTTTCCACTAGAATATGTGACATGGTGATTCATATGATACGGTATAATTTTAAATCATTAAATAAAAATTTCATTAAATTTTAATAAATTATCATAATTATTGTCATTTCTATTATGATTAGATTATTCAATATTGTGTCTATGGATAAATTAATATTTTTCTTATCCTTATACCCTTTTTTTGCCATGATCCAACATATATATTATCATCATGTAGAAAAAAAAAAAAGGGAAAAAAGAGAGATTGGTGCAAACTACAAAGTGACAGAGTAATAGGGGGGTTTCTAGGAGTATTTTTGTCATGACTTTGGAGCAATTCTCAAGCCATTCACGTGCAAAAGTGGAAAAAGAACGCTTGCTTTTCTTGAAAGATTAGAAAATTTTGGAATCATGTATTGACGAAGAGTGTCGGTGTTGTCACGCAAGCTTTTTATAATTATAAGTTCGCTGCTTTTTTTTTTTTTTTCTCGCAGTATGGTAAATATAATGTATCGGTTTTCATCCACAAGTCAAAAGATATTTAATTGATTGCTATCGCACTTTCTATTAATGTACAATATTGAACGCCGATAATGTTCTTTAGTATTGTCCTTTATACTTATTCTGCAAATTTAAAACAGTTTAGCTTTAACAAACAAAGTAGTACCTTCAACAGAGGATGATATATTTTCTCCATATCAAATGTTTGAGTTATTTTGTTTCATTTCTTGCTTCAAGTGTTTTGATTAACCATGTATTTAGTTATGATTTCACGACTCATTCAGCTTAACTTGTTATTTAAATAGAAATAGACATTTTATGGTTGGATTTTTTCCACCGTTGATTGTATATTTACGATACTTTAATATTCCTCTCCAAAAAAAAAAAAAAAATTTGTACCTTAAACAAGTATTGAATTTATCTCTATCCATGTATGGATTGTGGACATAGATCCTGCGTGGCTGTGTCCCATCCCTCCATAAACACATAATATATATTTTTCAAAAAAGAAATAAAAATTGATGGAAATGGGATAAACAAACTCTCTTCCAAATGCAAATGCACAAAATAATTTTTGCTCTGAAAGCTCGTTTTGGTTTTGTCGTCTCCAAGATTAATCGTGCATGGTGCGTCGTTTGACTTGTGAACATGAAAATGGGCCACTATCAACTGGCCCTTTCGGGTTTTTCGAACGGTGGGCTTTGGCTAATCCAAGAGTCTGAGAGTACAGAGTTGTCAAAAATGGACGGGGCTGATTGGGTCTGTACGTACTAACGTGGCACGATATAAGATTATTAAAATGCACCCAACCCATCACGTCTTTAAATGATTGGATTTGACGTGAGTTTTAGACACAAAACACGCTAAGAGCACGACTCTTTTAGTGCCCAACATGAGCACATAAACGAAACGGCACGACGATGTTGTTGTTTTTTAAATTTTATTTTTTAGTATATGATAATATGATATTCTTGGTGCTATCATTTGTCATTTGATATCATGTATGGTATTGTAACGAAGAATGATTTGTTTTACGAATGCCAAAATTTAACATTAACATTTGATGGTTTGATATTTTATTAAACATACTATAAATGACTTCCTAAATGAAAACGAAAATGAAATTGAAAATTTAACTATAAGAGTAAAATGAACAACTTCCACGCCAAAAATATATATATTCAGAGTAAATTAAGGAAAAAAAAAAACTAAAGGAGCAACATGTTTCTCAGTTTTCATTCCTTAGATGAGGCTTAAGAACAATTTTGGTTCTTTTCTAATTTTTTGCAGTTTTTATGAGGTGAAAATGTTTTTTTTTTTTCTTTTTCTTCTTATAATAACTGAAAAATGAGAAGTATTATTTGGAGGTCAGTCTTATATATATATATATATATATATATATTTCCTAAAAAGAAAATCAAAAAGAAGAAAAGTGATACTTGAACGGAGATGGAGAGGAATCATGCAATTAGCACCCAAAAAAATATATACATTTAATTGGAAAATCAACGGAAGCCAATCAGTGTAACTGGGATTCTATTTTATATGTAGTAGAGAAAAAGAGGAACCAACAAAATGAACGAACTCACACGGGAGAATTTCACCTGCAATCAGAATATTTAAAGTTCTGGGGTCCCAACACGAGTCCATGAAAAAAAAAAAAAAAAAAAAAATCAAACTCCTGAAAACGAAAACTCTTCCTAAAAAAACAAGCTTTTCCACCCATTCTCCTTTGCGAGCTGGACACTTTTTTTGGTGAAACAATTTGAGTTTGATTTTCATTTAGAGATGATTTGAGAGTTTTTTTATTTGTTAATAAATAAAGCCAAGGCAACCAATTTTGTTTTTTTGTTTTTTGGGGCCTTTCGTGTAAGCAGGACAGAAGGGGAGATGGAGGATCCTCCTCCTCCAGAGAGTAAAGAACTTCGGACTGGAACATATACCTACTTCTACCTTATTCAAAGTTACAACGGACCACGTCTCATGATTCTTTTTAATGTTGCCCCTTTCATAAATAAATTATCTTATTATTTGATACCCAGTTTGACTTCGAAAGCAACTATCACGCATTACGAGGACAAATGATTACTCTCCAGTGGACAGCTGCCTCATGTACTTCACCAGCTCCTGACACATCTATTTACCTCGTAAGCTCCACACCAGTCCGTTGGCGGATAGAAGACCATGCGTTTTTTAATATATATATATATATATATATGTATGTATGTATGTAGTCTACTCATTGCTTTCATTTAGTGTATGTTTGATTTGTTAGTTGTAAATGAAATTTTTAAATTTAAATTGATTAATTTTTTAATAAATTAGTTATAATTTTTATTAATATTTTTAAAAAAGATAAAAATTAGAATGAAAATTTTAAATTCTAATTGAAACATTAAATAAAAATTTAATCACAATTAATGATGAATCCGAGATTTTAATTTAGTGGGACACAAATAAAGACTAAAATTTTAAACTACTATATCTTCCTATTAGAAATGATGAGTCTAATTTCCTTTTATAATAAAAAACCACAACACAACCGTTTCACAAAATTCAAAAAATAATTTTAATCACTCTATAATAATATTATGCATATTCTAAAAAATATATCATGAAAATTGTAAAACACTATAATGAATAAAAAAAGAAATAAAATACAATTTGAACATTCAAATTAATTTTTTTTTAGTATTAGTAAGTTCATGTATATCTTTAATTATAACATTTCATCACATCAATAAATATAAAATACTTGAGACAACTTTCTTTTTTCCGGTGAATAAATACTTGAGATAATTTGACAATGGACTGATGAATGCTTTCTTTTTTGCTTGATGATGAATGCTTTCTTATCCCCCCAAAAAAAAAAAAAAAGGACGATGGATTGATGATGCTAATTGTCAAAAAAAAAATGAAAAGAAAATGAAAACCACTGTCCAGTGGTACGGTGGTGGCCAAGTAGGAGTGATCTGTAGAAAGTTGTAACTTGTAAAGAAAGGAGTAAGAGATATAAGAAAGAATGAAAAGTAATAGAGAAAGTTGCCCTTTTTTTATTGTTATAAAAACCGAAAATAGAAATAAAAAAATATAATAAAAACAATGTCAAAAGTCTGATACAGCTGTTGAGGTTTGAAATTAGGCTTCGTTTCGGGTTTTAACTTAAATTATATTTTTTTATTTTAATTTTTATTTTTTTATGAAAAAATTTTTATTTTTTTCTTAAAAATTTTTATTTTTTTTAACTCAAATTATACTTTTTTAACTCAAACTTATTCACCAAACGAACTCTTAGATTGAAAAAATGATTCTGATTTGTACGTTTAAGTTTAAAATAATGTACAAGATATCAATTCATCACTTCCAAGTTCGAAGCCCAAATTAAAAAATAAATAAAATAAAAGGCTCAGAAGAGCCTATAAAATGTACTGTATGTCTGCACCAAAAAAGCCCCTTCAGTGGGGGCACAGAGCATTAACTCCTAATAATTGCTATATTAAAAAATTTTTTGGCCGTTCCAGTTGGGCACTTGCGCCCAATTATATCACAGATCTGTCACGGACTTACAGTAGAATGTAATGTTGGAGTACTACAATTTTTTGACATGATATGTACATATGCACCCACTTTGTTACATGTTTTTTCTTCAGTAATATTATTTGATACGTGATTGCATATATATATACAGTCCAACCGTAAATCTAGATCTAGTTTTATTATAAAGTTAATGATTCAAATCTCTACTTCGTAATCTTGCAAGCAATTGAACAAGAAACTCTTTCGTATATTCATTACTAAAACTATCGTATTTCTTGATCAATGCTAGGAAATGAATTAAATTTTGTTCAATAATTCTGAGCCCCGAAAAAAAAAAAAAAAAAGCTGGTCCATACTTGATGAATATCTGGATGTACAATTAAATGGGAAGTTAAATTAATAATGGAGATAGAGATCGGCAAAATACAACACAAAACTTTAGGCGATTAAAAGAAAGAAGATAGAAATCTGCCTCATTTATGTTTGTTAGACATATACCACATCCAACCACGACATATGCAATTTATTCCATATATAAACACAATCGTTTGACAATTAGACATGAACGAACAACGTTAATCTGTCTTTTGACTCCAAAAACGTCAAATCTAATGTCGTTTCTGAACTCTGAATGTGACATCAATGTGTTCCGGGCCACAATATTAGACGCACAACAAATAGTAAGACCAACAGATAGTTATTAAATAAATAAGGCGGGCCTATTACTATATGCTATATTGCTATTGTTATTGTTAGATATATATTAAGAGTGGACCAAAAAACTTAATTTTCTTAGCAAGTAATACTGATCGATAAACGTGCAAGTGAATATATGATGAGACGATCGATGCTACTCGGGTCCCAAAATATGGATGTTGAGGATTTAAACACAGAGAAAACTTTAGGGATCAGGCGCACGATTTTGTAGTTCATAGGATGATATTGCCATTTGTTACGTATAATTTTATATAAAGCAACTAAACAAGGGAAAGTTATTTAATAAAAACTATAAAAAAAAATGTTATATTTGAACATTCGAGATTTAACCCCCGACTAATTAATTTATTTCCTTGATGTAGTCAACATTCGGTGGAGAATTTAATTACCAGAATTCCCAGTTGCTACAAGGAGGATGAAATTCAAATCAAATTGCTCATCTAGCGAGTCATGCAAATAATTTATTAAATGAGTTTGGATAGAACTCATTCTCAAAAATTAATTTAAAAAGAAGAGGGAGCTCGATTCATATAATAATCAAGTAATTTAATGATAGGAGATAAATTCAAAATTTAGCTAACACAGACTACTTGAACTCGGGTTCACAAAGTCTTGACCAATAAATGATGTCTTTATGGGAAAAATACATTCAAACTTTTCAATATTACCAATGCTCATGGTAAAAAATAGCAGTTTGACTGACATTACAGACTCATTTGACCTTAGAAACTTTTCATGATTTTTTGGTTATTTGTGTCATCGAATTAACTGCATGTACTCCCACCTGCCACCAGTGAATTAAACTCTGAAGTCTGTACATCCAACTAGGGTTCTTCACGAAAGAACCTCTCATTTATGCAACTCTATCTCCTTATCTACGCTTCCCAAGATCACGGCCTTTGGCCTTCCTCAAAATCTCATCACCAATATTGCCCCTATACCAAATACCAGTCACTCTCCTCTTCTGATGGAACCTCTTTCCAACAACATTGATCATTCCTTCCCATCCACTTATTCCTCTCCAAAGCACAACACGATTCGCTCATTTTGTTTGCAACTTCTCAACTTCACCATTTTCTTATTATTCGTCATGTTCTCCACCAAATTAGCTTTACAAATGCTCCTACAAAAATGTAGTAGAAGTTTAATTCATGTCTTTCTCTTCTGGATCACTTGTCTAATTCTCGTCTTCTTTGTCATCGTAAAACCCTACTTTTTAAAGTCTTCGTCTGTCTATTTGGTCGACTTCTCTTGCCTCAAACCGCCGAGCTTCTGCAGAGTGCCTTTCTCGACGTTCCTCGAGAACGCCTCGAAGTTCGGATCTTTCGACAGCGAGAGCATGGCTTTCATGTCCAAAATCCTCTCCTCATCGGGGCAAAGCGAAGAGACCTTCCTCCCACCAGCCTTACACTACATCCCACCGAAAACTCACCACCAAGAATCCATCAAAGAGGTCCACATGGCGCTCTTCACCGTCATGGACGACCTCCTGGCCAAAACTAGCCTCTCTTCGACAGACATCGACGTCCTGATCGTGAACTGCTGCGGGTTCTGTCCCTCTCCCTCACTCTCCTCCATTGTCGTCAACAAATACGCCATGAGAATCGACGTCAAGAGCTTCAACCTCTCCGGCATGGGGTGTAGCGCGAGTGCACTAGCGATAGATTTGGCAAAAAACATTCTTAAAACCCACCAAAACTCAAACGCCGTCATTCTCAGCACCGAAATCCTGTCCGAAGGCTGGTACTCCGGCCATGAAAAGCCCAAGTTGCTCCTCAACTGCCTCTTCCGAATGGGAAGCGCCGCGATCTTGCTGAGCAACAAGAAAGAAGCGAAGAAGTTTTCAAAATACGAGGTTGTTAAAACCCTCAGAACCCAAAGAGCTTTCGAAGACAAAGCCTATCTCTCAGCCATACGTGAAGAGGACTCAAAAGGGAAACTGGGAGTTACCCTGAGAAGGGATTTGCTCCAAGTCGCCGGAGAGACACTCCATTCGAACGTCGCCGTCCTGGGGTCGTCGTTACTGCCGTTGAAGGAGAAGTTCCGTTACGGCGTTTCGGTTCTCCGCCGGAGGTTTTTGGACAAGTCGGGCGAGATTTACGTGCCGGATTTCAAGACGGTGATAGAGCATTTTTGTCTGCCGACGTCGGGAGGTCCGGTGATAAGGGAGATAGGGAAAGGACTGAAGTTGGAGAAGAGAGATATGGAGGCTGCGCTGATGACGCTTCACAGGTTTGGGAACCAGTCGTCGTCGTCGCTGTGGTATGAGTTGGCTTACTTGGAGGCTAAAGATAGAGTGAAGAAAGGCGACAAGGTGTGGCAGCTTGGGATGGGGAGTGGGCCGAAGTGCAACAGTGTGCTTTTGAAATGTGTTAGGCCCACTGTTGGTGAGTCCAGTAAGGGCCCATGGGCTGACTGTATCCATAGGTATCCAGTTCTCCATTAAGGATGCTTGGTTGGGTGTGTGTCTATATAGTTATGTTTTGCAGTATATTTAGCCTTCAGTTCAAACCTAAGTTTTTCATATCAGTTTTTATATTTTTCTTCTGAAAATTTAACAAAAATTAGTTGATTATTAATTAATAACTAATTTTAAAAAGTTAACCAACTTCAATATAAAAATTTTATTTCAAACTGATGTTCCAAATAAAAGCTTAGTACATATTGTGTTCATTGTTCAGTGTCTTTCACTTTTCAGGCATTCTTGGATATGACCTTCCATGCATTCTTGGTCTTATTTATGAACTCCGTATATTGTGATATCTACTTTTTATTAATAAATGATATTTAATATCACCGGTGTCCCTTAGTATATTGTTTATTTTTCAATTCAAACATTGTGAGTTAAAATCAAAACAAGTACTTTTTTTACTAGTGGTGTTATTCCAATTTTACTTAATTTGTCTTGATTAGTCTGATTTTAATTCGATGCATAGTTCATTCAATAGAGTGAAGCAGCTGATCGGTTTTTAAGACATTTTCACATCCCTCTATCTCATACGGTCAAAAATTAATCCAACTAGAGACCGAAAAAAAAAAAAAAAGAAAGAGAAAAAAAGAAGAAAAAGAAGAAGAAGAAGAAGACGAAAAGAGAATAATTATCATATAGTGTCTCTTCTAGTTCACAGACACGGGTGTGAGATTAATCTATAACTATTAAGTAAAAAATCTACAAATCAACTAATAGTAATCACAAATGGATCAAGTTTCACATATGCTATATTTAATTTGGTGCAAATTTTTACATTTTATTATAATATATTAAAAAATGCAAAGTTTTACTATTTTTTTTTACAGTATTATGACTTTTTTGTCCTTTATTATTAATTATTTTTTTCTTTGTTACAGTGTTATGCTGATTTTACCCTTTTTTTGTTGTCAGTTGGCAATTTTGCCATTGACTTTAGTTACTTTTACATATTGCTACAGTGTTGCGACAACTTTGTCATTCTAAAATTATTTATGAATGATTTTTCCCTTTCTTTGTAGTAGCTTTTTTTCTTTACTATAGTGTTATTCCGGTTTTACCCTTTCTTTTTTTGGTCAATTGGTAATTTTGCCTTTGAGCTTTAGTTACTTTTACAGCTTGCTACAGTGTTGGGATAATTTTGTCTTTCTAAAATTATTTATGAATAATTTTGCCCTTCTTTTGTAGTTTCCTTTTTCTGATAGTTATAATAACTGGACCTTGTTACCCTTTTAATGTGCATTTTTTATTTTGTTCTTTGAAGATGTGTTAAAGTGCAATGTTTGTATGTATATAATCTAACTGTAATTTATTTATTTTCTTTTCTTTTCTTTTTTAATAAAAAACAGTAAATAAAAAAATAAAAAAATTTGTTTTTGATTTGGTTGTTTTTCTTTAATCTTTTTTTTTTTTCCCCTTTTGAGTTTTTTTTCCTTTTGTTTTTTTTTTGTTTTTGTTTTTGTTTTTTCTGCTTTTTGAGATTTAAACTTTAAAGTTCAGTTTTTTATTCATCTTTTCTTTGTATTTTTGTTATTTTATAATTTTTTAATGATTTTTGTTTCTATATTTCCAATTTTCAAATTTTTTTATTCTCTTTTTTTGATTTGTGCTTGGTTTTTTTGGCTTTTTCATTTGCTGGGTTTTGTTTTTTTAGATTTTATAGTTAATTTTTGTGTTTTGTATGTATATAATCTAACTGAAATTTATTTATTTTTTTTAGTTTTTTTTTGTAAAAAACAGTAAATAAAAATAATAATAGAATCTGTTTTTGATTTTGTTGTTTTTCTTTAATCTTTTTTTCCCTTTTGAGTTTTTTTTTCTGTTTTTGTTTTTACTTATCGTGATCATTTTATTTCTCTATCTCTATCTCTGCATCACCAGATAAAAGTTTTTTTTATATTATTATTATTAGTTTACATTTTTATGATTGAGGGAGATCCTAGAAAAAAAATAAAGACAAAAAAGATGGAGCAAAATATAGATATGTTCTACTTTCTTTTGTTTTGTTTTTGATTTTTATAAGTTATTTCTAGATGTTTTTTTTCCCCTATATTTATATATTTTATTTTTCACTTTTTGATTTATGTTAATTTATTTTTCTAACTTACGGTGATGATGGTTTAAAATGAGAACACAAAGAAAACTATTAAAAACCTTTTTTTTTAATTTTCTTATTTTGATTTATATTTTTGAAAACTTATTATTATAATTATATTATTTATCGTAACCAACTATCATTATTAAATATTATTTAAATTATTTATTTATTTATCTATTTATTTTCCTTTCCTTTCCTGTTAGCACAACTCAAAAAGTTGGTTTCAATCCAAAAGAAAAAAAAGTCAAAAAGTTGGTTTTGGACTGAATAAAATTGAATTGTAATTTTTCTAGGCTTTGGATCAATAATGGTGAATCCGATTGTAAAAAGCAACAAGCTGGCGAGTGGGCTCCAATTCCCAACAGGAGAACATGTAGCTCCTAAAAGGCAACCTTGCTCTCTTTATGACGAGTAAATACCCGACGAACCCCATTGTCAGGGGGCATACATACAAATATATGGGCCCGTTTGGTGTATGAGTTTGAGTTAAGATTTGTAAGTTTAAATAGTGATTTTGGTTGACTTTTTTAGAAAAGACAAAAAATTTTTGGGAAAAAAGACAAAAATTAAGTTGATGGTGATGAGTTTGAACTCATCACCCAAACGGGCCCTATATATATATATATATATGTGTGTGTGTGTCTGTGTGTATATATTTGTGAATAGTACTGGTACAGGCTTTTGATATGTCCGTTGAACTGGCTGGTGAAAAGCAGTAAATACGAGAATGTGTAAGCACCACAACTTGAAACAACCTCATGACAGATCAATGTAAAATCTACACACCATGTCAAATCATGGTCGAACAAGTAATAAGCTTTTGATATCAAGATGGTCGACCAATGCAATTATCAATTTTAGTGGACTTGTTGGACCCAATCGACACATTTTATAGTGATCATACTAGGAGATCATTTACGAATCCGTACTTTGCCGTCATTGCTAGGTTTGGTTGCATTGACGTGGTTAATTTGCACTGTGAAGATGAAAGATTACGATCGATGTTGATGTCGAAAATCTCCTGCATAATACCTAATATAATTGTTCGGATTAAGATATACTTGCACGATCATTCTGCAGTTGATCACCTGCAAAATACAATCACCTCAAAGTGATAGGGATACTGATTGGGTATCTGTCACGGGCACTCTGATACTTAAGTCAGTGAGGGTACTTATGAGCAAGTGGAGAGGCAGAGTTTTGACAAGGAAAATTATCCATACCTGAAATGGAGGGCTGACCCTCTATTTATAGGCGCTTCCCGCGGGTCCAGGTGTTCGGGTGACCTGGTCGGGTTGGTCCCCTAGCGCTCCCGACAGGTAAATACGCTCTAGGCGTGCAGGTGCTGTGTGTCCAATAGGCCGGCGTCACGTGTCCATGGTCTGGTATCAGGGGACACTAGGGTGGGTTGCCGCCGGCACTAGTGGGCGTAGCCCCAGCTGGAGCAAGCGGCAGAAGTCGGCAATGGGATACGTGTAATAGCTGGCTATGTGTCAGATGTCAGGCGGCGGATTGAGTGGTGTGGCAGGGTGTCGCCGCCAGTCCTGTGCATGGTACCAGGTGCGTGGGGCGGAAGGTTCGGGTCGGCGACGTCACCCCCAAATACTACCTAATCCGGGTACATGGTAAGCCCTGATAAGGTGGTAAAATCTGGTCGGGTAACATAGTTCCCCGGGGAGAACCTCCTGGTCGGATCACTTCGGGTCAACAGTATCCGGTTCGAGTGGAGGATACGACTTCACCATCTCCACGTGACCGGTTTACCCCTGGAAGTAGGATTTTGTGGTCGGAGCATCAATAATCGAGAACGAGAACTTTATAGTAGGGTACGAAAAAAATTACCTAAATGATTTTCATGAAATCCGAACATTTAATTATAGGTGTTACGAATAGGATATCTTAACATAAAGGACTCCAGACAAAAATAGGCATGATCTATTTATGATTGCAAGTTGGTGTTTTTATTTGTCTAATGTTAAAAGGGGTTCAAAATTTAAAAGATTAGGCACCGCAACCGCGTTAATGTTAAGGAGTTTGTTGTAGACTTGCTAGAGCAATAAAGGGCTTATTTATGTGTCTTTCTATAGACATGTACGTGGATTTGCTTCAAAGTTGGCTTTTTTTAATTTGACTATCGGGTTGTCTTCTACAACAGCTACAACTTACAAGTGAGTGAAAGAAAAGTAATTAGCTTTAAAGTTTTTTTTTTTTTTTTTTTTCTCCCTTTGCTTTTTTTCTTTTTCTCTTTTCTGAGAGGTGTCATGTCATTGCCCACCGCTACCGTGAAGATGTAAAACTAAAAAAGCTAGCACTTAACCACTGTTTTGCTTTCTTGTTTTTAAAATAGCTGTATGGCGAAACAAGAATCTGTGCTTCTCGGATAAGTTAGAGTGTGTTTGGTAGAAGAGAAAAGTGAAAAGGATGAAAGAGATGAAGGGATTAGTAGAAGATTTTGACATTTTGATGTCTTTTAAATTTGAGAGATTGTTTGATAGGAGAAAAATAGGGAAGGGATTCCAAATCCTTAAAAACATCTAAATTTTAATCTCTTCTAAATTTGAAAGATTGTTAGATGGATTGGATATCATACCAAATATCATAAGAGAAAAGATCTCTCTCATTCTTCATTTTTCTCACCTAGATAATATACCATTCTCATTTCTCATTTCTCTTACTTAGATAATATACCACCCATCTTTCTCATTTTTCTCATTCCTACCGAGCATATGCTTATACTATCATTCGAGTTCAACTGGTAAAGCTTATAGTATATAATTTTAAAAACCTTTGAAGCAAGAAAATTCACGGTATTATTAGAAGACATTGTTTTTAAACGTCATATTTGTATTAGTTTAAATAAATTTTATCTCGATATGATTTTATTCAAATTTAACGTTAAAAATCAGACATGATAAGATTTGTATTTTTAACCATTAGACAAGGCTTAAAAGTGATTTTTCTATAGAATTTGGAAAATTCTGTGATAGACTATTTAAAAATATCCTATCAGTATAATTCTGTATTTAACTGCTAATTTGTATCAAAATCAATGTTTAATATACCTTTTATTTTGATGTAGTTATGACTAATCTTTAAGCATAAAAAATATTCACTATCATAGAGATAACTATTGTAGAACTCCTTAAAACTATTGCACTTTGACATAATTGTTGTCATTTTACATTTTGCTTTTGACGTGATACGTTCGCCATGCCTAATCGATGAGACCGATTCAGCAGCAAAAAAAAAAAAAAAAAAAAAGATAGAGAGAGAGAGAGAGGGAGAGACTTTTTGTTTGTTTTGTTAAGTGATGCATACATTAATATATATGTCAACGATCACATCACGTATTCATAGGACTTTTAGTGAACATACGATTCATTCGGTAAAATGATTTGAGTTGAAATTTTTAAGTTTGAATTGGTTGACCTTTTAAAATCTAATTATAATTTTTATTAATTTTTTAAAAAAAATAAAATAAAAACTGTGATGAAAAATATAAGTTTAAAATATAATACCAAACATGCTAATAATTCTCGCATTTAGAGAGTCCTGCTGGTCATGCTTGGGTGGATATTAATATTAGTCGCCCCTTTCGTACTTTTTTTTAAGTAAATATACATGTGTATATATACATGTGCATTGCTGTGTATATGTATGCATAAGAGATTTTGCATTCCGACAAAATAAATTTATCACCCGTTTAAAAGAATATCTAAATATGATATTTTAAAATTGAATCAAAAATATATATTTTTAAAAAAATTCTATGATATAAAAATTTAAAATGTGTTAAAAAATATATAAAATAGATCTTGTTTTTTTTATCTTGTCGATATGAATATTTTGATATAAAATTTATTTTATTTTAATTTAAAATACGAAGAATTTTTAAAATTTAAATTTTTTAAAAATAAAAAAGAAAAAAATTTAATATAAAATTAAAATTTTAAAATTTAAATAATAAAATATCAATCTGAAGTTGCGTCCCGAGGGTCCTCAGTTTCAGAGCTTATAAGTTCTCTGCAGCATCCCTGGACATAACGAAGACGACGAAGCAACTATAAGTCACAGACTCACAGGAACTCTCAGCCAAAACCCAACTGCGAAGCCAATATAATAAATATCACGTACTTCCTTGGAGATATCATAATTTCCTTAGTATACATATATATATATACACACGCACATGCAAAAACTGGAAAGCAAGTTCCTCAAAAAAAAAAAAAAAAAAAAGGACTGGAAAGCAAGTAGAATCAAGTAGCCCCAACAGTCGTATTTAATGAATTCTGAGGACGACCTTTTCTCTGTCAGTTTTTATATATATATATATATATATATGTGCTTATAACTCCTATTTATTATACTCTTGCTATTACCTACTTAAAAACAAAACCCTCTGCTGATCACAGGACTTTTGACTCTTATTAAAGAAGTGCTGTTGATCACACTATTTTGACTAGCTAGTTACAATGATACACTTACGTGGTAACGTACATCAATCATACATCAAAGCTGATAAAACGTATAATCAAATCAGCGTTGTTTCTTCAGCCAAAAAAAAAACAGCGCTGTTTGTTATTGGTAATTGGTAATTGGTAATCGACGATTGCTCGAATATGGTTCTTACTTCTATCGGTAAGAAATTTGATTATTTATTTTAGTATTTTGTCCTTCCAAATAGTGCGATTATGTAATTGATGTGTAAAGAATTTTTAAAAATGATAATTTATGTTTTTATATTATGTATTTTGTTTTTTTTTTTCTTTTTCTAGAAAATATACTTTGTGTTTTGAAATTGTATATTTTACTATCATTAGATTATATTTAATACATAAATTCATATTTTTTCACGATCAACACATAATATTAACCGATAAGTGTTCAACCTTAGTAAGAAGGACTACAATTTAAACTGTGTATCTTTTTATATTATGTATTTTATTTTTATTTAGAAATTATACTATATTTTTAAAATCATGCATTTTATGTCGTTACTTGTATTTGATACCAAAATTAATATTATTTTCTTAATTAACACTTTATTTTTTTAACCTCAAAATGCCCAAATATCATTAAAAACAAAAATTATAAAACGACAAAACCTTTAATTTTCTCAACAAAAAATTTAAACTTCTCAACTCCACTTTCATAACCATATAACCCCTTTTCTACCCCGTTACCATGCTCCGTTTCTGACCCCTGTCACAGCCCCTTCATTTAGCTTTGAATTTAAATTTCTCCAACTATTTCTTTATTTCAATTTTGAAGGGTATTTTGGGTATATATGATGTTAAAGTTGGTGTTGATTGAGAAAATTTATTGGTTTATGTGCTAAAGGCTATCTAATAATATATTTATGTAGAATTTTAAAATATGCGGTATACTTTTTGAATAAAATGAAATATAAAATATAAAAATAAAAATTATATTTAATTTCAATTTTTCAAGGGTAAATTTTTTTTTTAGGATAATTACTTATTTAATTTCTAAACTTTTAAATTTGTACAACTTTAAAGGGTGTTTGGGTGATGAGTTCAAACTTATCACCATCAACTTAATTTTTATCTTTTTCCTCAAAAGTTTTTTGTCTTTTCTGAAAAAGTCAATCAAAATTACTATTTAAATTTACAAATCTTAACTCAAACTTACACACCAAACACCCTCTTAGTTTTTAATCTTTTTTTATAATTAAAATATCCCTAAACTATTAAAATATTATTATAATAATATTTTTTATTACTTTTTGGACTGAATCCACTAATAATTTGATCAAAAAATAATACTAACTAACTATTCTGTCTAAAAATTAATAAAAATAACTACTATAATAATATTTTTAATAATTTATGATTATTTTAATTATAAAAAAAATAAGAACTAAAATTATATAAAATTAAAATTTAAATACCAAACTAATAATTATTCTAAATAGTAATTTATATATTAAACATCATCTAATAATATAAAAAGGTAAAAATTTAAAAAGGACATAATTTCTGAATAAAAACAAACTGTAAAGTTAAAAAGGAAAAAATCATAAATAACCCTGAAAAATGAACTTTGTTACGTGGGAAAGGGGGAGTTACTTTGTCAAATTCAGTAGCAAAAGTAAAGTAATGTAATCATGATGTTAATGTAATGATGATGTTACTTTTTCATAGACCTCGTTTGGTTCTAAAACTGGCCGTAAAAGTACAAACACACAAATTTACCCCTTAGCTAGTAAAAAGCACCGCCAAAAATTCACCAAAAAAAAAAAAAACGAAGAGCAAAATAAGAACGACCCAAATTAACTGCTACCATCCGTCTCTATCTCTATTAAACATCGGCATTCATGAAACAAACCAAACCTCTTTATTACTCTGCACAACAAGACTACTACTGTTCTGAAAGCTCCAGCTCCCTCCTTTCAAGATATTTCCCAAACCCCCCCAAAACCAAAATTAAAATTTCCCCCAAAACCCTCCCCTTTTCAGTCTTCATCTTTCTCTTTACCTTTGTTGTTTTTTCTCTCTGAAAATACTTCATTTTTTTCTGGCCTGAAAAGATGGCTGAAACCCCAGTCAAATGGCTGGTTTTGGTTTTCTTATCCTGCTTAGTTCTCAACACTGCAGTGCTATCAGCCAAGAAGACTTTCATCGTCCAGATGGACAAATCAGCCATGCCCGAGTCGTTCTCTGATCACTTGGAGTGGTACTCATCGAAAGTGAAATCAGTTCTGCTTAAACAGAGCGACGAGAGTGACGGCGACGATGAAGAGAGGATAATTTATAGTTATCAGACAGCTTTCCATGGAGTCGCGGCTCAGTTAAGCGAAGAAGAAGCAGAGAAGCTGGAACAGGACGGCGACGTTTTGGCTGTATTCCCGGAGACGATGTACGAGCTGCACACTACGAGGAGTCCTATGTTTCTCGGACTTGATCCGAGACAGAACAGAGAGAACGTCTGGTCGCAGAAACTCTCCGACCATGACGTCGTTGTTGGAGTTCTCGACACCGGAATCTGGCCGGAGAGCGAAAGCTTCAACGCCACCGGGATGACTCCGGTGCCTGCTCGGTGGAAAGGAGAGTGCGAGACCGGACGAGGCTTCACTAAAGGACATTGTAATAGGAAGATCGTCGGGGCGAGGATGTTTTACAGAGGGTATGAAGCGGCGATGGGGAAGATCAACCCACAGAACGAGTACAAGTCGCCGAGGGACCAGGACGGCCACGGGACCCACACGGCGGCGACGGTCGCCGGGTCTCCGGTGATGGGAGCGAACCTCAACGGCTACGCGTACGGTACGGCTAGGGGAATGGCTCCCGGCGCGAGAATCGCGGCGTATAAGGTCTGCTGGGTCGGCGGGTGCTTCAGCTCCGACATTCTCTCCGCCGTCGACAGAGCTGTCGCCGACGGTGTTGACGTTTTGTCGATTTCTTTAGGCGGTGGAGTTTCGTCTTATTATAAAGATAGTCTCTCCGTGGCGTCGTTTGGGGCTATGGAGATGGGCGTATTCGTGTCGTGTTCTGCTGGAAACGGTGGACCCGACCCGATCAGCCTCACCAACGTGTCGCCATGGATAACCACAGTCGGAGCGAGCACCATGGATAGGGATTTTCCGGCGACGGTTAAGCTCGGAAACGGGAAAACTATCTCCGGCGTTTCGCTCTACAAAGGAAGAGCAACTCTCGAAAATAAGCAATATTCCGTTACATACATGGGAAGCAATTCGACAAGCCCTGATCCGAGCTCCCTCTGCTTGGAAGGAACACTAGACCGCCGCAAAGTCGCCGGAAAGATTGTCATCTGCGACCGTGGGATCAGCCCCCGAGTACAGAAAGGCCAAGTGGTGAAAGACGCCGGAGGAGTCGGCATGATCTTGGCGAACACGGCGATAAACGGCGAGGAGCTAGTCGCCGACTCTCACTTAATTCCCGCCGTCGCCGTTGGAGAATCCGAAGCCAAAGAGATCAAGCATTACGCTTTAACAAACCCAAAGGCGACGGCAAACTTAGCCTTCCTCGGAACCAGGCTAGGAATCCGGCCGTCGCCGGTGGTGGCGGCGTTTTCGTCACGAGGGCCAAATTTCCTGACGCTGGAGATTCTCAAGCCCGACCTGGTCGCCCCTGGAGTGAACATCCTGGCGGCGTGGACCGGAGACTTGGGCCCATCGAGCTTGCCAACGGATAAGAGAAGAGTCAAGTTCAACATCCTGTCGGGCACTTCCATGTCGTGCCCTCACGTGAGCGGCATCGCCGCATTTCTCAAAGCCAGACATCCCGACTGGAGCCCCGCCGCCATTAAATCTGCTCTTATGACCACCGCCTACGTCCACGACAACACTCTAAAACCCTTGAAAGACGCCTCAACCGCCGACTCTTCCGACCCCTACGACCACGGCGCTGGACACGTGAACCCGAAAAAAGCTCTTGACCCTGGTCTGGTCTACGACATTTCTCCTCAGGAATATTTCGAGTTTCTCTGTACTCAAAATCCGACTCCAAACCAGATGAAGGTCTTCTCCAAATACGCCAACAGGACTTGTAAACACTCTCTTGCCGGTCCGGGGGAGCTGAATTACCCTGCTATCTCGGTCGTCTTCCCCGAGAAGGCTTCGGTTTCGGTTCTGAGTGTTCGGAGGACTGTGACGAATGTCGGTCCTCCGGTGTCGAACTACCATGTTTCGGTGACGCCGTTTAGCGGTGCTTTTGTTGAGGTTGATCCCACGAGTCTGAGTTTCACCAAGGCCGGTCAGAAGTTGTCGTATAAGGTGACGTTCACCACCAAGTCACGGCAAACGGCGCCGGAGTTTGGGGATTTGGTCTGGAAAGATGGGGTCCACAAGGTGAGAAGTCCGATTGCCATTACTTGGTTGCCTCCGATATGAATTGGTTAATATTGTGAATCTGGCGATGGTGGTGTTTTTCTGCTACAAATAAGAAGGATTTGGCTTTGGAAGAGCTCAAGTGGGCTCGCTCAATATTATTATTATTATTTTTTTAATTTGGTGGACTGATGATGAACTTTCCTTACCATGTTTTCTTGCGATGATGAGATTGAACCGTCTAGCGCATTAGAACACGCGGCTAGAATAAGTTATAAGTAACCATCTCTATTATGTCAGTGAGTTAGCGTTTTGGTTTTTGTTTTTATGTTACTTTTTCCAGAGAATGTTGTCAACTAGAAAAGAACGATGAAATTGATCAAGAGTTTGCAGCTTCTCATTGTGTCCAGATCTGGTAGTAAATTTTACTGTGCAAATTCGACAAATCATGAAAATATTGAAACGCTTAGGATCCGTTTGGTGAATGAGTTGAATTTGAGATGAGATAAAATTTTTAAGTTTGTATTGAGTTGATTTTTTAAAATGTAATTATAAATTTTATTGATTTTTTTAAAAAAAATAAAAATTAAGATAAAAAATTATAGTTTAATTTGAGTGAAGTTGATTCATCAAATAAGACATTTGATTGTTTTTTTTAAGGCTTTTTTTTTTTTTTTGGGTGGAATTTTTTGGCGCATTTGTAACCTTGTACTTTTTAGACTATGACAATTTGGTCGTTCAGCTTTATGATTTTGATAATTAAGTCCCATAATTTGACTTGAACAACCTCTATTAAAAAAGGTGTAAAACAGCCACGTACACATGTGACCCATTTACAAGGGTAGGGATGTGATTTTGCTCTGTTTTTTTTTTTCTCTCCAAATTTAGTTTTGCTCATTTCAATTATATACTAGCTGATAAGCACTGGCGCATGTTGAGTTAAAAAAAAAAAAAAAAAAACATATGGTGATTTAGGATCCAATCACATGACTATCACATAGTGCCCAAAAACCAAAAGATTAGAGCCGGCTATTTGTCCTCTTATATATATATATATATATATATATATAGCTTATAAATAAAATGAGGGGAAACCCGACGTTTTCCCCCAAATCAATGTCTTTCCCTCCTCTTAGAATTGGAGTGTTCCATTCGTATCCTTAAATTGATGATGTTGGTGATAACGACTAAAATTACAGCACTATTGACGAACATTTATCAAAATTGAAAATTAAGCGATCAACTTGCCAAACAACAAATTATATAGGGGAAATTACACCAAAAGCCCAATATAGAAATATATAGCTAAACATTCGGGGATACCAATAGCCTGGCTAATCTGTAATAATTTATAAGCATTCAAAGTATAGCGCACACACATAAACTGAACTTTGTTTTTTGTTTTTTTTTTTAATTAAAAAAAAATGTTAAATTGAACTTGTTTCCTCGTTGTTGACTATAAGAATGAAAAAAACTATCATGCACAAAATTAAATATACTGTCGCAGCTCCCATGAACGTATTATAGGAAGTCATGACAAGGAATCAAGCAAATTCATAGTACGAATTTCTCTACTTCTTTGCAATAAGATTTCGAAAAAGATAAAAGGAAGACCTTTCTTTTTGGATATATGGGATCTTTATCCAACCTCTCTGGTTAGCTAATTCATTATTTAACTCTTTTATGAAACAGAATAAATTAAATACCCACTACAAACTTTAGGTACATCTTCAATTCAGTTCCGGCTGTCTTCATTATTAGACGCTGTAAATGTGCTACAACTTTGGTCTACACAGCAAGTTTCTCTTAAATGCAACATGAAGAGGTGAAAAGAAGGAAACAAGTCAACAGCAACTCCAACCACAAGGGCCCAAAGGAAACTGGATTTAGACCCAGTGGAAAGACAGCTAAAGGCTACCCCTCTCCCCCGAAACAAAATTAAGTAGAAGAAAGAGCCTAACGGCTCAATTTTGTGCGCGATGACATTACTAATCCTCCTCGTCCATGAGAACAAGAATAAAAATCTCGAGCAAGCGAATCTACCTTCGACCTTGAAATTGTCGACCTCCTCCGGCCGGTCACACTCACATTGCTGGAAAACGCCATCAAAATCAGTTTAGCATTTCCTTTCAAAGATCATGTGACAACATAACCCCTCCTCAGGTGATAACGTCATAGAGTATTTCTACCATTTTATACAGCTATGAATAAAATCACCATCTTTATTTTAAAAAAGAAAGGAAAAAAAAAATTAAGCTAATGCTGCATTTGTAGAGAAAGGTATCATCTTTCGTAACAAAAGAGAAAGCCTAAAAGTTTATCCAAAAAAAGAAGGGAAAAAAAAAAAAGGACGGAGCCTATTAAAAAAGTGCTATTAGCTAGACTATGCTCGTGATATGTAAGGTACATTGTCAATGAATGTGGAATTATAATTGAACAAAAGAATCTGCAGTTTAGACAGCATTTTTGGGTATTTAGAATTGTTATCCTTGATCGAACCTTATCTATTTTTGATAACTTTCCTCCAAACTTCTATTTTAACAACTTGACACCTAAATTTTCTACTTTGTTGTAATATGCACCTTTTTGCTAACTTTTCATTAAATTAAGGATTTGAATTTGAAAGATTTGCATTAGAGCTTGTATTGGATTTGGAACTCTTGATTGACAATGGAGTTTTCCATCATCATATGAGATGCACATGGGCTTTCTGTCACTAATATAACGAGAAGATAAGTAAATTAGATACATTGTAACAATTTTAAAAAATCCAAGGGACTGAACTATTAAAACTAAAAATTTGGTAGGCAAGTTATCAAAGATCGACAAGTTTGAGAGACAATGGTATTAAAAACCCTATTTAGTCCTCATGTAATATCATTGAACACACTTTTATAATATCACTAAATGCACCATTTTGCTTTTCATTGAAAGAAAATTTCCACAATTTTGATTTTAAATGTGCTTTAGTTGTTGTAGTGTACCTACTTTTATTATAAGATGTATAGTTAAAATCTTCCATTTCAAGAAAGAAAATCTCCTATTAGTATCTTGAAACGTGACAATTCTTATTTCTCAGCACTCGAAAAAAAATAAAAAAAAAGGTGTGAAACTAGACAATGGAGTGACAGATCTAGAATTTTTCTTAGTGGAAGCACACATATGAAGAAAAATTTTAAAATTAATAATTTTATATGATAAAAATTTTAATATTTTTTATTCTAATGATTTTTTTTTTCCTCATGTTTATTACCATAAAATTACTATTACATAGTGTTTTTATCTTTTGAAAATGTTGTGAAATTTATTCTTGAACTTTATCTCAAATGTTATCATAAATAGAAATTTCTAGCTCATGATTTGCCTACATTGTTTTTAATTTTCTGATTTATAATTAAATTCCACTTTAATTTATTCTGCACTATCATTTTTCCTTTTAAAGATATTTTTTTACTAATAAAAATTAAAACTTACACTCCTCTCAAAAAAAAAAAAAACACTTACACGTACAAATAATCAAATTGTTGATAATTTTAAAATCAATAAATTTTTTAAAACCAAATAAAAGTTTGAAAAAAAAATTGAAAGAAAAGTAGATAAATAAATTAGGAGGAAAAATAAAGAATCAAATGTTGGTGATGATATTAAAATATAAGAATAAGTTGAGTGTTATAAGGTAAATTTGAGGGGGAAAAAAACTTTTAAGTGGAGGTACATTTCAAAAAAAAACTTTTGAATGGGAATAAATTATAAAATTTTAAGAAAATATAAGGTTAAAATTTAGAATTTAAAAAATTGAGGGGACACGTGCCCCCCACCCCCCCCCCCCCCCCACCCACAGAAATCTGTCCTTGTGTGGTAGTCAATTCAAACATTGGAGAATTAAACAAATAAATGAAATAGATCAAACATTAGAGGAGTGTTTCTATTCTTCAAGACCCTTTTATTTGAATAATGTTAAAGAACAATAACAACCTTAAACATCGTATTAAACACCACTTTTTATAATAACAGATAAATGTCATATATATATATATATATTATTTTTCATGTAAGATTAGACTCGTAGATAAAACTCATATTCTATCAATAATCATATTTTACACGGATAGTGCCTAAAAAAAAAAAAAAAAATATTTTGTATAAAAAATTTTCTACGGAAAAAGTTAAGAGAGCCATCACCACGGCTATCTGTAGATGTTGACCCTTGACCCACTAGTGGACATCGTCCACGTTATCATTCCGGATACTCAGAACTCCAAATCAAGATTCTGTTTTCGACTCCATGTGTATAATGCTGCCACGTATAAGACTTGAGACTTTCCGTCTAGTTTCCTGATAAAGTATTTCTATCTCCTTTTTTCTAATCTAAAAAGGAGATAAGGGAAAATCCTAACCTCACAGCTAAATATTTTTGGCTAGAGAATATTAAAAACAAATGAAAGGAAAAATTAAAGATCTAAATGCAAAAACTTAAAAGGAGTGGTGAAGATTTCCTTGTTTGATATGGGGAAAAAAAAAGCAAGAAAATATCTTATCTAATTTTATGATTATATCTAAATATAAAAAAGAATATGATTATTTTAAAATAATTATTTTACATATAATTTGATTTGTAACGTCTTTCTAAAGTTAAAAGGATTAAAAATTAATAGATTACTTGAATTTATAACCTCCTTTCTTTCTTCTCATTTTTCTCTTTACCAAACAAATCAATATATATTTTTTCTTCTCAAACTTCCCCTTCAATTTCCTTTCCCTCCATTTTCCTGTCTCCCAGACCTAAGCTTAGTCGAAATATGTTGTTTGCAAGAAAAAGGGTCTAAATCATGAACATACAAATAATGACCTCATGATACAAGAAAAAATTAATCCCAATTACAGTTCCTCCAGTAAATTCTAATAAAGCGCATAAAAAAGTAGAACATGCACCAGATTAACAATGATTAATTGAAAAGGCAAATTAATTATCGAGCACATATATGACTCTTTTAATGATATCACTACAATATAGATAGATAATATAATTCAATCGTGACTAAGATATTATAGCAAAAAGGTCATCCCTAACACCTCATAGAACTAACTTTAATGAATTGGACACAAATCAATAATTAAACATGTAGAGAGCACCTCTAATATTACATAATAGAAATAAGACTATAGTGACAAAATGCAAAACCTAACAGAAACAATATATATATATTTTTAAAAAATAAATAACTACCACAAAATGGAGAAAAAACCACGACTACATAGATAACACGTTCAATGACAAGCTAGTCAATATAACTAAAAATGCCATACCACTCCTTCTCCAATGACGGAGTCATCCCTGCTATCAAAGCCATCGCTTGCATCCTTTTAAATACGGATTAAAAAGTCATAACACGCCTTCTCCATTAATAATGAAGTCATCGTCACTATAAAAGTCATCGTTTGCATCTTAAATTTTTAAATCTTTCGTTTTTCCCCCTTTTAAAACGATATTTCCTGCCGTATTCTTGAATTGGAGCTCATACTTTCTTTCCATAAAAAAAAAAAAAAAAAACAATAGGTCATTTTAAAGTAATTTATGATCGACAATTTCGTGTACCTTTTGAGGCTGTCATGCTCCTACGGCAATATCCATTACCTTTAGTCAAACATATTGCTTTCTCGCAACGTTTAATTGTCATATATTCTCATCATCCGTAAATAGCCGATAACTAATCTGATCGTAATTAGCTTTATATATCAAATTACAAATATTATTTAATCCAACTTTTAACCGTCAAAATACATATTAAATATAAGGCCAGCTCGAGATTGTTTGGTTGGAAAAATTTTAAATAGGTCTTTATGTGATTATTAAATTATAATTAAAATTGATCTTTCGAGTTTTCAGTCAAAGATGCAGAATTATAGTAGGATTCTTTTATTCAGGATCTATTTTTTTCCCATTGATATTAGTTAGTTTCTTTTTGCATTTTTCTATTTGTTTGGTTGGTTTCTTTATACATGTCTTCTTCTATATTTTCTTGACAATGTTCATTAGAGACTCAGACATCATATTTCGCGTCGCTAATGATCAGTTCATTTTGTGTGGATTTAATTTTGACCACTTTATATCAGCTCCTATTTTTTTATTTGGTTGTTTAATTTCTAAATTTTCACTTGTACTTTAATCAATTTTGTTGGTTGTTACTTGTTAGAAACTTGTCAATAATTAAATCAAAATTAATTTTGACTTTCCAAGATCAAATAACTACAAAATGAAAAATTATAATTACAAATTACTAATTTAATGATATAGAAGCCTTTAATAATCAAATTTCTTTCTATAATAATTGTCTTCAAGGAAAAAAAGAAAAAAAAAAAAAAAACCGATTTTCAATGTCAAGTGATTTCTTCTCAATATGAGCGATATCACTCAGTCGCCTCACCTTGTGTGCCGGCCTGTAAAAGCCAAATTGTAGTGATCAGCATCACAATCGCATGATGAGTAATTTCTCCTTGAAATAATAGTTCACCATTTTTTTCTGAAAAGAAACAAGAAATACATTTTCTTAGTTTTTAAAGTATAATTTATTCCGCCGAAATCTTGGCTAAAAATATAAACAACGTGATTCACTGACGAGCTAGGAGTTATAGAAAAAGACGGCCGTCAGATATTGCGGCACGAAAGATTTCGCCAACAATAACAAACCATGTGCCGGTCTTGAAACAAGATCATGACTAAGTAGAATTTAAAAGACAGGTGTGATTTTTACAGGGTATGAGAAAAAAGAAATACATTGTTAATAGATTTTTACTTTCCAATAGTTATATTTATAACAAAAAAAATAGATATATATTTTCATATTTAACATCTTTATAAAACAACACTTGTAATTTTTTGTGTACATTATGGCACAATCAAGTAAGGGTGTAAACGAATCAGATTAAGTGGATTAGAGCTCAATCGGTTGTCCAATTCACGATCTTCAGATTGGAAAATCCTAATACGTGGTATTCCCATTAATCCAATTCAATTCGTAAATATCAGATATCACATATTAGATTCACAGATTCAACCCGTAAACTATAAAAACTAAAAGAAACATAGTACAACATGAAATAATTCAATAAATAACAACATAATTAAATTCAAGTTTTCAATAATAAACTAAATTGCAGCATAACAATCAATTACAACAACGAAACAGTAATTGAACTAATAATTAAAAAGAATAAAGAATAAAAAAAGCAAGTTATGATGGAAAATAGGACTAAAAATTAAGATATTCAAACTTCAACATATTTATACTTATTTATCAAAAATATATTTCTATGTATTTATATAAGGTTTCAGATTCACGAATTACACAGAATGAGAATTCCTCAATTCGTAGTTTTCATCATTATCAATTTGTTGGTCTTTTAATCTAGTCCAATCTAGATTAAACGTATTTATGGATTCGATAAACACTTCTAAAATTAGTTGATTTTTATGTAATATTTTTTAACGATATTGATTCTTTTCATTAATGGTTTTAAATAGTATAATACTACAATATTTTAAAAAAATTTATATAAACCAACTAATAATTATAAAATTTTAATGATATTTTAAATATAATGTTACAACTGTCAAAATTATTTGGTTATTGGACAAAAAAATTGATCTATCATTTAGGCTCTGTTTGGATAGAGTGTTCTTTTTTGAAAAGAAAAATTTTCTTGTTTTAAATGAAAAGTCTTTTCATTTTGAGAATAAGCTGGTGTTTAAATGTGTAAAAAATTTACTTTTTGAAAACAAAAAATTATTTGAAATGAGAGAAAATGATATTGAAAATTGTGTATTGTGAGAAGATTTCAAAAAAATTCATTTTTAAAAAAAAAATTACTGTACAAAATAAATTTAAAAATAATATAATTTTTTTTAAAAAATAAGAAAATAATAAAAAAAATTGAGACAAATATTTTTTTTATAAAAAAATTTTCAATTTTAAAACTTGAACGTGTCATCAAAACATAGGCTTACATGGTTTTTTTTAATAATGATTTTTATTAGTTTTTAACGACTAAAAACGTAGGTGCGCTGTTGTAGACTGACCTTAAAAAACCAGAAATACATATATAGGAGGTGAGCTACAAAGGGACGACCTTGGTCAGACACCTGTGACGCTAGCCCTTACCCATACCAACGCACTTTCACTTCTCAGACAACGACCTAACGTGTCAACGTTGGACCCTACAAAGTCCCCCTCTCTGCTGGTGCTTCCACAGTTCGCCACGTATTTAGTGACTCTCATTTTCAGGAAATTAGACAGCTAAGCAAAACAAATTATCAGAAATAAAAAAAAAAGGAAAAAAAAAAGAAAAGAAAAGAAAAGAAAGAATTTCGGTGAAATAGCCACTTGAAAACATACATAACGTGGGGCCATGAATGTCTATTTATTTTTTGCCACGCTGTAACCGCCAATTGGACCACGCGTTTAGTTCTGGGTCGCCAGTCTGGACTTTTGGGGATGGTTTCGACACGTGTCCCTCGTGTTGTAAATAAAAACACAGTGGGAACCGGAGAGGACGAGAAATTGAAAGAGAAAGAGGAAAGGGCATTGGATGACGCTTACCGGGAATGGATCGTCATTTGGACACGTGGCGTTAATAAGGGAATACTGATCGGTGACGGGCAGCTCGGGCAGCTCGGTTAGTTGCCCGTTGAAGTTTGGCTCTTGCCCTGGAGAGGACTTATCAGACGAGAAAAAATGGAGCGGAGAAATAAATTGAAACACGGATTAATTTGTTTATCGACGTTAACAATGACCGTTGGCGGCGATAAAATTCTTCCGAAGACTACTAGTGAAGATATCGATGTTTCTCAATGACGGAGCACTGCCGGAGAATGCTCAATGACGATGAGTCCGATTTGCCGGAGAAGTGCCGAGAGCGGAGGCGCCGGAGAATCGAGATGAGGCGAGTGGCTGCTCTAGCGGCGGGCGACAGACCGCTGGAGCCGAAGCGGCTACGCTCGGAGGAGACGAACGCTTCATCGTCGACCGCTGATGACGCGGCGGAACAGTCGGAGCCGGTTTTCGGGTTGATGTCGGTGGCGGGGCGGTCGCGGCACATGGAAGACGCGGTTTCCGTACGGACGGAGCTGTGCCGGCCGGAGATTTGCCGGCGGAGACCCGTTCACTTGTTCGCCGTGTATGACGGTCATGGCGGCCCTCACGTATACACAATAATCTTATATAATCATAATCCCTCTCCTTAATTATATTAATTATTTTTGCTTGAATATTCATGTTGTTTATATGTGTACTCCGATCAGGTGGCGGAGCTCTGTAGGGAGAGGATGCACGTGATCGTGGAGGAGGAGTTGGAGCGATTGAGAAAAACGCGCGGCGGGGCTGCAAGTGGAGATGAGAATGCTGTGGAGGAGGAACAGGAAGGGGTGTGGAAAGGTGTTATGGAGAGGAGCTTCAAGAGGATGGACGAGGAGGCCATGAACACGTGCGCGTGTGGGAGCGTGGGGTATAAGTGCGGCTGCCAGCCCATGGAGGTGGCGCTCGGAGGCTCCACCGCCGTGGTGGCGATGCTTACTCCCGATCACATTGTGGTCGCCAACTGCGGTGACTCACGCGCCGTCCTCAGCCGCGGTGGCCGAGCTGTACCTCTTTCCCACGATCACAAGGTTCGGTTTTTTCTCCGATTTCCACTGTTAGTCCGATACTGTACTCGCATCGTTTTGGGTTAACTTATTAACTGGTTCTCATTGGTTTTGGGCCTCCACTAGTGTAATGGGCTTTCATTTGCTCCAAGTTATTTGGATTCTTTTCGTTCATTTCCAATGCTCACACACACACACACACACACGCGCGCGCCCATATATATATATATATATATATGTATATTCGCATCACTCCAATGCCTGTTAATGGGAAAAGAACCTTTAAATGTCTGCATGGCCAACTTTGTATTTGTCACGTGTGTACATGCAACGCGATATCCAAATTATTCTATATTTTTGGGTGAGTTGCGCTCGTGGTTTATGATATTAATATGACCAACAAATCTTATATCGGTTGGGGTTGAATAATGTAAGAGCACTCTCCTGACTATTTTCTTACCAATTCTTCTTTTATTTTATTTTTTTATTTTAAATTTTAATAAACTGAGGTGTGGTTTGGGCTGAGATTCGAGCTCTATAAAGTGCCTATATATCTTGTTGGAATGAACTATAATTTCCTCTAACCAGTTGTTCTCTCCTTTGTTTTGCTGAAAAAAAAAAAAAAGAAAAAAAAAGAGAGAGAGATTCGAATTTTTTGATAGGTTGAATATAATTTCCTCTTATTATTATTTTTAACCTTATTTTTGTTAGCAAATTTGTTATCCCACAACCAGCATTACGAATGAAACTGAGTATATGTCCATAATTTGAACAAAAAATTATAATTGCAGCCAGAGAGATCAGATGAACTTGAAAGGATTGAAGCTGCTGGAGGACGGGTCATTTTTGTGAGCGGAGCTCGAGTAGAAGGCATTCTCGCAATGTCCCGAGCTATAGGTGACGTTCATATGTGAACTATTATTCTTTTCACAACAACCATTAGGAATACAATTAGATATATATTCTTGAGCTATGATCCGTGATGATTGGTTTATTTTCATCAGAGACATCAATAGAAAGGATAATGTTTTCTGCATTATGAATGCCGAAGCATTAATTGAATACTTCGCTTTGTTTTTCCATTTCAGTGTTTGGCCTTTTGGGGTGGGCTTTTGAATCGGGAGGTGTATCCATGTTGAACGTTGTCTCGGTTTTTGATACTACTGCTGAGTGACATTAAACTTTGTTAGATTTTCCTCTCAACAAGAATGAGTTCTGAATTTGCTTAAATTCAATATTTGTTGTCCCCGGGGATTCGTTTTCAGCTATGTACTGGTCACTTTGTGGGGTCTAGAAATATCTCAGTAATATCCAACTCCTTCTGCAGTTCCTATTTGAAATGTTTGTCTATTCCTTTGACTGACTTGTTCAAATCTCACCTTCGTTGTAAGCATCTATAAACTCCCATGTCTAGAAATGTCAAGTTGAATAATTATTAATTGACGGTTCTTAAAAGTAAATGTATCTGATATTCATCTTACTTTGAGAAGATGCATATTTTATATACATAAAAAGATACGTGTGTTTGTGCTTGACAGATTAATTATTCTACCAATTATATTCCAAACTTCCCTAATATTAGTTGTGTTTCTATAACAGGGGATAGGTATCTAAAACCGATCGTTATATCACAGCCCGAAATAACGTTCACTAGAAGAGAACCAGAAGATGAATGCTTGATTATTGCAAGTGATGGCATGTGGGATGTTCTGTCGAATGAGTTAGCCTGTGAGGTAGCAAGGGAGTGTCTTCGAGAAGGAAGTACTTCCTCCGCTTCTGATTTAGATCCGGGTAGTACTAGTACTAGTACTGGTGGGCCTCCTCGGATGGAAGAGGAAAGGGCCGGTGCATTGTATCCATCTCGCAGTGCCCTGGCGGCTGCACTGCTCACTCGCCTTGCTTTGGGAAGGAAGAGCTCCGATAATGTCAGTGTTATCGTTGTTGATTTGAAGCGGAGCTGACTAGCTGTGTGGATATATGACATAATATATATTATAGATCACGAAATTAAATTCAGTGTTGATTTCTCATTTTGTACACGGTCATGACCAAAACTAGTGGCAAACCCCAAAGCAAAGACAAAGGTTGAGAGAAAGGAAGCCCCCATGATTTTCAACATATGTCGAAATTACTATGAAGTTTCGGCTTTACACGAATAGCATCTTTTTTTTCCTGGTTAACCTTTTATGCTAAGATTTGGAGCTAGCCTGTGGAGATTTCAGTTGGGGTCTCGAAATTGGGAGTCGGTACGGCTGGTTATGGTGTTGCAACAAAGGATTTATGCCGCGCCGCCTTTATTTTTTCTCCACACGACTACAACGGATATTTGGACGGCCTTTGGTTCGTTTGGATACGAAATTGGTGGCAAATTTGTTGCTGCTCACTGCTCAGACTGCAGGTTTCTTAAGTAGAGATATTTATGGATGGTGTGACTATAGGCTACGGTCGTTCTATCGTGTGTAATAAAAGACAGATTAATGTTGTATAATTTCTTGTGTTTCTTCGTTTATTTTTGTAGGAATTTTTGCATTGCAAATGATGCAGATGGGGTATTTAACAGAATTTTCACCGGTAGAGTGCCATATATAATTGTTTACGTAGCAGTTGGGTCAATGGTACTGAGAAGTTGCTATTAGTCTTAGAGTCCGTTTGGGTCCGTTTGGGGCACGCCTGACATCTAGTTTTCAGATTTTTTTTTCTCAACTTAAAATTATTTTTCTATATATTCACGTTTACAAATGTCTACATCAAATTCAAATTTTTCATAACTACTTTTTTAAATGTGGGTTTTCTTTCTTTGGAGGCTTACAGATGTATCTCCTTATCTACAAGTTTAATTCAAAAATCAAGAAAGCCTTTTAGGATCTGAAAAATAAATAAAAAATAAAAATAAAAGTCTCATCTCATATTCTTTCCTCTCTCTTCCCTCTTTCCGTCTCTATCCTATGACGGTACCCGAATTATGACCAGATCACCGGCGCACTGCTGTAGCCGTTCTCATTTCCTTTGGCTCTTTGCTTTGTAATGATTTTCTATTTTAGTACAATTCAACTCTGACTTGACAAAAAAAAAAAAAAAAAAGAAGCGAATGCCTTCAACAAAACTTTCTCACAAGTATCCGGAAAAAATATTCATGATCTAGACCATGACCATATGCACTCAATCTTCATGTAATAATAAAACACATTCCTTCTTCTTCCTTCTCCTTTGTCTATAAACCCTCTGTATCTCTGAAAATGTCTCTCTATAACCAGAGAGATCTACAAAAGTAACTTTATAGCAAGCATTCAGTGCAGTTTTTAAGAATTCATACAGCACACAATGTTTTAGAACTCGCAATATTAATTTAGATCATTCCCGCAGAGATTATTATTATTATTTTTTAAATAGCGGTGAAAATTAACAAAAATGAAAAAGCTTTAAAATTTTTAGTACAAATACATAAAAAATTGAAGAAAAAAAGGACCCATGTGGTAAGTATTAAAAACATGTGGAGACTTCATGAAGAAACATGTTAAAAGAGACTCTGAAATGTGAATAGTGTAACCCAGTCCTCTTGTAGTGCCACATGGGACCGGGTATCCTGCTTGGGACCTATAGGACTGCTCGAGTAAAAATGCTACTTTTTTTTTTAATTATTTTTTAACCAAAGATTTGTGTGATATTTAAGTTTAATTCTAACTAAACTATACTTTTCATTTCAGTATTTATCTTTTTCTGAAAAGTCATTAAAATTTATAATTAGTTTTTAAAAAGTCAACTAACTTCAACTTAAAAATTTTATCTTCAATCAACAATCCAAATGCAAGCTAAATAAAAGATCTGATGGTAGTCCCATCATTTTCCGTTTTATAACACCACACAGGTAGGGCTTACACTCCCTTGAATTAATAGAAAATTTAAACTTCGGACCTCCCGATTGATGAGATCCTTAAGCTTCCCTCCTATGCCAACTCATCCACCCTGCGGGTGAGTAAAAATGCAACTTAACTACACAGCTTGTCACTCACTTGTCAGTGACTTTCAGTATCTTCCTTAAAAGCCTTGAAATGTCAGCTGAGGAATTGTTGTTTTTTCGGATTTTCTTTGGGGATTTGGTTTGCAATTGCGTCTATATTGTCTTTATGTTCCTTCCAATTACAGCGTAGAAAAATAAAAGACAAAGTTATCTCTTATCTGTTTTAGTTTCATTATCACCATGTGGATTTTTTGTTTTATTTTTTGCTTTACTTATACGTGTGTCGTGCCATACAACTAGTTTACAAATAAAGCCTAATGAGGGAAAAAAAAAAAAAAACAAAAGAAAAAAGATCGTCTACCTTTCACCAAAGTTATACATTATCTTTAATGCTTTTTACTTAAAAAAAAAAAAAAAAAAAAAAAAAAATCTTAGAACAAAAAAAAGGGGAAAAGATAAAACAAATCGAGTCGTGAGTAAATTTAGGACGTGAGCACAGTTTTAGTCACTATGCAAATAATTTAGCAAACAATGCTATAAGCATTTTTCTAAGCAAGCAAGCAAGCAATCCCACGTGTAATGGTTAATGGGTGAGGTTAAGGTCATGCATAGCCTTCCCGTGGCGCTTCTCTGCTTCCACTTGTCACTCAAACGACGTCTCCAACTTCACGTACGTTTTAACGTCCCCGCCCTCGAACATATATATATATATATATATATTTTAATATATATATGTATATGTAAAAATATGTATATGCTCTTACTCAATTCGATTATCTGGCTCTATATCTGGCACCAACTTCTACATCTTCCGTATATAAAGTAACGTAAACTCTTTTCCTCTCTGTATCTCTTTCATTCTCTCTTGCAAAATGGCACGACAACCACGAGTGGAACTCTTCCTCTCCAACGCTCGGAATTATTCAGAGGGAGACTGCCCCGAGAGCTGCCGGGAGCGCCGCCACCGCCGCATCCAGATGAGACGGTCGAGACCTCGCTGGGCCGCTCATCCTGAGACCTCCAGCTTGTCCGACTCTGCTCACAACCTGAAGCCGCATTTCGTGGACACCGAGGGGGAAGAGGAAGAGGAGCATTTTGATACTCACCCGGTGGAGTTGTCGCCGCCGTGCATTCGGAACCCGATGCCGGTTTCGAGTACGATTTCGATCAAGGGGGGGAGAATGGACTGTAAGTTGTGCGTGCATGAGGACTTCTGTCGGCCGGAAATCCTCGGTCGACAGCCCTTACATTTCTTTGCTATCTATGATGGAGAAGTGAGTCATCTCTCATTTGCCTCCTCATTTTTGTTTTTAAGTTAAAAATTTTTTTAAAATTTTTTTTGAAGCATCCAGGTAAATTTGACTATTTTTACTCCTTTTCAGGTAGAATTATCTTTTGATGCTAGCTAAACTTAAAGTAAGCGTACATTTGGATTATAGATTGGATTTGAATTTTTATAGTTAAATTAATCATGTAAATGTGTATGTTTGGAAGAGAAAAATATTAGTAATACAATTTTTTAAAAGTTTGGATCGTTAGTTGGAGTTAAAAGTTTTTAAGTGGAGTTGGTTGACCTTTTAAAAATATTATAATTTTTATTGATTTTTCAAAAAAAGATAAAAATCCAGCTAAAAAAGTACAGTTTAGTTGGAGTTAAACTAATGTATCAAACAAAACCTTAGATTTGAATCTGAGTTGAATTGAAAATTTTAGATCTAAAGTAGTTATTAAATTTTAAACACACACCGAATATTGCGGGATTATCTGAATTTGAAAAAGGTTGATTTGTTGGTTGTTTTGGGAAATACTGAAGAGCTATTTTTATTTTTTAGTATTCATACATACAAGAACATATACATAATTACACAAGATAAATTGACCACAAAATTTTTTTTTTAAAATTACCAAGAACTTGGTACTAGTGCTTTAGTTTTCTAGTTTGAACGGGTGTGTCACGTTTGTCTTACTATCACTATCGGTCACAAGTAAAGAAAAAAACAAAATGCGGTTACAAACTCAGTTTCATATTTTAACGTGCATTAGTGTAATGAATATTATTACTCAAAAAACATATATATATATATATATATATATTAACTTATGCAGGCGTCAGCTCTTTACAAGGAACTGATGCACCGTTTCATAGCCGAGGAGCTGACGCGCGTGGACACCATGGGAGAGAGTGCGGGTGCCGGCGGAAGCAGCGACGGCTATAGCTCGGCGTCGTCGCAAAGGCGGGTGGAGGATCACATGCGGACGGGTCTACGAAGGAGCTTCGAGAGGATGGAAAGAGTGGCTATCGGAGCCTGCTGGTGCATAGAGAACGGGTATCCCTGCGCGTGCAACAGCACATGCAGGCTGGCTTTGGAAAGCTCCGCCACCACGGTGGCTATTTTGACGGCGAAGCTTATCGTGGTCGCTCACTGCGGTGTCTCGCGCGCCGTCCTTTGCCGCGGTCGAATTCCCATCCCCCTCTCCCTTGATCATCATAAGGTTTTCTGTCGTTGTTACATGTTCAGTTAATTTTATTTCCTTAATAATATTGATAT